>VXBX01009587.1:481325-546882 GCA_013400415.1 Scytalopus superciliaris | reverse complement strand
TGCAGATGGATTGATGGGTTGATTGGTTTATCCCCCCCTTTTTTTTTTTTCTTTTTTTTTTTTTTTTGCCTGATATCAATCCAAAGACAAGAAAATGAAGCTATTTCCAGGGGCCAGCAGGCTATGAAATGCATTTTGAATAATGCGGCTACTTCTACGATACCAAATGAAATTTATCAGCTTAGTTACTATGCCAAGGAGCTATAAATAGATCTTGTCATTAGATAACATACAGCTACATATTTGATGTGATTTATTTGGCTTTCTCTGATGGCAAACACTGCTACATCTTAGTCCCAGATTGATTTTTATAACGAGATTTCTAGCTGATATAAAATATAATTATTCCACTGACTTAAATCCAGCCAAGTCTCAGTATAAGTTGAGTGGTTGGCCGAAGTGTTTGATAGCTGGTGGCAAGAAGAGTAACAGTAATGTGGTGACAAAAAGGAGCAAGCGATGAGTGATCTTCTTTCTACAAAACAGTGACCTGATTTCTGGGTGAAAGTTATGAAGTGGTAGGTGCAAAATCCTCTCTTATTGAACAGCTCATTTACTTGTGTGTGTGCTGACCACTGAGTCCTGTAAAGATAACATGAGATTGCATACCTTAATTCTACTGAGGGAAAAATCTTTCAAATGCTCTTTTGTTTTGCTTTATGTCAAGGGATTGAAATGAATTTAATTGTCCAGTGAATGAGAACAAGAATCCGCTGGCTTGTTTTGTAGTGTTGATAACTTCACAATGACAAAAAATAGTTCAATTGCTCTGTTTCCCATCCTACATTGATAGAGATGTATTAATTTAATGGAGATTTATTATTTGAACTTACAATTTTGGATCCCTATGAGCTCCTGTTTTTTCCTAAAGTTTCCAGTAAATTAGAATCTGGCATTTGTATAAGTTTTTGATAGTATTGAAAGTCTATTTGAGAATTTGTGTAGCAGTTGGTTATGAATTTCTCCAGACTGGAATAGGACTTATGAACAGTCACTGATTATACGAGAAATAACAGGCTGCAATGAGTTAAACTGCTACAAGTTATATCAGCCCTAGAATGCGTATCTAAAGATGAAGAGAGCTTCATAAAATTATTCCTTACAGACTTGGCAAGAGAGAAAGAGAAGCCATTACCTTGCTGCTTCTGTAAGGGGCAGATGAACCCGCCAACAAACTCTTTCTACTTCAAGTGCAGGTGGCCAAGGAGCGATTTTCTCGTGTCCTACTGATTTCTAGTGAGTCAAGGACTTGGAGTCATGTGAGGATACAGATCCTCATTTCAGCCCAGATAAGACCATGTCAGCAGCCCCACCCTGCAGTAGTTCATAACAATGTCCACTGCTGAGGAAATGGCTTCACTTAACTGTGTGAGATAATTGACACCAAATAACTGGTAACTACTTTGGTTAAGAAGAATGGCTCGAGGTCCTAAAATTGCTTGAATATTGAGAGCTTTCCTTTCTTGACAAAATAGGTAAAAATAAGGCTTCCTGATTTGTGATGACTTTAAAAAGTAATGATAGCCCTACAGACCCAAGTGCCAGCAATAAAAAATAATTAAATATATTTTAAAAAAAATTATAGATTTGGGCATCTTCTTTTTATTATTTTCAAATTTTAGATTAATTGTATTTCACCACAGTCAAGGACAGTGTGATTTTCAAACCTTTCTAGCTTCACTTAAAGGAGTATTGTAGTACTTCCATAGATTCTAATTTATATTTCTGGTTAACCATATTAGAGTTTTGACAGTTTCATTTTCCTCTGCTGATTTTATCCTTTTTGAAAACTGTTTCCTTCCCTCATCTCTATAGAACAAAACCAATCTCTGGGTCTGATTGTCACGGCACTTTATTTCCATATTTTTGAACTGTGTGGAAAGAAAGAGTCCAGCCACTTACAGCAAGCTTCTAGCTTTCCAGAGCAAAGTCACTCCATCAACACATTCAATAGCAAGGATTTAACAGAAGGTACAAGGACACTGTTATACTTTGAGCTTATATAGTTTCATAACTCCCCAGGAGACAGGAGTAGTTAAAGTATAGACTGTCTGCAATGTGTAAAATGAAGCATATCATAAAACCTTTGGAGGAAAAAGATTCTAATTTTACTGGGGTTTAATGTCAGTAAAGAAGAACCCAACCTAATGTTTTAGGCAGCTGTCACCTCCTTAAATGGCACACATCCATGGATAATGCAAAATTAATAGCAGATTTGTTTAAAGACAAAATCAAACTATGAAACTACTCTATAAACTGTTCTTTAGCCCTCTGTACATTCTAAGATGCATTCTAATCTTTGCTGCTGCTGTCTTCAAATGGAAAAGTGAACTTTGAGGGTTACACAGAATGTCAAATTTGTAGTGTTGTTTATCAGAAGATGTTGGAAGACTCCTGGAGAATGTTCACAGCTCTTTTACAATGAGACAGCTGCAATTTGAGTACTTTCTTATGAAAGTTCTGGCACTGTACAATGAGAATGGTGTGAATATCAGATAATATTTACTAAAATAAAAATTATTGTGCATTCCATCATGCTAAATAGGTTTTTGCACGTTTTTAAATTATTATTCTCCATGTAATGAAGCCTTGTGTTTAGATATGATAGATGTGATATTTTACAACACGCTGTTTTAGTTGAAATAAACAGTCTGATTTAATACCTTAGATAATATTTGCTGGATATGAAAAAGGCCACCATGTTATATATGTCCCCTTGATACATACAAATCTACTATTTTAATAAAGTACCTTTTTAATTAAAAAAAGGAGAAGTATCAACTTTACAGTATTTTTAAATGCTGAGTCATTGCCAATAATGGTATAAATTAGATGGACTGGCAGCAATTTAATTGCAGTGCATTCAGTTTTCTTAAAAACAATTTGGCTTAAGGAGAGAACTTCAATAGCCACAACACAGGAGAGAGAAACAAAATCCTTTTCAGTGCCTTTCCAGGAAGGCAAGTGCTGTTAATGTGAAGTTTGTTCAGCATCCCTATGGAATTACAACAGTGAGGCCTTGACCCTCGACTGGGATACGAGAGCTCAGATCTCTGTATCCATGAAGAATCCTTTTAAAGTCATTAGTGCACACCTGAGTGCTTTTCTATCACAGTTTATCACCTGGTCTATTTGTTTTAGCAGATCACAAGTATCTAACTGAATAAAACTTGTCTTAATACAATTCACAGAAATAGGGCAGGCTAAAGAAAATGTTGGTATCACAACAATAGCCCTTTTAAAAAAATAAGGTCAGTGTGAAACAGAGTTTTTAATCTTGTTTCAAGCAATAATGAAATGAAAGCAATGCTGTGCTTCATTTCAGGTTCACCATTCCTACACTGCTTTTTCTCCTTGCAGAGAGAGAGAAGTGATCATTGTTACAATATTCTCTCTTCATCATGACAAGTAGGCAATTGCACCTGCAGGCAGATGAGATCTACCAGCTGTAACTAAGATCAGAATTGCACCTCTCCTCTTTGAAGGAAGACATACTGAGCACTTTGCCATATGCTTACAAAAAAAAACCACCACAGGTTATTTTGGCTTTACTGTGCTTTGGCAGCTCAGCCACATCTTGTCTTGTTTATCTATGCTTGCCTTTTATATCCTTATGAAAAAGGTCTTCAAAAAGCTTAAGTAATATGTACTCAGCAGTAAGTTACAAAACCTAAGCTTAGAGAAACACTGAATTGTCTTTGTTTAAAACCTTGCTTCTACAGAGGAGTATATTATTTGTAAAGGGGACATGAAGAGTCAGCAGCTTCCCTATTTACAAAGGAGCATTTAGGATATCACTGGCCTTATGTTTCTTGTGTTACATTAAACACTAAGAAAATGAACTGTAGATTTTTCAGATCTACATCCNCCTTAAGAGTTCTTTTTTTTTTTTCTGTTGGTTGCTTTCAGTGGGTTCATCCATGTTCCAGTCTTCAGAGCAAATAGCTTATTTGCAAGCTAGCATCACCTTCTCTCTTCTTATCTCTTCTGTCTTTCTGAAACAAACTAAATTAAATGATGGGCAGCTAAATGAGTTATACAACTGGCTCTCTTATTTCACATCCCTGATCACATGCTCATTTCTACCACCTCTTGATTTTTTTCCTTACTATGCAGACATCTGAATTGATCAGTGATTTGCAGCGTTTCTTCCTTTTGTCCACATTTCATCTTCAGCCATTTATTCTGACAGCATTTCTTTTGCCCATAATGTTGGATAACTCTTAATAAAACTGGATTACAGTACATTTTTTAAAATAGCAAACTATGAAAGAAAGCAACACATTTCTCACAATAATGTACAGAAAACAAACTGTTTCCATGGAGTGAGTTTTCTTCTGAAATGACCTTTAAGCACCACAAGTGCTGAGCCTGTAATGTAAAAAAAGATTACAAAAGAAGTTGTTTAAGTGCATTGAAAGTCATGGTGAGAATTGATATCTCATGTTCTGAAAGGATGATGGTAAAGAATACAGCATTTTCAAGCACTTATTACTCTATAAACTACACACAGAATTTTAAATGAAGGGCTGTAATCCTGTGAGATTGCAACATATAGGATGGATAAATTGAATTTCTATACAGTTACTTCCAAACATAACACAAGCAATAAAACAGCTAACATGCACCATGCAATAAGCATTGCACTAGCACTTTTATTGCATAGTTAAGGGAAAAACATGCCAAAGGAAGGAAAATAGTATAACTCTTAAGTTTAAAATTATGTGTATTAGTAGGGGAAGTAGTCTAAAACAAAAAATACTTTAGCAAGTATTTTTGTTCATGAATGCTAAATGTGAAGGTCAACTGACCCTGTGGCCTCAACTTTTGTTTAGTAGTGTAACATGCATATTGTTGGCTCTGATACACAAGGTTCCTGTGTTCAGAAAACATAATTATAGAAAATCAGAATTTGAGCATTGAAGGTTAATGACCTCAGTGTATTCAATTTCATGCTATCCACAAGACAATTACATTGAGTTTGTTATAAGGTTATTTTTAATAGCTGCTGGACATTTTCCATTTGAGAGACCACTTCCAGTAATTACAGAGCATGAGAAGCCCAAACAACTTAAAGAAATTTAACCCGTTTTATCCAATCTAAGTGTTGTCTGGCTGATGAAATCATCTGCCTCCTAGTTGTCCAAGTTAGGTGGGGTTTGCAAACAAATCCCTGAGCAGGGTGCTGAGCTGTTTCTCCTCTCACTGAGGTCCAGTAGATGGAGAAAGAGTGGACAATTTGGATTAGTCTACTTCAGGCTTTGTTCTTATCTTGACTAAGGAACTCTGGAAAAAGTATTGAGGGAGTGTTTTTAGGCCGTTACAGTACAAGGTGTCTGCTTTCTGGTTCACCTTTGCTTCTGCAAGGAAAATGCTCTCCAGGAAAGAATTCTGATTAACCTTCATTTTCTCTTCAATTCAAAACTAATAACACTATTATAGATAAAGAATGTCCTTGTAGCTGATGTTATTGGTTATATTACATCTTCATCCAGGAACCTTGATGCAGGCTAATGATATTAATTGGACAACTCAGAGCAACTGTCCAATACCTGTCAAGGATAACTCCATCCTTGTCACTCCCCTTGATCTTCACATTCTGAGTGCTTTCTCTTGGTCTTCTGCTGAGTTTGACTATGCTGTATTCCTGTGCATATGTAATATATATACGCATAATTAGGCTTCACGAGGGGAAAGCAATTCCTTCCTATAGTAGTTTAAGTAACAATTTATGCTCCTTTGATTGCAGTAGTAGTCCATTTATCTTCTTATTTGACTTTCTAGAAATATTTTGTTAACTGTTTTAGAGTAATCTTTCTTTCAGGTACCAATACCCATTAGTCATAGATGTATGAGTCTTCTGATCTAGGTGTGGAAAGGCTGTTGTGGTCTGCTCTCTAGCTGTTCAGAACGTATGTCTTGTAAAGAGCATTGCTCCCTTACCATCAGTCCTTCAAACTCTCTGCTGTTGTTTCCTTCCACAAGCTTATTGATGAACACAATTCTGCATCAGCAGATAAGCATCTTTGTAAGAATTCAGCAGATTGCTAGAATCAAATCTTAATATAATCCTATGGTATTTCCTAAAAAAGAAACTGTCCATGTCTTTCAATGTCTTCAACACATGCCAGATATTCCTGTTGTCATATCTTACATGTTGTCTGTTTTGATCTGACATCTTGATGGCCGTGTATAGTATGACTGACAGTAAATGTTAGCAAATACAAAAAATATCGTATTTCTTTTGTACTTGGTATGCCATTACCTGGTTTGTGTGCAGCAAATTTCCTTTTAGTTACTCATTATGGTTTTTTTCCTCCATGTATTTATAGATATGGAGATGTAGCACAGAAGTTTTAGAGACAAAACAAATGGATTCGAAATTAACTGTGCTGTACCTGTGTTATAAAAGAAGTCTATTGATTTCTGGCAAGCATTTACTTGTTTGCTGTCATTCAAGTATATGCTTAGGTAATAACTGATGGAATAAAGGGAATTTCAGGTTTGCACCACTGCTTGGAGTTTTGGAGTGTTTTATACTTCAGCCTCACTTCTGTTCTCCATCTTCTCCCCTCTGCTTTCCAGTCTGGGGAGATATTTTGTCTTTGTGGCCTAAGACAGTATATTGTTTGAAAGATTGTATGTCTAAGGCAGTAGCTTGGGAGGATGCAGTTCCTCACATAACTATCCATCTATCACTCATATTGTCACCTCTTTATGTTTCCTGTGAGCAAAGGAACAAATTGCTCTGCTCCTGGCTGCAGGGTTATTTCAGTGGGAGACAGGCAACAGTTTTCCCTTTGCCTGTAAACTGCCAGGAAATAATTTGTGCAGTCATTTCAGTTTTACTACAAAATGCACCATTCAATACAAAATGCTTCTCTCCTCTTGTAGATTGCTGTAATTGGATATAGGTGAGAGACTGTGACTATGCTGATTTGGGAAGTTGCATTGCCAATGACATCGACCCCATGTCTGACAGTGATCCATAACTGCTGCTTCCTCAATTATTTACAGCAAATTTTCTTTGTAATGTCGATTGTTACATTTAGTTCTCACTTTAATTCCAGTTTTTCCAAGGGCCAAATGACACTGACTGTTTACAGACCGAATCCTGTGTTCTGGTTTCTGGTAGAACTATAGACTTGCTTTCGTTGTCTAATGGAATGGCAGTTGTCACTTACACACTGACTGTGTTCTGGCAGTCTGAAGTTTTACAAATGCAGTGGATTTATATTTCAGGGAGTGTGGCAAATCATTATCAGATTTTAACTTAATGATGGGTCCTGCCATCACGATCTTAGCTGCTTCACTATTTACCAATCTGCAACAGTGTAGAGGAAGAATTTAATGACAACAGTTAAATTAAAACAGACAATTAATTATAGTGGGAAAACCCCTCAACTTTGTTAATTTTTTTTCTTGTGGGGTGGAGGAGTCAATATGACTTTGCAGTTATTAGACTTCTTATTAACTTGGAAAAGTGAATCCTCTGTGTCACTTTGGTTTAGATATTATATTTCTAGGCCAATTGTTGTATGCCCTTTAAGATATTGTAAGTGCAAACCCATTATTACTTTGTTTCTGCAACTATGTTTATCGCCATTTTGTTTCTTGGAAGGAAGAAGACACAAAAGTAATTTTCTAGACTCTTTCTAGACTTTATAATTTTAACATTTTGAGATCTGAAAGTCAGATCTCTCACAAGGAAAACATAAAAGGAAAATTTATTTGATGCTTTCCCATGATGAGTGCTCTAAAACAGACTTCATCATTGAGAACTAAACCGAAATTGCTATTCTTTTAAGCAAAAACGTATTTTGGAAGACAGTGCAACTTTCAAGTCAATGGAGAGAAATTCAGTAAAACAAATTCTGAGCACTGGTCTTTGCCAGGTGAGATGAGAAAAATGACCACACATGTTTCACAAGTGACCTTAGCAGTATAGTTGTGTGGATTTGGACTTTACTGTGGCTCAAGTATTACATTGCAAAATTCAAGATATTAACATGAACTGAAACTTAAATTCAGAAGTTGTACTTAATTCATTACATACTTTATAGCTGAAGCAATTCAATTGCAACATAAATTAAACCTATAATTTTTCTGATGATCTTTAGATGAGTCTTTGCCATTCTCCCAGTTTATGGAAATAAAGTACTTATGACAAACCATGGGATGGAATGCAAAATGCTTTTTATCTTCTCATCTCTGTGTAGATGTTAGGCAGAACAACAGGTAATAATAACCTTATTTTCAGCAGTATTTTGGCTCACTTAGTTTTTGATAAGTGAGTTAAAAGCCTTAGCTGTGTATGGATCTAAGGAGCAATTATTTCTTACCTACATTGACTCAGTATTAACTGTAAGATGTTTCTTTACCTGAAGAAATGCTTAATGAAAAAGAAACTGTCATGAGTAAAATGAAGCATAATGAAGCATTTATTTTGGTATTTTCAAATTGGTTGGAACACCTGGAGGCTTCCACAATACAAATAATGAGGAATGTAGACATTATTACTTCTACATGCCTTTAACTGAGAAAATTATTAAATTTGCATTTAGAAATGTTTTGCAATATTTTTATTATGTAATGGCTGTTAAAAAGAGCTCTGAGACTTAAAAGTACGAGATAAATCTAGTCACCATGTAATTACTTTACAATTAGATTAGCAATAAAGACTTCATTAAAATTTTTTGACATAATCCCACACAAAATATTTAGATATTTAAGAGCTCAGTCACTGAAATTATCTAGATCTCATTTATAAGATTAGAGCCTTTAGTTTCTCTCTCTTAACAGTTAAACTCTTCTTCAGTCTACTGTGAAATAAATCCCAGTGAGACATCAATCTTGAAACTATTCTGTGTTGGATCTTCCTTGAATACCATTAAAATATAGAGAGGATAATTTTCTTTTTATTCCCTTGTACCAGTAACTGTAATTTTAAAGCGTAATTCCACTGTGTCTCCTAGTATGGACATCTCTTTACTTTGTGTGAAACATTATCCTGCATACTTATTTTATTTATTCTGTGTAGTTAGTGTTAATACAGGAAATAGTGTGAACACAGGAAATTAGTGTGTATTAGCTATTGAATTTCAAATTCACCTATTAACTTCCTGATCTAAACAAGGTTATAGATTAACAAAACACACACATTCAGGTGCATTTTAAAATAGAATTTACAAGTCGAAAGAGTTTTGTGTCTCCTTCCTGTAACTCCATGAGTTTTCACAAAAACAAAGGCAAGAATGGATACTCTCATTTAACTCATGTCTATTCATGCAAATGCCATAATTATAAAAATTTTGACCCCTTTATTACATAATATATATACCAACATCATATTTCTAGCCCATGTAAATATGTATCTATATGTTCTTTTATATGTACCTAAGATATTACCAATGGAGAAAATATAATTTAAATTTTTAATGTTTGTTCCCAAATCTGAAGATGTTAAAATGCTTTCTGATTTCTCATTAGAATGAAACTCCTTTTTATGTACATGCATACATATCAGTTAGGGAATGTTAGCCATGTTTTTAATTCAAAATTAGCTCCAGCTTCCTTCACTCTCTCACAAAGGCAGGTAGAAGTACGGGGTGTTTGAAAATCTAGTAGAATCATACATCTTCAAACTAATAGTAATTCTAGTGTGATGTGGGTTACAGTTTTTAGCAATCCAGAATGAATTCTTCTCCAGGAATGTTTATTCAGCTGACAGTAGACAAACAGGAAGTCTTTCATAAATGTGTGGCTCTCTTGTATTCACTTGAAATTATTATTGGAAGAATTTTGTATTTAAAAGAAAAAACTGTGGAGTTTAAGGTCTTTTTTTTTTTTTATTAACATACTGAGTATCTAAAGCACAGAAGTGACAATCACTGCTATGTAGGTTCCATATAATATGTTAGTTATTTTTTCCTCTTGCAACCATATGTTGTTTATTTCTGTTATAACAACGATCAGCAGTGTTATGACATGACATGGTTATGTATGAATAGTTAAAGGATGAAATGTTACAAAACAATTGCAGTCCATTCATCACTGTTACTGTTTTGACTTCAATCATTCAAACGCTCCTTCAGAAAGAAAGGAAAAAAGGCAAGACTTAAACAAATGTTTTCTGTTGGGGAAGAGAATGTTTCTATCTGTTTGCAACAAAGACAAAGAAAGGAGGATTGGTTACTGCTTGCAGCTTTTGCAGCTGCTTTAGGTTAAGCTGACAGGAGGGCTCACAGAGAATAAAGACACTGATAGGAAGTTTAGTGGGGATTTGGGTTGCTCTTCCAGAGGGGGAGCAGCAGCCCACACTGAGTGCACTCATGAACATCATGTGCACTCATGAACATCAGAAATAGAATGCCTTCTATTCATCCAGACCATTATTTTAATTTGCAAAACTGTCCCAGGAGCAATGTCAGGAGTTAATGCAGGTCTATTCAGAAAACAAAATGCAGTTTCTAGCTGTATTTACCTAAGCACAATGGCAGATTACAAGTATCTTGTAGGAAGATCTGTGAAAGGAACAGTTGTTTGTACACCAAATTAAGCACATCACAGCATGCTTTGTTTCAAAGAAATACAATAAAAGCTCTGCCTGTATTCATGTTGTCCTTATGTATGTTGCCACTTCTTAGCTGTTTATCACTCATTTCCCCTTAGTTCAGAGGAGGTATTCAAATATAAAAGGACAGCTCGGAAAAGCAGAATATGTTCTAAACATAGTTTAACAGGAGGAAATCTGGTGCATAAACTCCCTTCCAGTAATTAACTGAAAATAAATAGTAAATACCTTAGGCAAGGAGAGGTCCTGAATTCCTCCTGGAAAAGCAGGAAATCATGTTATTCTGTTGTACTTCACTCTTCTGAAACCTATATAGAACTTGGTGCATCTCCTGAAAATAAAATGCATCAGTCAGAATCTAAATGCTTCAATGCTAAACTTGAGAGCCATGAGACTATATGGCCTTCAGTGAATACCAATAGGTACAATTAGTAAATATCATATTTAATGCGTATGAAAGGCACAATATATACTGTATAGCTCAGCAACCTTAAAGTAATTTGTAAACATGGAATTAGCTGAATGCAGCAGTGTGATTTCAGCTCTTACCTGCATTCTCGTCATTCAACCAAAACGAAAGCTTGGAAGCTTGAGAAGAAGGTGACATGCACCTCTTTCCATGTGTCTGTGGAAACCATGTACAAACTTGAAGCAAGAGTCACTTGTAGTAGTCTCTGTGCCTCTGAGTTCACTGAGGATTATCTTTCTTTAAATCACACCCTTAGTCCTGTGTCTTCCTGAAAACTTTGCTGCCTGTTTGCATTGGACTTGCAGCTGCATGAGAAAAGGACCCAGATGGAAGACCTGCTTTCATTGTATTGAAAATAGACATCATCATAGCTAGAGCTGTAAGAGAACACATGGCCATCCTGAAGGGTCTGGACTCTCTGAAAAAGCTAAGTTCATATATTGAAAGTGGAAGTCACAAACTTGACATTATGGATCAGAAACTGTTCCAAATTTCCTTAATATGTATCAAAGTATTTAAAAGGATTGGCTAATTTGATATCAAGTTTTTAGACCAAATGACAAACAAAGGACAAAAAGAATTGCTTTGGAGTTGGAGATGAATTTATATTGTCAAACAGGAGTTTTGATCCAGGAAGAACTGTGATTCTGTGCTCAAGCACTTAATTAAATCAGCTGGTTTTTCATAGTTTTCTTCAGTTTTGAAGTTTTAATACACAGGAAAGACCACTGTTAGTGCTTTTGAAAGCAACTGTACTTCAGACCAGAGGTATATTTTTGCTATGGTCTTCTGCTCCTTCTGGGGAGTATTACACTGAAAAACTGAGGTTTGAAATAACTTAACTGAGAACAATCTAGGCCTTCTGATGGGTGACAGGTAGAGGGAGAAGATTTTGCAGATTTCTTCCTTGCCTGGAATGATGAGGGGCTGGTAAATATGGTATTGAAGAGGGAATGATTGAAGGAAGTACCAAAGGTTGTAATATAACAGGCCTGAGTGGAAAAACCAAATTTAGGAGTGTGAAGTAATGCTGTTGGAGATGTTTTGTTTGCTCTCAAAAGAAAGAGGATAAGAAAGATTGCAGAGGAGTAGGGGAGATTGTGTGAGGTCCATGCGCCAAGAACTCTTAAAAATATTTAATTTAATGAAGCAATTAAAAAATCTTATCTAAAAAAGAAGTAATCTACATTGAGTATAATCTGTTTAGTGGGGTATGAATCCATGACCCTCTGGGAATATAATAAATCTGAATGATGTCCATGAAATCTGATGTTGCATCCGAATCCCAGCCTAACTGACAGATATGTAAAATCTCATGAAGACAGACAGCTCCCCACTGGCTCTGCATCTGAGGAAGGTTCCTGTGCAATGTTTTAATTAAGGTTATTTATTTCTTTATTATGATGATTGCATTTTAATTGCTCATGAAGCACCCCAGGGGTGGAGGTGGAGGCGCCTTATAAATATTATATGGCAGTAAGTAAAGGGAAAATGTTGCAGTTTTAGAAAACAAACCAGCAGCTATATATTTCTGATGCAATCCAAGAATTAAAGCAGAAATGTTTCTTTAAACTCTCTCACAGCCTTTGAAGTGAATAACATGATCTTACTAGTCTTCTCCACTTAACATAGGTGACTGGCAGTGTAACTCATAGTCCGCATCATAGCCACAGGAAAACTGTCTCATTGTGCATCTCCGCTTACAGAACTCAGTGACACCTTTTGTATAAGGTCAGGGCAGACATTTACACTTCTAGTGGAAGCACTGCCTGGATGTATCTCTACTGAGGGGGTAGGATGGGGGAAAATAGCAAAATAAGGAAAAGAATCCTGCCTTATGACAGTTAGTCCATCAGTTGCTTCCTAGGCAGGTGTTGCTTGGGTCTGTGTTTCCCAAGTGGACACAGTGGAGGTGAAAGCCACATTGGACAAAGGTATGCTCTGCTTGTATGGCTTTATATAAGCCTTAGGCTTTCTCTTTCTCATCCAAGGAGTGATTTTGAGACCAGGAACATGAAATCTTTGTTTATATTTTTACATACCTCTCTTCACATACCCAGATTCTTGCAGTTAGAAATTCTTATGTGTGGCAGAAACCTGTGTTATGATACATTGCAAAATCTTGGCGTCAGCTGAAGTGGTACTCTGGAAGTTGGGTGTTGGTATTTTGTATTAGCAATTTTTATTATATAATCCTTGCACACAGACAGAAATATTTCTTTTCTTTCTTGCCCAACTTTATTTTCATCACTTAATTTATGAATTTAGAAAGTGATTTTTTTCACAATGTTATTCATCTGGCCAAAATGAGTTTTTGTCTTGCTTCCAAAATTGAATTTTTTTCTCTACAGAAATAAACCCCAAAACCCTGAAACATTTCAGCAATCTTGAATTATTTGACATTGGACAACAGTTTGAAATTTATTTGAGAATTTCAGGTTAAAATATGCACTTTATTAGGAAGACATTTCACATTTTTTTCACACAAAGACTGAAAGATAAAAAGATATCTCATTGGGTTTACAAACATGAACTTTAGTACCATCTATCAGGGGATATTTTTATTCAGCAGTAAACATAATATCATAATTATGCTCTCATTTTCTCCATCACATACAGTAAAGCACTGGAACCTGGCTTACTGTCTGAATTGCAGCTTGTGGTAGCAGTGAAGCCTGAAGAGTACTTGTTACAGCTCTTCAGCCACCTAGAAAACTCATTTAAGCAATGGTATGGCCAGGAATTAGGTAGTTCTGCATCACCTTGTGGTAGGATAGTTCCATGTAGTTTCTGAATGTATTAACAAGGCTATGAGTTGATATTAATCCCCTCAGAAACTGGCT
Source organism: Scytalopus superciliaris (assembly GCA_013400415.1). Lineage (NCBI taxonomy): Eukaryota > Metazoa > Chordata > Aves > Passeriformes > Rhinocryptidae > Scytalopus > Scytalopus superciliaris. The sequence continues at coordinate 532,997 of VXBX01009587.1, read as the reverse complement.
GCTTTATAACTTCTCTTTTCAGAGCTAATTTCCTTATCTCAAATACTATCATAGTCTGCATGTGCAAAAGTCCAGCTGGATCCTTTCTACTAAAAATACTATCAGTATTCATAAGACCACAGCTTGCTGTACATATGTGGGTGGTTTTCATGTGCAGAAATTGAAACTACAGCTTCCAAAATACTCTTTATATCTACTCTGTTTTTATTTTATCTGCCTCTGCTTTATTTTGCTGGCAGTGCATCAGAAAGGGTGTTCTACTCATGCTATAGGTAAGGACTCTTTTTTGTTTGCTCTGTTGCACCTATGTGCCAAACATCCTTAGTAATTATGCAGTTGCCAGAAGTGCATACAGGGATGTCTCTTCCTTGGCCACTTACTGTGAATGAAGTTGTAGAGCCAACTCTTCAGCCCTGGGAATTCCTTTCTGTGTAGGTTCTCTGAGGGCTATAGGTTCAGGCTAGCAGAGACCTTGTAAATAGTTTTTCTGTAACACTGTGGTTATTCAGTCATTACACACGAATAATTTGCATATGAATTCTGACAAAAACTGTTCAGTCGTTCCCCTTTTGTTTTCTTTGATGTTCCTTATCTGCTTCCCTTTTTGTCTTTATAGCCCCTCAGTTTTTCCCCCTGGTCTCTCTCTTTCTCCCATTTCCTCCTAGCAGTTGCATTTCCATCCCAAGCCAGTGCTGTGTGATGCAGTGCCTGCCATACTCAGACAGCTACAGCCCATACAGACATGTATGAGCCGGTTTCAGACTAGCTCGTTTTGGTATTGATAGTTTCTATTTCCAACAGCCCAAATCTGCACCAAGCTCCTCCCCAAACACTGCACATGCAGCCACTGTTGTATCTGAGCTGGGTCCTGTACTGCAGGCACACTCACTGTGGTTTAGCTGCACCCTGAGGGCAATGCAGCAAAGCTTCAGTACATTCACTGCCTCTGGTTTTCAGATACTTAGTTATTGCTTACAGTAAAAAGGGCACCTAACTTATTAAGGAGCTGTTGGCTTTAATCAGTTACTTAGATGCAATAGCTGTTCACTCTGCAGAAAGCTGGTCTTAAACTCTGCAGGAATCATGGCATCTGCAAGACTGTGCTTTTCTCAATTGTCTGGATATTTTTAAAGTGTGTTGGAAGCAACAGAAGGGTACGGCTAGAAAAAAAATTTTAAGGTATTTGAGTTTTTTTATTGATTGATAATTTATGGAAATGGTTTCTGAGCTTGAAAAAAATTAATTCACTAATTATTTTATATTTATCAGATTATTTTTTTTCATCATCCCCTCTCTTGCATCTCAAACTAAGCTTGATATTAAAACATCTTTATTTGATTTATTGGTTTGCGCACCTGCATCATCAAATGTTTCAACATCTCTGTGAGAAGAATGTTCAGTGGCATTCAGTCTTTGCTGAACAGACAAGGAGAAGGCATTGCTTAGCAGTGGTCAAATCTACAGGAGACTGCTTTAGTTTTAGTGGGAGTGGATGATGTGAGTGAAAAAGTCAACTAGTCAACCACTTTACTAATCTGAATCTGACTCAAAGCAGTCAAGGACAGAGGTCATGCTTAAATGAATTTGTGCAATTACTTTAGGCAATGGTGGTGTGAACACAATATCCAGAGCATTGACTTACTCATGACTCTAGATGAAGGGTGGGATATGTCCAGGGAAAAAAGCCTCAGTGTTTTGTAGGTCAGGACATTTCCCTTCCATCATGCTTATCCTTTTGCAGCAGCACACTGCATCTACAACAATATGCCATTCCCTTGCTTATTAGCAAACTGGCAACCAAGGATGGCTTAGTTATGTTGAGAAACACATTTACTTCTTTTCCTGATCTTTCTGTTTCTACAGTGTTGGAATAGTTCGGGAATTTGTAACAGGCAGGGGATATGGCAACATATCAAATATATTGTTTGCTGAATGCCTGAAAGTTGTTTTTTTTTCCTGTGGAGATAATTTTAAATGAGTTATGGAATACTGGGCTTGTAGTCTCATGCTCTGTAGCAGACTGGGACAGTGCCAGGTTCCCTAACCCTGGTACCATTCATTTGGTAGATGTGCCTGTCTCTGCTTTGATGGAAGTGTTTTGTGTTAGCCACTATCCCACTCAGGGTCTTTTTGCAGCAGGGTCAGGATTTTATACAACTTGTTTTTGTTAATTGCTGTAATGATTTCATTACACTGGTAGTAGATCTATTTCGTATTGGAATTCAAGTAAAATGTCTCATAATGTATTAGAAATGCCATGGTAAATTATATTAGCTCCAAGTGCATTTAGCAAATGATGATACAATCTGGCTTTAATTAGAAAGACCTTGAAGGGTCAGATGCATAAGACATATATGCTCAAGGTGGAAATTCTTTTGAAAAAGCATATTTAACCCAGTTTAACAGCAGGTCAGCTCAGAAAGAATAGAAAAGGCATACTCTGCATGTAGAATGAGTGCAGAATATACCTGATTCTTTGTTAGGCTTCTAGCCATCCACTGTGTGCTTTGGGCACTCTGTGGGATGGATTAAGAATTACAATATAAGCTTTGACAAAACTTCTTAAAAGTGTATCTCCATTTTCTGAAAACTTCCTCTAAAGCCATAGAAAAGAAGGAGAAAAGTACAGCTGGGAGAAAATTGGTCCACTTGGTGTCTAGGAAGTAACTAACTCTTAAAAGTTACCATATTCCTGTTGAAACAATGCCGTTATAACTGAGATACTCATGAGGTAAGGTCAGGGCCTGTGTATGTTTTGATGGAAGAGGATTGTTGCAAAAAATTTAAATAGAAAAAAAGTTAAAAAATTATTTGTTCAGTCTCTCTGGTAGACATTTTTAAAAGATCTTCTGAGGCCTGATAGAATATTAGGTTTAAGCTTTTTCCATAAGTTATACTAAATTATCTACTCCAGTTGTGAGTCTGATGATTCTTCTGCAGAGATAGGTGTAGCTGCAAATCTCTGTTTCAAGTGTATCTTTAAGCTGAGAAATCTTTGTTCTGGTTTCTCAATCATAATACTTGAAACATTAAGAAATACTTTAAAGCTTTATAGATACAAATACCTAGTCTTCAACTTTCACACTTCAAACATAGGCTGATTGTTACTAGTAACAAATTTTGCCAGTGCTGAAACAGCTTTATGTCTTGGATACACATTTCACTTCCTTCTTGTTAAGTGCTACATTTAAATCCTTTAAAGTACATATTCTCTCCATTTTCTCATAGCATATAAACATGATCTTTTAAAAAATAAACAGACTCTATTTTAGTTCAACACATCAAGGTTATTTTGGGCTGGCTTCCCTTTTGCCTGGTTTTCCTTTGTGTGTGTGTACCATTGTCCTGTTTTTGTAATGTCTCTACAAAAGACACTGTTCTCTTTATACAGTCTTTCAAGTCTCTGCACTGATATAACTGAGTATGTTAAGCGCCAGGCAACAGGAAAGCCTCTTCCCAAAGCTACAAGTTTTTCCTTCTCTGTGTCTTCTGTGCTGAAAATTCAGCCATATATATGATACAGATATTAAAGAGAGGTGGGAGAAAGGAAGTGTTTGTACTCATTAATAGTGATACTTCATGACCTGAAAGGTCCTTTCCAGCCTCAATAATTCTATGATTCTACTCAGAAGTTTTTATTCCAGGGTGCATGGAGAACTATTTGCTAATCAGGGCTTGCTTACAACAGACACAACTCACATTACACAAAACCGTTGAGGTCTTCCAGGCTCCAGATGTGCTTCTTTCTAAGCATCTGATAAGTAGATGCAACACATACCCAAATGATAATGAAGTAATGTCAGGTGGTGTGATGAACAGTGACTGAAGAATGCCAGCTACTCATTAAGTCTCAAGCATTCTGTAGGAAACCAGACATGAATATGTTTCCATAAAGGTGCTCATTTCTTCCCACTGTGCTATGTTTCTCCAAGTAGTTCCTTGGCTGGAAAATCAAGATAATTTTGAGTTTTCCCACTCTTCATTCCAGAAAAGTCAGATACTTAAAATATCTTATGCATCATCTTTTCATCCATATTTTCGTGAGACTGAGTGTATAATTTTATTTCCAGATGAATTTGGCTGTAATTCTCTTTCAGTGGTTCACAAGCATTTCATTTAGCAGACTTTGCTGAAGAACATTGTCTGTGAAAAAAAGTGTGCATCTTGATTTAGTCTTTTTTTAAGGTGAGGCCACTTTTGGCTGGTTAAACTAAAGACTCTGCCAGGTGAGGATCTAGTTGAGATTTCTTGAAAGGTATGACAGTGAAGCTTGTTTGAGGTCTTGTCTTTTCCAACACTCCTTGCTTCTGCTTTGCAATTTCCTTAGGGGAAGCCAGATTTCTTTGAGACAGATGGGTTGTTTTTTCTTTTTGTGCAATTGGCTTGAGGGTATTTTCAGTTTCTGTCTGCAAACCCAGCTGTGTGAGACTGTCATTTTCATTTTCTGATGTTGGACTGATCTGGAGGTGTTTTGCTTATTATGGTTTTTGTTGTATCCTCCCACTATCTGTTTTCCAAAAACAAAATTTCTGAAAGTAAACTCATGACTGCTATGTACTTAGATTTGTTAAAACAGACTGCTGAAGTTCTTTACTTGATTTCTACTCATCCCACTTGCTTTCAAATACAGAGATTTCTTCTAAAACATTGAAAAGTAAAATAGCTGTTGTAATTGAGACATATTGTATTTCTGAGACCTGATCAAGTAGTAGAAATATAGTTAAAGTTATTGATTTATATTAGCCATCACAGAATGGATATTCAGTAACAAAACTGTATCTCTTTGCATGCTGAAAACATTAGCCATATTTTAAATTGTGAAGCAGTAGTTCAATATTTTCATGCTTTTTAAACTCGGTGTAACTTGGCGACATGGTTAATATTCTTTCAAAAAGCAAAGATACCGCACTAGATACCTGTCTTCATGGAAGTTTAGAAATGCAGCCATATGTGTTAACAGTTCTTTTAAATTTCTGTATGCCGCCCTGAATATTTAGGCTTATACTTTCTGTAATTCTTATCAGTGACACTGTTTTAAAAATAATAAATATATGACTATATTCAGAACACAGTCTTTTTCTGTGAATGTCTTTGTGATGAGAAAAGCACAATCTCTGTATTTGAATTAACAGCAGCTTTGCCTCCCATGACTATTGGATAAGAAGATGACACTTTGAAGATTGTAATAATTTTGGCAGAAGCTATTCTGTTGAGCAACATCACAGTGCATGGAAATGCTACATGCTGTTATGTGGTGGTGTTAATTGGCATATAACAATGAATGCATTATAAACCTCTTACGTTCTTTTTAAGTACAATCATGCTATGGGTTTGGTGGTGGATGTATTTAGAAGTTTAAATAGACAAGCTTTGAAGAAGTTCAAAGTGGTTTTGGTTTGAACCACATCTAACAATGCTGTGTAACTTACCTGAATTAAATTAGCAACCAAGAAAATAGTTTTTTCATCCTGCCTTCATTGAAAGTCCTATTAGAATTATTTTTGAAGTAGCATTTATACATGATTATTTTGGGAGAAAGAGAAGCATGCTAACTAGTAAAGGTGATTATTTTCTTGTTTAGTTCTACATATAATTTTTTAGAGTCATATTGGTGTTGGTCCTTTTCATTCTTCGTGGCTCTTCTGCCATATAGGGTTAGTCTTTGGTGAAATCCATAGTGTTCGGAATGGATCCCATAGTGTGACTTCATACTTGTATGTTGCTCTGTACATTAACTTGTCAAAACTCTGCTTCTTATTACAGAAGAATATTGGTAGCAGAAGCCATGTGTCCTACATAGCTTTACTTTATTGTTATACAGCATGCTCATGCTGGAAACAAGGTCTTGATGGAATTGCTATAAAGACCATATGCTTATACAAGCATTTCTGAAACTCTGACAGTGGGAACTGCTTAATGCCATCAGTCATCAATCAGTTCCAAAATCTAGGATGTACAAAATATATGGAATGGAGGATTTAAAAAAGAGAAAACTTAAAAGGAAGTCTATGTGTTCATGCAAACAAATAATTCTTGTTACAGTTGGGGCTGAAGCTGTTGTATAAAGCAGTTCTCCTTCTATTCAGTGTAAATTAAGGAGCAGTTAATTCCCTTTTGTTCAGACATAGCAAAAATAGCAGAAGCTGAACACTGGCCCAGATAGGAATGAGCAGAAACCATTTAGGCTAAGGCCTTTGCTTAGGAAATGATAAAACACATGCAGGAACCATGGTTGGCTGCTGAATGGAGAGAAGGAAAAGGAAATGCAGACAAAGCAAAAGCAAAGAAGCTGAAGTTACAATGACCTTTGAAAAATTAAAGGAGAGGCAGTCTTTGGTTTAGTACTTATTGCAGTGGAGCAAGGAATTACTTACTGGGATTCCGGGAAACAGGAGTTTATACTCCTGTTACTTATAAATGAAGTTAGCACCATTATCAGTTATTCCTCTCCAAGGAACTAATTTGAAATCTGCCAAATGCTGGTCACTAGGTAGGTATTCCAAGACAGTCTTCCAGTAGTAGCTCAGCTGCTCTGGTCATCAAGAACAGTAAGAAGACATTAAAAAATTACATGCAAGGATATATTGGAAATATGTGTAACTACTTGTTGGCTTGCTTCCAAGATTAGCTGCTTAGACTGTGGAGTCAAAAATGAGCATTTGGATGATCTAATGGTTCCTGCTGCAGAGCACAGATAATAAATCTGAAATTAGTAATGCACTCAGTAAGTCCATTTAGGAGGCCAGCTATTTTGTAGATAGAACTTCTAATGGCAGGGAACTTTCCACACTTTCTAGGCTTCTCTACACCTAATCAGCAAGTCAGGGGTGGGGAAAACAACCCAGTCTTAATTTTCTAGCCCTGTTTTTCAGCTGTCAGAACAAGTTACAGTTTTCTTTTATAAACTGAAAAATGCTGACAGTATAAATGGATGGATCAGATTTGCTAGTCTTGTAAATGGGTGCAGTTCCATTGAAATCAATACAGCATCATCAAAATTGCCTGCAAGTATCATTACATGCCTAAGGTATTGGTCTGCAATTTGGAAATATGATATTACCGTTGGGTTTCATGTAAATGATCACTTTTATTTGCATCTCTTCCATCCCTTTGCCACCTCATCCTTGTAACTGCAACTGAATCTGTCTATAAAAGTGTTCATATGATTAAGAAGGTAAGTTACCAGGTCGAGGAAACCTTATTGGAGGAAATCTAGCTGAAGTTGAGGGAAGTCTTTATTTTTTATCCTATCCTTGTCAACACTCAGAACTATAATAATTTGAAAAATAATTATACTAGAAGAAGTCTGAGACAGTCTATGATTGACAGGAAAAACATGGTTGCAATAGTGTATTTCCCACAGAAACAAGGAGAGAGAGTTTTTGAAAATAGGTTCCAGCTTAGCTTTTGAAGTCAGCTTTCCTGTCATCAACAGAGATCACTTGACTGTCTTCTTTCTGAGCTAATCCTGACACTTCTTCCACAGTCAACCAAACAGTGTAGCTACTGAAAGTTCTCCTTGGCCTCACAGAGCTCAAATTTACTCTGTAAGTTTTGACATAATAGAAGTCGAGGAGAGCATTCCCTGCCAGCATTATACTGACAGCCCAGAGGAAAGCACGCTTTTGCCAGCCAGGTTGCCAGCAAAGTAAATAAGAATTGAGATACCTTCTGGGAAATCTTGAAAGCTGCAATATTGAAGACCAAGAGGCTGATTTTGTCAAAAGAAATGGGACATATAAACCAAGTAATGAATACATAAATCAAACTTCAAACCATACTTCAGTGTTGCGGTGTTTTCACTTGTCCCCAAACTACGGCTGTACCATTTTCACCCTTCAAGTTACCATTTCAGAAATACTTGAGATAAAATGACTTGACAATAAGTACCCAGAAGCAAATGTTTGTAAAGAAGAAAGAAATCAACAGGTGTTGCCTATGTGGCAGCTTCCCCTCGATGCTGTTTCTGCCCTAACAATAGAATAAGGACAGTTCGATCCCAGTCAGTATTTTCTTTGTTTACAGTCTCTTTTGTTCCTATGAACTTCAGTTCTTATGTTCACTCTTTTGTTCATATTCAGTGAAATAAATCTTTTTGAACATAGGAGAGAATGAAGAATCCTGGAGAAAGGAGAGTTACAAAGCAGCAGCAGCAGTAGTAATAGTAGTACTACAGAAGTTACTAGAGCCCCCAGCTGTAAATTGTCAGAAGTTCATTGATACAAAAGCATAATTGCAACACATGAGAGTTTTTGCCTAATTTGCCCAGCAAACTTTCCTTATTGTAGTTGTTGTTTTGGGACTTTTTCAATCCTGTATTGAGAAAATTGGCATGGGTGGCATTTGCTGCTTATTTTTCCTCATAAAACAGATCAACTACCCATTTGTCTACATAAGTGAACAATATTGTACAAACTGTGAGCCAGTATCCAGACAGGAAAAATAAGCATCTCTTTTCATCTCCAGTGTATGCAGAGATGTCTGGAGTTGAAACAGACACAGAAGAAAAGAGACAGTGACTAAGTAACTCCTGTCTTGCTATTGTTAGGATTCAGACAGCTTGGTCAGCAGTCAACACAAATAAATTCTGGAAAGGAACTATGAAAGGAAATTACATTCAAGGCACTCGTGTTCTCCCATTCAGCCCAAACTAACACAGAACACTTACTTCCAAGATGTATCTCCAGAAACAATGGGTAATAGGGAACAAGAACCCTAGCAAAGAAGTCAAAATGAGAATAACTATCCATGTTAACTTTCATTTTCAAAAACTCTACTGGTCATGAGCTGTTCTAACTCAGTTGTTTTCTTTGGAATGGATTAAGCAGAAATTATTTTTTATAGCTTTCTTTAGGTGATTATGAAAATATTTCATGCTAGAAAATAACCTATTTTTAGTTCACTTTTAGTTAACACGTCAATCTTCTGAGGCTTTACTACCTGGAACTGTAGGTCTTATTTTATTTCCTGTAAAGTGTTGCTTTGCCTACAAAAAAAGGTGCCAGTTGTGTGAGAAGTTGCATGAGAAGAGGATGTGCTGATCCAAGGCAGTATAGAAGTTGCAGGTCCTGATTACTTATTGGTTAACTGTGGTTGTTTTCTAAAGTTTTACCAGACCATGCTTTTGTAGCACCAGTTAGTATTATGTATATAAATAAAACATTTAAAATAGTGGTAAGTGCATGGTACTTGTTCTGACACTGTCAGGGGCATACTAATTGGGCCTTTCTCAAATATTTGATAACTTAATATACTTCTTTTGGACAAATTGTATCTGAATGTCATGGGTTTTGAATATCCAAACCATGGTTTTACCCAAATATCCAAATGTGTTAGATTCTGCACAACTAGGAGCAAACATGAAATAAAGGCCTTCATTTTAGGGACCGAGGAAAGGACTCAGCACTTTTGGATGTCCAGGGCCTGAGGGATAGCCTAGAAGATCTGATTAGGTTCCTTTCTATCTTCTTTTCTGTTTTTCTGGCATAGTCTTTTTTCTATCTTTATTTTTTTTTCTCCTTCACACACAGGCATCCCAGTGAAAACCTCTTAGGCACTTTCATTTGACTATTTCTATAAATAGTGGACTTTTATTTTTCTCTACCTCTGTTTTTATTGTCTGTTGAGCTTCTAATTGCTGAGAAAGGTCCAACGACAGTCTCTACCTTTCTCTGATGCATAGTCATATTTTTCCTTATTCTATTTCTACTGTATTGGGGGTTTTTGGGAAAAAATCATACACCTACACATAATAGTGAAAGTACAGATGTACCAGTGATTTAGTTAATAACATTATAGCTTGAATAGTATTCTGTATTTCCTTCTTAATGCAACTCATGTGTTATCATGATTATTAGGTACTGGCTGAATAGTGAACAAATGTTTTCACTCAGTTCTCCTTGATGACTCCTTCCTTTTTTTCCCACTGGGATCCTATAACTAATTCAGAAGTTATCAGTGCATATGAGTAGTTTAAATTGTTCTTTCCAATGTGCACTACCTCGCACTTTTCTGCATTCAATTTAATATGATCGTCATAACATCCAATTTCTTTGTCGTAATAGGTCCTTGTGGGGCTCTTCAGAATCACTGGCTCAAAGGTTCTGGAGCATTTTATCCTGCTGCCTTTTCTGTCAACATAGTCAAATGCAACACTAGCAGGAGTTAGGAGATCAATATGCAACCCCAACAGGAAAGTCTTATGCAAGCGAAGAGAAATAAAACCAGTAGGTCTCCACGTAGGTTATTATTATAAAAAGCACGTTTCTCTTATTAAAAGATGACCTTTTTTCCTATGGGCTTTTAAATTGTGCCTAATGTAACCCTTTATTTTTAGATGAACTTTAGTTGACAATTCAAAGGGATAAGACACCGTGGCAAATGGATGTTTTTCTAAATGACATTGTAAAATTCTCTTCCATAAGAGTATAGGCACAACCAGCACTAAAATATAATTATGCATTTGAATAACAATACGTACTTTCAGGGAGAAAATAAATGAGAAGGCGTTCATAAATTTTAGAAAGAGTCTTTAAATAGGCCCTATAAATAGAAACAGATACAAAATATTTCTAGACTATGATAGTATTTAATGATTTCTGGCTTGGTGGATGCCATTTCCATCTTGATTCATTTGCAGTATATGTGTATCCCTATATCTGAAATATCTTGGGTACTACATCAAATCCCTTATTGTTCTTGGCATTTGATAGTTTTCTAATTATAGTTAGAAAAGATGACCTTTTAAAATTTTACTTACTTGCACTTATTTTGCAATGCTTCTGCGCTCACTAAGCTTTTAATTAATGATACAAAAATATTCTATTTTGAAGTTTTAAATTAAACAGTTTTCCAAGGTGGGCTTTTTCCCCCCCAGGCAAATGTTTGGTTTCCATTGTGAATTGAAGCTGTTCTCTTGTTTTGTTTGTTTTGTTTTGTTATTGTTTTTGTTCTTGCTTATCCCTTCCAATCTGTTTGTGGATTGGTTCAGGAGAATCTCAAAAACTTTCCAAACAATTCCTTGTTGAATGTGTTGCTATATTCAGGGTAAATTATTCTAACATGAGAAATAAAACACGCTCAAGCTCAAGGCTTTATTGAATACTGGCTTTAAGTTAAGATTCCAATCAATTTACTTATTCCCATGCAAGGTTATCTATAGTTTAATAAGGTTATCATGCAGTAAACCACTTGGCATTAATGGACTTGTCTGGACATCTGTGGCCACAGGGAGCTACACGTCAGTAAGGCTATTGTTACTCTTTCCCTACTTGAGCATCCAGTATTAGATTAGTAATGCAATTTTATACTTGATTTATGTAATATTTTCATGACTTAATTATACATAAAATCAAGTCTCAGAGGTTTCTTGTCTATGGAGTCATGAACCTCCCACCACATCCATATTTATCACTTGCACAAGAAGATTAAGTTCAAATGCTTGTGTGGTATGTGTCGCATACGTAAAAAGGAATGGAAGAAGCCAGATATTCAATCAAAATGGTGTTAATTGCTAATAAATGCAGGATGCACAGCTGGAATGAAATTTTGTCACTGTAGGTAGAGCTAAGATTCTTGTTATTTACACATTTAGCAGTAACTGCAAACTTGGTGGCTTTCATACATTCTTTCTAATTTCAGTGTTTCAAAATGTGGAGTTAGAAAACGAGAAATTCTGATTGATGCCTTACCCTCCCTGTCCCCACTCTGGATTCAGCAATAACATGAAACTATGGGAGAACACTGCATTAGCCAGAATCTTGCCGTTCATATAAGCTATACATTTGTTTCAAATATAGGGAAGGAATATCATAAGGAAAGATACTTCCTTACTCCAAATGCTGGCTATTCCCTTACAAACAATATCAAGGTGTAGACTGAGAACAATATCATCTTTTAGATTCTCAGAAATACGAGGATTTCACAGAGCACAAATACACTCCCTCTCACAAATCCATGCAGGATGCCAGTCAATTCTTTCAGTAAAATAACCGTCTGCTTGCCTGTTGTAAACAAAGCACCAAGCCATATTTCACAAGTGCATAATAGATGGAAATATTTTTTTTACTATTTTAAATAACAGCCCCATGAGAACTCCATTCTGTCTTTCATGATTAAAACATTTCTACAGAGGGAGTTAGAGATTGAAATCTATTCATTATGGAAACTATTTTCATGTTGTTGGAGCTTTTATGAAAGATTCCAAGTTTCCACACCATTTATTAAGCAATAACATCATAAGAGAGAACCCCAGGAATATTTTAGATTAGAGGAAATCTAATGAGGACTTTCAGAACTGGGGTGAACAGGATTTGAAAATATTTCAAAAAAAATGCAGTCACTGCTCTAGAAACAGGGAATAATTCCTCTGCTCCACCCTCCCATACTATCCACTTAGACCAAAGTCATATCTTTGCAATTAAATACAAATTATTATGAGTCATATGGTGATTTTCCATTCTGTAATGGCAAACAACAAGGATGTTGGAGCAATAGTCATCCAAAGGATTCACTGAACTGGAAAATGCAGTTTTGACTATAAACTCCAAATAATTTAAAACCTATGGAGATGTGATGATGGGCTTTGCTGGCTTTTTATGGAGACACATTTAAAACTGTCATCTGTTTAACAGTAATTTTGCTGGAAGATACAGCAACTGAGCAATGTAAAAACATCCCAAGGGAAAAGGAGATAAAAATGTGGTTTGTTTTGCATTTGATTGCCCTGTAAAAAGGTCAAATGTAGACCTGTGACCCACTGGGCAAGAAGCCCACCTCTTCTTCCAGGAGAAAGTGATTAATTTTTTTTCTGTTACTAGCATATAAAAATCCTGAAAGATAGCTGTGCTTTTTCATTTTGCCAGGAAGTTTCTCACTCATTTTAGGGGGGAGTTGGGGGCTTGTTTGTTTGGGGGTTTTTTGTTGTTGGTTTTTGGCTTGTTTTTTTTCTTTTTTAAAATAGATTGTGACTTTACAGCTTAGAGAAGAAAAGAAATGGAAATCTTTGGTGGCCAGAACCAGCATAGGACTGCTGTTTTGACCATTATAATACCCTTTAGTCCAAGTCCCAATATGCTTGTGAAACCTGTCAAATATAAGTGATCTTCTGACAGTAGGCAGCTAGGATGTGGAGGTAGGAAAAGGCAATGTAATTGCCTGAAATTGCTCAAGCCACTGAGGAGGACAATACCCTTGTACATGGTTAATACACCATCCTTAGCTGTGGTAGTGTAGCTGCCTTGTGCGAGCAGGTGCTACATTTCTTTCTTAATTTCATTTGTTCTATTTTAGTCTATTTCTCTAAAATACCACAATTTCCTTTAGCTCAGCAGATGTGCCTGGGAGGGCCACCATCAATAATTCTCAAATATAATGCACAGCATAGAAAAAATTGGCTTGGGTGTATGGCTCATGTGGTTGCTTTGGTTTATTATTTTATTTTGTTTTGTTTTATTTTAATAGAATCATAGAATATTCTGAGTTGGAAGGGACCTATAAGAATTATCGAGTCCAGCTCCTGGCCCTGCACAGGACCATCCCCAGGGGTCACACCCCGTGCCTGAGAGTGTTGTCCAAATTCTTCTTGCACTCTGTCAGGCTTGGTGCTGTGACCACTTCCCCAGGGAGCCTGTTCCAGTGCCCAACCACCCTTTGGGGTAAGAACCTCTTTCTAATATCCGACCCAAACCTCCACTGATACAGCTTCAGGCCATTCCCTTGTGTCCTGTCACTGGTCACCACAGAGAAGAGATCAGTGTTTGCCCCTCCTCTTCCCCTCCCAAGGAAGTTGTAACTGCAGTGAGGTTTCCCCTCAGTCTCCTCCAGGCTGAAGAGACCAAGTGACCTCAGCCATTCCTCACACAGCTCCCTTCCAGACCTTTTCACCATCTTTGTAGCCCTCCTTTGGATGGTTTTTTCTCATTACTTTTTTTTTATTTTAGAGTTATTTTTAAACAGTTACTGTTTAAAGGCTTAATATTTTCAATTACTCAATAAGAAAGCTCAAGCACTTCCTTAATCTATTGCCATTGGCTTTACCTCTTGGAATTGCTAATCTATATTTATCTGCTTTTATTTTTAGCATGTGGTCAGGAAAATCTCTGCAAAATAATTTTGAAAAGATTAATGTGTGTGTGTATATATGTGCTTGTGTGTGTGTGTGAGGATGTGATGGATCATTATTAATCCATACATTACAATTTCATTTCTCTTCTGTGATATTTTTCAAAGCCTTTACAGACAGGATCTCCCTTTTCTGTTGGTATCCACCCTCTCTGGATGCTTTTATCCTTATTACAGTCTCCCAGAAGCAATACATTTCAGAGTCATCTGAAAAACGTGATGTGTGATAAAAAGATCCAGCATTTGCCCAGGCTTAGCTCCGTGGCCAGAAATCTGCAGCCACCCAGTGCTGTGCAGGGAGATCTGCACCACATCAGGTACTAGAAATGACACGGCTGCCTTCAGCTAGAGGAAGAGCTGTGCTAATTGCCACTGCTGAGACAACACCTATAGCAGAAGACCAATAAAAATGTCAAGAGAAACTCTTGCAAATTAATCCAGTCAGGAACCTGCCATTAGCAGCCAGAGTGCCCCTTCTACTGTAACCAGCAAGTTCCTGGAACTGATCAGTAATTAGACAAATTGGCAATCTGTTTCTTCGTAAGGCATAACAGTGCAAGGCAGGCTAAGATACTAAAGAGATTCTTTCACTGTGCATCAATGCCTGCCACAGAAATCATACTTCTTGCTTCAGTATTTCCTAGCACTGTATTTTATAGCATTGTTTACTTGTTTTAAAAAATAATATCATATAAATAATACTTCACAAAAGGAGAATTATTTATTTTGAAGATTTTCTGATATTAATCAGGGGGTGCGTCTGTTAGTTTGCCCCTTTCCAAGCACAATGATTCCTTATCATATATAATGGCTGCAACTGGTGGTGGAGTCATTTGAATTATATATTGCTTTTATCTTTGCCCTGGATAAACTATTCCATGCTCTGGGAGACCACGTGAACTGAAGGTATGTTCACTGCAGGAGACACACAGAGCTGAATGCACAGCAGGATGTTCATTAATTTAAGTTGTGTCAAAGATTTGTGAGTGTATGATTTTGATGTGTATCTAGATCATGGTAAATTGACTGAACTTAATGGAGTTACTAGATATTCATGACAATGAGGTAGTCAAAAAAACAGGAAAAGAGAAAAAGGGAAGAGAGAAGATGAAAATGTGACACACACACACACAAAAAAAAGGTGTAAGGGAGGACTGGAAGGCTTTTAAAACAGATTTTAAAATTGTTAATACCTGGCCTAGGTAGAGATCATGCATAGACAAATTATGAGGAGGAGATCATTAAACATGGTGGACTTCTAGGAATTTGTAAATGCAGAAATAAAAATCAAGCTGAATAGTAAATGTGTAACAAGTTTCACAGTGCTCCTTACTATCATGCCTTTTGAGTCCAGGGCAGAACCCAGCTGCTCAATGCTCGAGAGTTCAGACTGTTACTCAAGAATTGGTAATAAGACTGAGTAAATATAGTCACGAATAAATGGAAAGAAAAATCAGAGCTTAAAAGGATGGGTTTGCTGCAAAGACCTTTTGCTCTGAAAGCTGCCAGAGGCTAAGGTGAGCTGAAAAGATGACAGAAAGCTCAAAACAATGTAAATCATGCTTCTCATAATTAAGAATTAAAACTCTGCAGTTCCCTCTTCAAGGAAGATGTGGAATGGTTCTAAATAGGTCATTTTGTTCCACATTAAGCCAGCAAGCACCCTTCTGACTAGCATTGTCCCCACTGGCAACAGTGGGTGTAAAAGTGAGGAGCCCTAAATGCAATTCCTTTGTAGATCCTTAGGTGCTTCTGTGGTAACCTCCCCTGAATGTTCTAGGTCAGAGGCTGCTTCCATCTTGAACCCCTCATTCTGCTCTTGCTCTTCCCAGTGGGGCACACAAAGACTTTTGGAAAGTCACTATCAATTTTCTAACTGGAACTGGACTGATAGCTCAGAGTGTAGTGGTTAAAAGGATGGAATATTTGATTCTTAGAGTGTTGTGTCACTGAACAATTACTCTGCTTGGGAACATCCATACTACACTTTTAAAGTCTCTAGTTTCCCAAGTCCTTCTGAAATGGGAACAATCTGTTTATAAAACATAGGCTTCATTAAGAGAAATGACTCTTTGTAAAGTTGTTTCCTAGACATCAGCACCTTCCCCGTGGCAGCTTAATTACAGAATATCATTCTTGGTTATAATTAATTTCTTATTTAAGAACGAGGACACAGAATAAAGTCACCACAAAATAAAGACAACCTGCAGCTGGCTCATTTTGCTCTCGAGGGACAAAAATTCACAGACTAACTAATAAAGTTTATTAGAATTTCCTATTCTGGTGCTAGAAAGAAGAAAGTACTGTGAATAACTAATTGGAAAGTAGTACATGTGCTGGTGAGTTATGTGTCTCCATAGAATATATCACATTTAAATATATGGCCTTTCAGCAAAGACATGCTCCCACAATGGGCTACATTATAATGCCTTGGCTGGTCTTAAAATAGTAGAATCCTAAAATATTTTATGTGAGAAGGGCTCTGGGAGGGCATCCTGTCCAATATGTCCCATGCCAACAGTTTTCTAAAAGCCAGGGGTGACTTGCTAACAGAGAAGATCTTGTGTAGAAAAGAGTTTATATACAAAAATTGGGTACAGCCCTCAAGAAAGGAAAGGGCACAAGATTTTATTACATCAGATCTAGACATGTTGCAGGAAGTGAAATTTATTTCAAGTGAACACGTTCACAGTATCCCAAGAAAAGGGACTTTCTACATTCAGAATTTCAGTGTTTTTCATCAGTTTTAATCAATTCATGCTGAATTCAAGTGTTATAAGAATAAACTGGTAAGTCTGGCAGACAAACCCATCTTGTGAGTATACATATCATGATATATTTAGAAAATGGTATATCTACAAGTTTCTGAGCTACAGAGTAATTAAATAAAATATAAACATGAACAAGAACTATTATCCAGCATCCAAAATACTAGCTATTTTATTTTCTCCCTTTGATATGTTTATTAAAATGATCAAAGATGCAGAAATTTTTGCTGTGTAACTGCAATTCTCAGCAAGATATCTCTACTCTGTTATTACTTCACTAAATCTTTATGCTATTCATTTTTTTAAATGCTTTAAAATCGAATATAAATAAACCTAATTTCTAAATTTTCAGAAAACTCAATAATGGTCCAAAACAAATGGAATGCAAAGACTATTTGTGGTACTATCACATGAGCAGAACAAGTCTTCATGATCTTCACATTTTCATTAGATCTGGAAGCGAGTGTGGTTTTAAAAACTATAAACCTGCTTATAAGGAAAACCTGTACAAGGTCTGTATCTTAAATTAGGCACCCAAATATAGACTTACTTTTTGCCCTTCTACCTCCTCCACCCCAGGATGGATCTTGGGATAGCTTAAATACACAAGGTGAAGTTAAAAGTTGGTCCCCCTGGAGGGGAGTGCTTGTGATTGCCCCTGAGGATGCTCACACAGCAGGAGTTCCGAGCAGCACAAAGCTTTGCTAAATGCACACAGCACTTGCAGTGTCCAAACCATTCTGCTTGCCAGGTCAAGTGGGCATTTGCCATGCAGTGGTTGTGTGTTTGTATGGCAGCAGTGATGGTCTTGTGAACACAATGAAATTAGTTATAAATTAGCTAGTCTGGCTGTCACTGCCGGGCTCAGCACAGAACGACCCTTGAGGTGTTTATTTCCTGGGGGCTTTTTGTGGTATAAACTGACCTCCACGTTATTAAAGCTTTGCACTTTGAAATTTCCTATATAGCTGAAGTTTAGCTAATTGATTTAGTTACATACCTAAGCTGTCAGCACTGTCACTGCAGTGGTGTCCTTCTGCTTTGCACAGAGCTGATTTTGGGAGGTTGATGAGATGGTGCAGAGACCTTGCCATGAGCTAGAATCATGCCAGAGGGTTTCCCAGGAGTTGTTTGCCACAACCCTTGGGCACTGGGGTTGTACTGCAGAGGTGGCTTTGGGCTGGGCCTGCTCTTGCGGAGTTGTACACATGTCTTTGATTTCAAGGGTACTTACATCTTTTGATAAATGATGCTGTGGATCTATAACCCTTTCTGGGAGCTGTATCTGGGAAGGTTTTCTTCTCTGAATAGATCTTACCCAGCAGAGTGTTATTGTGAAGTAAGTCTTCTGTAAAGATGCAGAAATCTCAACCTTTCAGTGCTGTTTTGCAGATCTGAAGATCATCCGGGGATATTTCATTTTATTCTAGGTGGGTTATGAGGTTTCCACCATTCTGTGCCATCCTGCCTGTCTAAGTTACATATTCAGATAAGAAAGAAATGATCTCCTCCTTTTCTCTTCAGTAATAACTATCATAAAATGGGGTTTGGATCTATGAAATGTTCTCACATGAATATTTTAAGCCTAAGAAAATTGCTGCAAAACATTGGTTAAGCAACTGGGATTCAAAATGTGTTTGACTGTAATTTATAATGATTGATTCACAAAAAAATTGAGAAACATTTCTGCAAATTCCAGAGTTGCCCTTACATTTATAATTTTTCTGTCTGAATTTGTGAAGTGTAATTTCTTTTAGAGTCTTTACATGAAGGGAGGAAAATGATTTCTGATATAATTTTAGGGGAATGATATCAGAAAGTCATTAACTAGCATTTAAAACCTACGGTTCGGACTACAACTCTATACACCTCGAAATTTAATATGATTTTAATTAAGGTTTTAATTTCAGAACACACATAATTTCTTCTTGCGAATTAGCCATTATTAGTGAATCATTCTCTACATGGCCTGCATTATAAATCCTGATTTTTGAGAATGGGTGATCTTGACTTTTTAACTGCAAGCTTTTCACCTTCCACTGTGTTTGCTTATTTCTGTGGGATGCTGAGAACCCTTAGCTCCCTCTGTCTTTCGCACAACTGAGCTCTGAGTGTACTTAGATTCCTTGATTAAAAGTTTGTTCCTTCGTTTGCTTTGTGCTCCCAAAGGCTTTTCTTCCAGGCAGCTCACATTCATTAAAGACTCTGTGGAAGACACATGGGACAAACTTAATTGAGCAGTGCCAGTCCAGAATAGCAATGCCTGCTCAGTGAGAACAGGGTGCAAGACAGCTGGCATCCTGGGAATTGTAAACCAGCACCAAGGCCCTCAGAGGAAGGCGTTTGCTGGAGGCAGCACAGCCTATCCGGGGATAGTGAACCTCTCTTTGTAGAAACAGTGATTGTAAAGGTTACTGTGTGTCTTTCCCCGTTACAAAATATCACACTACTCTTGAATACAGCACAGTCTTAGTTCCTTTGCTTATTCCAAGTAGTTTAGGGGAGGTTTTCTTTGTTGTGTGTAACAGAAATGGTCTTTGATCCTCTTGCTGCATTTACTGAGGGACATGAAGTTTTGTCATCCACTTAGGCAAAGGGCAGCTGTGTATTACTTGCTGTGTTTAGCAGTATATGTACTATCTAGAGTAATAAATACCCCATTGACAGCTAGCAGGTACTTTTACATGTAAATGAGAAATGAAGTATAATGCAATTATTCATCTCTGATCTAAAATATTTATACTGTTAATTGAAATAAAACTACAAGTGTGATTTGCACAAAGCTATCATAAATACTACTTAATTAAAAAATAATAAATATCAAGTAGACAAGTAGATTTGCTAATAAGGTGATTCAGCAAAGAATGTTCGATCTTGGCGAAAAACATTCTACTGCCCAAATGACTTTAGGGAACTACAGAATTAGGATATTTAGGTTTAAATGTAAATTGTATTAAAGTTCTCTATTTTCCCTTTAGGGATGGAATTTCTTCTCTGTGGCAGAAAGTCAGAGAATATGACATATTTTATAAAAATACTTGTTCTAAGTGATTACAGTAGAAACTGCAAAGATATTTTTTAATCAATATACAGTTAGCTTAAAAATATGCACAATATACATAAGGAATATACATAAGGAAATTAGACTTCTATATGCAGAAGCACCAGTTTTTGCTGTAGTTTTTCTGTGTTTGCAGAGAAAGAGATTCTTGCATCATCCAGACTCATGAGGCAACGGTCAGAAAATAGAACCCCAACTCAGACAGAAGTTTCAAGTATCCTGAATGCAAAACCCCCCATCCTATAACCACCAGTGCTGCTGGGGATGCAGACAGGTCACTGTTTTGTTTCACAGGCAATTTTTTTTGCCTATTTTCTGAAGAAAGATGGATTTACTTCTTCCTACAGAAAGGAGAGGTGATAAAAAAGGTTGTTTCAAGCTATTTTTGAAAGAGAAGGAATTGGAGTTTGGTATGTTCTAGAATCAGAATGAAGTATAAAGCTGAGACCCTTATGGAGTCAAAAAGATTATGTTTAATTTTTCATCTTATGACATGTGTCTAACACTTTTAAAAAACCCAGCTAGCATTGCCCAAAATACATCAGCTGATCTCTGGAATTTTCAGCATCTATACTAAAATGAAAATTTGCAATTAAAAGCACAAATATAGTATCATTTCTACTTTGGAAAGTTTTTCAATATGTATAGAAGCCATTTCACCTCCCAGTATTATTGAACCAGCCACTGATGTTTGGTGGGTTAGGCATATACTAACTTCTAACACAGGCATATCCTGCTGCTTTACTTGCAAACCTAGGAGTTGTTTGGAAGTCTATGCCATTTTTAGCTGGATTTCAGAGACATTAAAGCAATTGTTTTTAATTGGAAGTTGTATCACTGCCCTGGCGAGTTGAAGAACAGAAATAGCAAAAGCTTGGTTGGGTGGCCATGCTTTTGAAGGATCCAAAACCAATCCATTGTGAAGGCAGTGCTGGGTGAGTTTGATCGCAGGTCATATTGACAAAAGATGAATATACTGTCAAGCATTTCACTTCTAACTCTTTATTCTACTACCACGAGCTCAAAACCTCTTAGGAATAGGTTACAGGAACTTTTTTATATGTTGTCAGTAAAACTGAAGCCAGCACTGCACTGGGATGATTGATATGGCCAGTTAAATCACACCATGTTATATGAGTTGACATTTTTGAAATATTTCTCCACGGTCCCACATTTGTCCTGTTCTCAAGAACAAAGTTTTAACTCTCATGCTCTTGGACATGATATAAATAAAAGGAGAGAGCAAGACTGTAGGGAGAGCTGAAAATAAACTAAATAAGTTTGCAAAGAATCCTGCATGGAAAAATTGTACAGAGCTTAAGACAGATGAATACAATACTATTGTTAGTATTTCAGTGTTTACTTCATTTCTGAGTGGTGAATGACCAGCAAACTTTTTTCTTGGATGCCAAGGCAAAAATGTGATTTTCAATGAGTGAAACCCCAGAACCTTCAGACTTTACACTTTCTTCGATCAATCTGTGTAGAATTATATTTTCATCAAAAGTACTCTTAGAGGCTGCACAGAATAAGAATTAAGTACCACATAGCTCAAACGTTTAGTCACCTTCTCAGAGCTATTAATTCATATTGAAAAAAGTATATAAAGATTCCTAACAGCCATTTGGGTTTTTGTGGGTTTTTTTTTTTAGTTTGTTTCGTTGGGGTTTTTTCTTTTTTTCTTTTGCAATGAATTGTTTTCTACAGTTTATTTCACTCCTTTTAGAAATTACACATAATTTCACCATTCAGTTATGTCTGATAATGAGAATTTACTGTGTTTCTAGGGCACAAGTTGCCTAAGTGCAAGGGCCTGCTTCCATGCCAATAAGCTGTTTTTCAGTCATAGAATCACTGAATGGTTTGGGTTGAAAGAGATCTTAAAGATCATCTCTGATTTTCCTGAGCCACTATGTCATGATATATTAGAGGTCAGTGACCAATGGAAATCTCCTGATGCAGAGAAAAGCTTATGAAAGCAATACTAAGAAATGTTTCTTTCTGCAGCAGAAGGGCATTGTTGGATATTTCAATGACCGTGTCAAAAAATCACGCTGTTGAAATGCAGTTGGGTTGTAATATCTGCATTTGCTGGTTTTATTTCTTTTAGCATCTTGCTCTGGTGGAAGCACTGTCTTCTCCAAAAGCAGTGACTCCCATGGACAGTCATTTGATGAAACAGGTTTATTATGTGGGCTTCCAAGTAAGAAACCAAAACAGCAATAAAAAGAAAGCAGATTGGCAGTTGCTATGGCAATTCCATCCTTTGTTAGGACTTGATGTAAAGTCTTAGGAGCTAAGGGAAATGCTCAGAAATGGTAATTATTTTTTTTCAAGCGAATGTAATTTTCCATTGTGAGCAGAGAATATAAAGTCAGCAATTTAACTGATGCAACTGGAATCTAAATTTTATATTATCCATTTCTTAAGGGAGGGACACATTTTCTGTGAAATAGTTGTACTGTTATCTGCAATTCCAATTATGTAGTGTCAAATTCTATTTCAGATTATTGACTTTTTTTTCAAGTGTATAGTGATGACAATTACTAATATTATCTGAGCAAACACAAACCAAATAAAGTGTGTTATTTATTGTAAGAGGTTCATTAATTTCAATATAAAACATGGTGCTACAATAACTTAGCTTTTCCCAGAACCTGAGAGGAAATCGTTAAGTGAGTTTTGGGACATATCTTTGAGGGATCATCTCTGGGGATGTTCCTGAAAATGAGACAAAATTGCAATTATGTGGTGTTTATCCATACTGTGCATTTAGTAGATAGCAAAGCACCTCCAGACTACAAGTTTGACACCAAGCCACTTTTTGTGCAGAAGAAAATTCTGGTGACAATGTACATAGTGCTGGTGCTAAGCTTTTGAAACAAGGGGTTTGGGTTGGCTAGTGGAGTATGCAAGAATACTCTTCCCCATTTATTAGTCCAATTACACTGGTTACAGCACAGACATCTAAAGACTCTTATTTAATATTGCTTTCTTACTCTGAGACTCTTCTTATATTAAGACTTAATAAGCATTTTCCAGTGATGGATTTTTTGTATTTCTATGAATGGATATTGAATAGATTTAGGAGTTATTTGGGAAGTGTAATGCTCAAAATTCTCTGTAGAAACTGCAGAACAACAACAGCACACCAGTTGAGTATCACCTGATATTTGCTTCCAATGAATTTGTAGGAGATAATGTTTGTTGTCACTGAGAACAATAGATTCCTACCCTCTCTCTTATAAAATCAGCACATTTATGAGAAAACTTAAATTTTGACCATTTGGGAATTATTGCATTCAATACCTTGTATTTGCCAACACAGATGTAACACTGAAATGTCCTCACTGGTGTGGCTCTAATGACAAAGGAGACATTCTAGGAAAATAAGCTAAGAGTGGAGAACATCATAGACATTTAAAAAAAAAATCCAGAACACAAGTCTTGCTAACAGCTGACTTGCTGGATAGACTGAAATGAGCCTGCAAATTCAACCATATAATTGTCTGGCTTTCTGTTTTCTTCAGGTTCTCTGCACATGGATTTTACCTGAAAGTACATTGAAGAGTTAAGTTAATAGCAATTTTTAGAACCTCATTTTAATTAAAATATCTTTGCACTTTAGAAGTAATTTTTTTAAATATATGACAGCAACACCCAGTCAAATTTTGAATTATGCTTTTGTTTGATGCCAGAGTGGTATTCTGAAAGGAACTTCAAAGGAGAGGGATACTATAAACCACTATCTTCCTATTTTGATCGAAGAGATTATGATTTACAAAAAACAAACACAAACAAACCACAGCACAAAAAAGGAAGAAATTAATTAACACTTCAAAGGCTGAACATGAGGTCTTTAATAGTAGTTCATTCTGATTCACACAAATGAGAGAAAAAGCAGCATTCCTGTGTGCTTCAGTTCAGGGTTATGTAGGAGTATTGGACACCTGTGTGGAGAGAAGATTCTCCATGCACGTGGATGCATTCTTCCTCTGAGGAAGTCTGTCTCCTCATTGCCACCAAATATGTATAAGAAATCTCAACTCTTTAGCTAAATGGTTGAAAAAAACACAGTGTAAATAATCTATGGGTGCTGCAGAGAGTCATATTTCTGAAATATTTCTTGCAGTATACGGTGAGGTTTTCAGAGCCGACTAAACAGTGTTCTTGAAACAACTAATACTCACCTTTTATTTGTTATGGGATATTAATTAACCTCAGAGATGACCCAAAGATGTGCATAACCTGCTTACACAAGTTTTCATATCCAAGTCTGCTCTGTAGGGGATACCCAGGCATGAGTGAGGGCTGCACTTGCCCAGCAAGTGACCCCAAATGTAAAAGATCAGATGAGTCCCCCCCTGGGGACTGCAGTCTGGAAGCAACAGAGGTGTTACACAGCATTCTGCAGCTCTGAGGATCCATTAGGAGATCTCACAAGGAATACTTCCCCAAAGGAGATCATCTGACCAGAAGCTTCCAGCAGAGCTCTTAGAGCTCCCAGGGAATTACTCTGCATGCTCATGTGTGTAGGCTTTTTGAATAATTCGTGTTGCAGAGAGACACCTCCAAAATGAGTCCAGAGAGTCTGAGGAGGATCTATTCAATTGTGTTGATTATCTTTTTATAACGTTTTTCTTGTAGTATCATCCAGACAGTAATTTCTTACTGTTTACATGCCTTAATCCACTGAAACATCTTAGTAGAGTGAAGCGCAACAAGTGCCAGTGTTGGCGAGAGCACTTTGTCCTCTGGCTGCATTACAGGTTCCTCACCAGTTGGAAAACATATACAGAAATGCAGATCTTTCTTTCCCTGTCATGGTCTCAGACTTGAACATGCTGAACAGACAAGTCTGAAGGGGTCTGCAGTTTTCAAGCCAGACACAGAAGGGCATATTTAAGTCTGTACAGTTGCACCAATGTTCTTGGCCACTTTGCACTTGAAGGTGCAGAGCTGAAGGAGGCTGGGCTGATCTAACAAGAAAGCTATAAAAGTAATTGTAACATTGGAGAGTGAGATTTCAGGTCTGCAGTCTCTGGTTCTACATAGACGTGACCCTGAGCGCTAATCCAGAGTTAAGCCATGGTACTGGAGACTAGTCTAAACCTGCAAGAGTCTGTGCTGTGCAGCAGTGCTCAAGGTAGGGTTTTAAGTCTTATTTGAGTCTCCTCAGTCAAATGTCTCTGGCTGTAGAGTGTCTTACTGGACACATGACATACACACTGTCATTTTCCACAACATCCTAAAACCTGGCAAAGCAATGCTCGCGTTCATCGAGCTTGACCCTCTGTGCCATGACAAGGGATGGAAACATTCTGGGTTGTACCCTGCATAAGCAAGGAGGCTCAAATCCTTCTGGCATCCTCTGTAATGGAAAAAGAGAACAAAAGTAAGGATGGGGTGAGTGGAAGAGCCAAGGAATGGAAGAAAACAAAGTAGTGGGAGGTGTTCTGGAGCATCTAAACGTCTTGATGCAAGAGCAGCAGCGCCGTAATTATATCTTTTCTGCCTTGGATAGTGGAGGTTTTGAAGTGAGACATGGATTCTAGCAGCTTTGGGAGAAAAAAGCAGGAATAGGCAGGATTTGCACACAGGCAGCTACTTTCCAAGAAATTAAACCTCTTTAGTACTGCAGGTTTCTCTGTGATAATGTAATTCTGATACAGTTTTACAATGTGATAAGCTTGGAGAGAGCAGGATTTCACAGTAAATGGAGGTACAGTGAAAGTGCCTTGTAAGGTTCACAAGCCATATATCAATGTATTTAAAAACCCAAGTAATTTTGGATGATAGCTTACATTTTAATGTATTAGTTAAAATATGGTTCATGGTCTAAAATTAAACAGCCTAGGGTGATCATATGGTAGAGGATAAAATATTCATCTCATTATAATTACAGACCTTAAATATAAAAGATTTAAACCTAGGAGTGTTGCATTTTGAAAAAATATAGTATTGTAATTCTGGAGGGTTATGTGAGTAACAACCACTCTAGGAGTTAAAAATATTATTTCCTAGCCTTAACAAATACATTTTGTGTTGAATTCAACTTTTTCTTTCCTCTGTAAAACAAGCAAGCTAGCAGTGTCCTTTTCACTGAGTGGTACGGAGAATCATAGTACAGAGAATTTCCGTATTAAAATGCACATTTGCAATAATGCTACATAAGTAGCATTGCATACATGGGAGAAAATGCTTCCCTCCCTGCCAAGCACATAAACAGAGCAGAAAACCCTCTTGAAGTCTACACGAGAAAGATGTGAGAAATAGCCTAGAGAAGAGTAATCACAGGAAAGGTAACACCAGTTTTCAAACCCGCAAAAGGTTGCTTAAGAAGAGACATTCTGGGTCTGTTCACTCTGTTATTCTAGATGTATCACCCTCAGAGGACATAAAAAAGCCTGTAATTTGTACCAAGTAACAGCAATCCACCTTCATTCTGTACTTCCTCCCCTGTTTACTGCACATCTTAGATACAGCAGTTCTAAATTATGGTGAGATTATATGGCTGGGAGCTATCAGGGAAGAAACATTGTTAGGAGAGAACTAGAGAACTTGCTTAACTTGAAACGAGGACAGGTCTAACTCTGCCTGTGATTTACTATTAACTGCAATGACATCAAGGTTTCCTGACTCAATAGCATTTGAAGCACAAGTTTCTTGCCTCTCAATGGCCATAAAAAGCCATAATAACATAATATGGTTTTATATTGGAGAAAGGAATATAGGAAGCAAGTTCAAATAACACTGGGCAGGTTCATCAAAACAGAATATATGGCTGTAGACAAAATATCAACTAATCAAAATATATTTAAAGATAAACTTAACTCAGACCTCAAGATATACATGTAAAGGGTGGGATGCAATCAGATAAGCATAAAGAAAGCTATTGCCAAACACCTCAACCTTCTACTACCTCTTTTCAACGTCCAAAAGGGATGATTTAAGCATCAACTCTAGTAGACAAAAGAAAACGTTAAGGGGTGTTAGATGGAGATCCCTTTCCTGATTTTACTTTTACATTATTGCCGACAGATGCTATTCACCTGAAGCATGATTGTTTAACTTGGTTGCATTTATGATGCTTCCTTTGAAATATTTTTTGTCATTTGAGCAACTTCTTCAGTAATATCATCACCTTCTGGATCTGTTTGATATTCAATTTATATTCAGTTTTGAACCTTGACATGCTGATTTCAATTGGCACTGAGTATTGGTTCTGGTTCTGCAAAACTATAATGTTACATTTTTCATAATTGAAGTAAACCTGTAGGAAGTAATATATGAACATTAGTTTTTTGTAGAAGCCATGTAAATCAGAGTTCTGACTTGCTTTCTAATATGGGGAGGAGGAGAAGGATACACTTTTGTAAGGTTTTTTTTAGTATTTGGTATTGGCTGTCAATCAGCTTGTCATCAAATGTAGTCAAACATGACCATCTTTCCTTCAGTCTTGTCAACAAAGCAGATGGCATTCCACTCCTCATTGTTTCTCTAGTTTTCTGTTCAAAATGCTGTAAATTACATGAAATTGAACATATTCCTTGTATCAAGACTGATTTTTGGGGGAGCATAATTAGGTGTTTGACAAGCCTCCAGCCTCTTCAATTTTATTCTCCTCCTCCTTGTAAAAATCAGCAAAATCATATGGAAACCTACACTTGTGTCACAGGCTGGCACTGACTGTCCTAAGCTGTGCTTTTCTGGTGTTATGAAGAACAGGAGAATTTGAGCAACCCTTTCCCTCCTACAGGAAACAATTGCTTTGAAAATAGATTGCCTGCTAGGCGAGGATAAGTGAAACTGCTCTCATCTGACTACTAGTTGTTTCATGTAACCCATAAGAACTGCTTGCATTTTTTAGAGTCAGGAAGAAGTATTAATCTTGGACACCCCAGGTGACAGAGCAACCTGTGTGCAATGGAATTCAGGAGCAGAAGTGCATGTGGCAGTATTCCTGCTTCCCTGTCTTCTCCATAAAACTTGATGTGTCCAATTAAACACATCCAGCTGTTAATAACCAAAAAAAGGGCAGCTCTAAGGGCTGCACCCAAAGCTGCAGTTGCAGCAACAACAGCAAGAGGGGAAAGACTGCACAGTCTCTGCTTATAGACAGTCCTTTGGCTTTTCCCCATCTGCATACCAAAGCAAGCAAACTGCTGTTAATCTTTACATCAGCAACCTGAACCGGAAATTAGACCTTGTCCGTTATTTATGAGGATGGGTGGAAAGTAAATTTTAGCATTAAATTGCAAGTTTGGAGAAAGATATGCTGGGTTTAGGTGATACGGCACAGAGAAATAAATCTTACTGCTCCCTCAATTTAACACATCTGATTCTAAAGACATAAAAGTGGTTTTATTTCCTGCAACCCTTTCAATTGCTTCCCTCTTTTGGTCTTACATTTTAATGCCTTTACTCTCCCTTGTTTTGCAAGAGACCAAAGTTAAGCTTGGGTATGCTATCAAGATGGAATAAGGAAACTATAGGCCCTAAGCCTCCTTTCAATCATACCAATGTAAAGGAAAAATTAATTGGAATTACGTTTCTCTGGTGCTAGACCTGCTGACAGCAATATGCCCTCTACTAAGAGTCCAGTAAAGTGAAAAACAGTTGGTGGATTTGTTTTTCACTGTGGGCAATGGCAGTACCTGCTTTTCCATTGCCAATACTTAAACACTGGGCCACAATAAAATCTGCTGCTAGTTACTCTGTCATTGCAAATCTCGTGCTTTGATATCAAGAAGAAAACAAAATAAGACAATAAAGTGCTTGTTTGCCATCGGCAATTTTAAAGGAGTTCTTATTTAACAAGAAGAGACATTCTTTCCCTACTCCTCCATGGTTTTTTTTGTTCCATCCTTCACCCAGCGTCACTTTTAACTTCTTGTTTCCTGAGTGACGGTGGAAAGATTTATCCTTTTGTAAAGAAATAAGGACAACTTCCCTTAACTGTGCTCCAGGCTGCTTGCCTTGTTGCCATCACTCTGCAGCCACTCTGTACGAAATGGTCCATATTGACAATCCAGAACGACAACTTTTTGAATGTGTTGGAGGCTATTGATCCTAGAAAAATAAGCTAACATTTCCATTTAACTAGCATGCTTGAGGCTTCTCACTTGCATGTTATGGTTCATTGTCTGCACAGAAAATGAAGTTTAAAAAAACACATGCAAAAAGGTCTGGATACACCAGTGTAGAGCAAACGAGTTTCTTGCATATCTCAGCATATCTCAAAGTGCTTTCTGGGCATGCTGATGTAAATGCAAACAGAAAGTCCAGTTTTCTAAATGTCAGTGCTGTAGCACACTCCCAACTGTGCCTTCAATTTTTGTAAGTCATGCTGGTTTTCTTCTCTCTCCACTGCCTGTTCCCACTGCCACCTCTCCCATACTCCCCTCCCTTTCCACTCTGCCACGTTCAGTTTTGATGCATTAGCTTTTTAACTCCGTGTTCTCCCTTTTTGCTTTCCTCAGGGAAGCTACACTCTGGAGTACAGCCTGGAGTAATTTAGTTCTTTTTTGCAAGATGTTGCCTGTAAGAGTATATCACCATCAGGAAGCTATTTTTTTACTCCACCGTGCACTTTTCCCTATGCAGTACTTCCATTATGGAAGAATTCATTAGCTGATTGACTCCTATCTCCTTCCTCACAGAAGCTGGTAATGTTATCTATCAGCATTCAATTTAAACCCCAGCCCAAGTCAGTGCTGTATGGTCATGAAAGAGCAGGCTAGGACTATATCTGTACTGGAGAATAGTGAGATCAAGCAGGAGGAAATTGGGTCTTTGTTCAGGAGCTATGAATTCCTTATGTGCAGCACTATGTGTTTTCGAGAAATGAAGTTGAGAGTTTCCTCACAGAGCAGGGCGTATCTTCTGGTAATGAAAATGGACATCGATCCACTAACATTACTAGAGCTATTTGGATCAAAACCAATTAAGGACCTGGCCCCGTAATCCTGCTTTTCCATGGTTGTTTTGTTTTTTTTTTTTCTCATGGAGATTATTCCAGTCAGAATACCACCAGCAGCAGAGATGTCTTGCCATCACTGCTCAAAGCAGAGGCATCCCCGTGAGCAGCACTAAGAGAGCAGGGCATACCTGAGCTGAGGAGCCCATCAATATGGACTTGGGCACCCTCGCAGTGTGTGCACCAGCTTAAACACAGCACAGAGCCCTGTTCTGCTACTGTATGTTCTCAAAAGCCAACTGCTACCTCCACATGTGACTGCAGCATGTGGAACTACCACCTCAGTTAGAGGTGGTGTGGGAAGCAGTGAAAATAGGGGTTACATAGCTGAGATCTACTCTGCTGCTAGCTAACACTTAACTGTGGTGGAGGATTACACATCAAGGGGGGAGTTATCTCTGCTGGTGTCATCTTACTGCTGCTCCGAAGCAGCAATAAAAACTGCTAAGAGGTTTTCCTAGGCATATAAATTTCCCCTAAAATATAAAGGAATAGTTATTTCATTAGTCCTTCAGGACAGATTTTAAAAAAAAAAAATATAGGTTACTTAGGACTAAGCTTTTCCTGCATCCTTTGCAGTGTTCTGGTCTCTAAAGACAACTAGGGCTGTCAGACAGAAGGGCAGATGAGGTTCAGTTGCTTGCCCAGCAGAAAGGTTTCTTTGACTCCATTCTAGTGTTTCTTCGCCCCCTGGCTTGGGGCTCTTCACCAATAAAATCACTTAAGTTCCAGAAATGTAATTTACCACATTCATCTCTTATCCAGTCGTGGGAATCAATAAATCATTTGCATTTGAAATGTTAGTAAATTCTTAGTCCATCTGCATAATTTTAGACTGGCTGCAAAGTTACCAACTGCAACCTTCGGTATGCACTTGGACTTCAAAGCTGTGTTGTCAGGGTCATTCCTTCTCCAGATATATGCAAATTACTTTACTTCACTAGTTCCATCAATTTAATAACAAAAAACAGGTTATGTGTGACTATCATAGATTTGCAGATGATGACACAGAGGATATTAGCTGAACTCTTGCTTATATTTACTGCTTAGCAAATGAATTTCGCTGTATATTGGAAATGTCCTTCTCCTTTTAATGCAACCAGCACAGATATAGGCTGATAAACATAAAAGGCAGACTGCAAGATGCTAAAAGGCCCTGAAATAAATTTGGAGCCTGTATAAAATTATGTTTTTTCTATCACATATAAGGTGCCATATATCCATTTTTTACACAATTAGTTCATGTTTAATACTTAAAAAGTCCCTTAGCTAAAACTTTTGAAAGTGAGAGTCTACAATCTGGCATTTACAGATGTAAACAAATACACATAAATACACATAAATAAAAGTGCATAAGTAGATTAATAAATAAAGGTACATAGCTTGCTGCTTCTTTTAGACTCACAGCTTACATGATGACTGGTGAGTTTGTAAATAACATTTCTTACACAGAACACCTACAAGAGGTCAGACAAGAAGGCAACCTTCCCTGCTATCTTTGGCAATGTCTACTAGTGGATGTTTCAGAGAGAACACTAAAAAATGACAAGCATACAGTGACACTACTATCAGTACATCCCCACAGCTTCTGTCTCTTTAACACATTAGAAGCACCTCTTATGTTGGGGTTTGCATATATAGTAATATTTGGTAGCCATTTAAGGATTTTTCTTACATGAATTTATCTAGTAATGCTTTGAATCTAATCATAAAATTGTACTCCTGTGGCCATGAGTTCCACTGCTGAATTATTTGTTGTGTTAAATTGTTCTCTCCTGTTTCTTATTTAAGTTTCTTTCAAAATAATAGTGTGGCAACCTCAGTCCATCCTGGTCTCTAACTATTGCTTCATTTTTTAAGAATAATTTAAGAGTACAATTTTCACTTGGGGAAAAAACACAGTTCTCTTGTTTCTAGCATTCTTTGGTGCTAACTAGGCTAAACTTCCCTCTCATGTGCTCTCTGCTAGCTTCCAGGAGGCAGACAATGACAGTACCATATGTCAGTTTGTAATGTTCCCAGGTGGTAGGTAAGTGATTTCCAAACACAGGAACAGATTGGTGATGTTTTAGACTCCTTACTCTCTAAGGAAAAACACTTCCAATATAGCTCACTGTTGTTAAAAGCAAGTCAATTTCTTCAAATATTCTTAAAAAGCTGTTTCTCAAAATGCTAAAATTAGAACACACCTGAACATTTCAGATAAATTAGAACAAAGAAGTGAATCCTCAGTAGGAGAATTTGTTGTGGAACATCATAGATCTCTTCTCTTCCTAACTCCTGTTATACTGTCAGTCATGGTTTTTAAAATTTATGCTTCTGACAAACAGGAACCCTCTGAAACCTATTAGAGAGATGTAAGCAGCCTCTTAAAATGAGTGTGGTGTTTGCTAATGGTACACCAGTACCTCTGAAAGTTTGCAAGGATTACCTGTTCAATCTGCACAGCAAATTTCATCACTAGGTGAGAAATACATTTACTTCTGGCCTTATGGTGCCAGACTTACTGTTTATTCCACTTTAATGCATCCCCTTCATATTTGTGCACTATTTCAAACTGCTTGTTAAGGACAAGATCATTATGGCACAAATATGGGCTCAAAGTCTGACTTTTTGAGAATGAAATAGTGAAAATGAAATGGGCCTATTCTGAGGGCAAAATATGAGAAGCTTTTTAGATTCAGGATACAGACTTCTGCAAAAAGGGCATAGATCCCACAGTAACTAACAGCCACTAGCCAAGACACTCGTTTGGGTTAAAACAGGTCTGGTTAAGACACATCAGTATGTTGAATATGGAGCAAGGGCACAAGCAAGTGCCATCATATCTGATGAGCACCTTACACTCACATGAATGGCTTTTCCAGGATGGATGTCTTGCAGACTGTCTGGATTCAGTTACTGTGCTTTATGTAAGAACTCCACCTCTCTTGGCACCAGAGAAACAAACCCTTGTGATGGATGGTTAGATTTCTCTCCTGTCTGGCATATGGGACATTCAAGTTGCTCTTTAACTCAAGAATGGCAGGATGGTGGAACTGTGCCTCTCACATGTAAGGCATTGTTTGCCTTGGTTTAAATAATCTGCCTTCAGCATGTCTCTCATTATTCCTGAGAAAATACTTTAAATTCTTTACAAAAAAAGCAGTCAAAGAGCGAAATCTCAGAATTTTTCATGCATTTTGGCTTTACAAAAGCATTCATTGAAGGGCTTGAATTGTGTCTTCCTTTGTAGGGGCAATAGGTTGGGGTTACACAGCACTTTTAAGAATGTGAAAACCACTGCAGTCTGTTGGAGAAGAACACCTGAGCATTGTGCTTACAGTTACTGCTCCCTCTAGATAGAAATGCTTTACTCCCAAAAAGGGTTTCTAAACAATGCAATGAACATATAAAAACACTTTCTGTAATTCCTGTGGCATATGCAGTATGAAGCATGGCAGAGAGGTTCAAGTGGTTCCATATGGGATGATACTCATGGCCACAGCACTCCAGAGAAACTAATTAAATAAACCACGATTTTTTTTGTCTTTTTCTATTAATGTCCTTTGAACAAAATATAAATTCAATATAGTTAGTCACATTTTTAATCCATCTTTTTATTGGGTTATAATTGTTCAGCACAGATTCTACTCCTTTCTCCATAACTTCAACTAATCCTTAATGGAGGTCCAGAATGAACTTGTATCTTCAGTAGGATGCCAGTCATGTCTGCAGAATGATACAACAAGGGATTTAAAACTATGATACATAATCATCTTCTAAAAACAGCACTTGCCATTGCTCAGAATTAACTGCTGACTGTTCAGATCTTGTAATTTTTAGTGGGTACAGTGGTGGAGGTCATTGAATTTTCATTAGTGTCTGCATGACCATGAGATGAGAGAAGTGTAATTTGCATCATTTGATCAGAAGATGTCTGTTCTGGTTTACAACTAATATTTCTGTCCTGTGATACATTTTTGAGCTTTAAGGTAATCAGGTTTCACTTGCCATGTAGACTAAGGGAAAATTGGCAACTATAGGCAGTACATGGAACACTTGCCATCTACTGAGAAAGACGTAAAAATCAATTCCGTCTTTTCACTGTTAGTCTGTAGATGGAACATTTATTTTTCAGAGTATTTCTATGTAATAAAATTCTGAGATTCTATTTGCCTCTTTATCTTTCTCATTTTACTTATAATTCTTGTGGGACTTAGTCTATTTAGATAGTTAAAATAGAGAGGTAAATGGAATGAAATTTTTACCAGCCATGCACTGTGATTTGGGCTGAGTTGAAAAACCTGAATCTGGTTTCACATTCACCTCTCCTGATGAATCAGACATATGACGGCACTGGAATCATGAATTCTGGAACAGCAAACTCTAAATAAAAGGCAAGTATGGATATGGAGGGAAAAGCAGTAATGTAGTTTCAGAGTTTAGATCTGATATTTTTATTCAGGTTAAACTCCCTTTATCTCTTTTAGCTTTCAGTTAAAAAAGGGAGGTACTGTATACCCTGTCGTTAGATTCCCAGAAGTTAGGCAGTTCTTGCTAGCTGGATTCCTTTTTTCCATGCTGTGCTCCCCATCATCATTTTCAATAAATCTGCTATGCAAACTAACCTTGATATTTAATGTAGGGATAAACTTGTCTATTGCTACTGAGATATTGAATTTAAAGCTCGGGAAATTGCATAGTCTCACTTCAGTGAGTTTTGCCATTGATGGTATCTTCCTGTTCACTCCTCAAATATTGGTGGTTGATAAAAGCTGAATCAGGACCTGAAGTCACTTCTCAGTTTTCACCCTTAGTCAGGCAACCTCCTCTGGAAATCAAATTGATTAAAACAAAAAGGAACTTAAACAATACTTCATAATTAGGCCTGTTGAAAAGAGGAGCAATGTATGGTATCAAAAGGCAGTGCTGGTTTGTGTTTCTCTTTGCTGATCCTGGCAAAGCTACTCTGAGGGATGACACGTCTCTGTTCGTCTCATTCTTGTGCAGAGCCAGTGGAGATGCTAAATGTTGGATAAAGCAGTGAAGATAAACATGACAATAGAACTGTGAAATAAAGCAGTAGCCCAGGTGCTAAGAAAACAGTCTTGCTCCATTTGTAGATAAAGCTGTGACTGACTTTAATAATTTCACTTGTACTAGGAATTAATTAGGACCTTAAGGTTTGACCAATACTGAATAATCACTCCAATAATCTACAATGTTCGACCTAGTTATGTCATGGAAGGGGCAGTAATAATTACAGGTTATAAATAACTTGGTAGGCGAAACATGAAGACATAGACCTCTCATTGTGCTTTTATATGAAATCAGTAACTTTTGATCTTTTCTCCCTTTGATTTCTTATTGAAGAAAAGATAGCAATCTCACATTAATATACTGCTTTTCACCACAAAGCACATCAAAAAGTATACACACATAGTAGCCTGCGTGTGTAATGTCTATGAGTTTGTCTCTTACATAAATATGAGGTGTTTTATTTAATAGGAAGTAGCAAAGAGATAGAAGCTTAGAGGGTGAAGTGGGAAAAAAATCCAAATAACCATTTGAAATTTGCTGGGCATTTAAGTCCCTAGAATAGAATTATCCAGGTCAGACTGGTTCAGAGGAAGCCGTTTCTGAACTTTTTATGCCATGTAGCATTCAGCATTTTGGGTTTATCAATGGGAAACCACCATCTTCATGGTAATATGGCTGGACTGGTTGGGCACAAAAAACTTACTGTGATCTCCATGACACTGGAATTAATTTCATCAGAACGACTGAGATGCAAAGGCCAAAAGGATCAATTTTGTTTCATCACCTGGATAACAATCACACCCATTTCCATGGCGTGTGGAACTGTGTAGGTGCTGATTTGGTGAACTGTTCCCGATCCTGTTGCTTTGGGCTCATGTTCCCACTGCTACTGCTCCTCCTGAGCTTATGGAAACCAAAGCCATGGCCTCAGGTCTTCCACAGGAGAGCAATCTAGAGAATGAAGGAGTAGTCCCTCCCTAGAGCTGGTCCCTGTGTGGCAGAGGACATAGTATTTAGGAATGTTTTTGTCATTTCTTACCTGCACAAAGCATTACACGGGACAACCAAAGTAAAGGTGCACCAGACAGCCCAGCAAGAATGGTCTGAGAGGCACAGGCTAATGGACATCAAAAACCAGCAGTTGTGTTCCTCGTGGTCAGAATAGAAGCACCAGTGTATGACTCCTCCAATAAACACAGCAGAATACAGAAACTGTATGTCATATATATCAGTTTCCTTCCTAATTTTCTGTGTGTGTCAGAAATAAACAGAAAGGAGAATGCTGGGTGGAAATAATAAATGGAGAACTTTGCAAAGGTTGCCAATGCATAGAGTTAGCAAATAAATTTAGTAATAGAAAAATCATAAAATCATAGATTGGTTTGGGCTGGGGGGTTGGGTTGGATAGGGACCTTAAAGATCATCTAGTTCCAACCTCATACCATGGACTGGGACAATTCCACTAGACCATGCTGCTCAGGGCCCAAACCACTTCCAGGAATGGGACATCCACAGCTTCTCTGGGCAACCTGTTCCAGTATCTCAGCACCCTCACAGTGAAGAATTTCTTCCTAATATCTAATCTAAACCTGTTCTCTTTCAGTTTAAAGCCATTCCCCCTTGTCCTGTCACTACATGTCCTTTTAAAAGGTCCCTTTCCAGCTCTCTTGTAGGCCCCTTTAGGTACTGAAAGGATGCAGTAAGGTCACCCTGGAGCCTTCTCTTCTCTAGACTGAACAACCCCAACTCTCTCATCCATTTCTCATAGGACAGATATTCCATTCCTTTAATCATCTTTGTGGCCCTCATAATCTAGAATTGTAGGCAAAAGGAGGAAGGCAGAATCTGAGTATGCTTGAGGAAGAAGGGAAGAAACACCTCTCAGGGTGTGCTCAGAGGCTTGCAGGAGTGATCTAAAAGCAACATAGAAACATATGCAGGGAGTTTGGATTTTGATGAAATCTGTCCAAGCCTTTCTTCCTCCCTTGGACTTCAAAGAAAACATTGTGTGTTATTCTAATGAGTAATGGGGCTACAAAGGTGAGCAGTAGGTAGCATTTTCTACTGTCCCATCAAGTAAATTATGCTTTACATTTCCTTTTAATCTTGGCAATGTCCACTGCATTGTTGCGGTGTGGTATGGCAGAAGCTCTGCCCATGTTACCCTTGGTTACAAAAAGCATTAATTTTCTGAGATGAGCCCTTTCCTTTTGGAACAGCAGCAATTGAGACAGACTGGTTTCCCCAGGGCCAGAGGGACTGCTATCTTTGAACTACTTTTTCCAGCTGATAATTTGCCCTGATCTTGTGATCATAATAGCCAAGTTGTTTGGTGCAGTTGGTTGCTTTTGGAGGGGTTTTTGGCCATTTTTATTTGTTTGTTTTGGTGGGTTTTGGGGGGTTGTGTTGTTTTGTTCATTTTGTTTAGTTCGTTTTGCTATCTTTTCTTTTGGATTTGGTTTGGGGATTTTTGGGGGGCAGGTTTTTCACATTAGCAGCATGAGTGTCTCCCTCTGTTCTATAATACCGTCAGCGTGGGACCTACTTTGCAATCACTGGTTCAGCAGTCCAGCAACTTAGTGGTCCATCATAGTCTTTTGCATGCCAAGTGTCTTCTTCTTTTGGTAGAACCTCTGCTTTAACCTCCATGGTAAACATAGGATACAGGACACCCTCTGTCTCATACTGACGTATAAAAAATACCCTTCACTGTCTTGTCACCTACCCGGACAAGAAATTCTTGATTTCACCGAGAAAAAACATTATCAAAAGCAATGGGCCTTCAGCAGTGACAAATTATGTGATGACTGTCACAGTAAAGACAAATAAAACAAATTTATTGGATTTTATGTAGCCAGAATGTCCATCTCTCGCCTCCCTTGTTAACTCCAATATTTTAGCAAATGCTTGTCTCTTGGCTTGACTTCTCCAATGTAGCATTTTTTTTTCATCAGAGAGGACCTTGATTTTTGTCCTCTCTTCACAGGTGCTTCCTTTTCCCAGACTAGTTCCTTAGCATTTCCAGTGCTTCGCATTTATTTCTCCCCAGCTGTCACACCATGCCAATAAATTCATGCAGTAAACATCTCAACAGCAGAATAACCTGAGAGAATGTAAATCAGCACAGAGCAGCTCAAAATCTGTCATGATCCAAACTGATGAAGCCCAGAGGTCTACAGATCTGAACCTCAACCACAGTCATCTCACAAAGAAATTTGGAGCCAACTGCATGTCCCAGTTGCTACTCTATAATAATCTCCATAAGTAACAAAATCTATTGTTTGGTTTCAGGGAAATTCAGTGTTCTCTTTTAACTGTTTCCCTTACCTAGTACCCCCCTACCCCTTCTTTTCCTTAACAAAACCTGGAGATGCCTTGCCAATAAACCCTCATTTGAAATTAATGTGCAAGGCACAACTAAGTACTCTGTGTGTGTATATGACAGAGGGACAAAGCCTATGAAGAACGGTATTAAACCAGCTAACACAGCTGGGACAAACAATTAGGTTCCGGATGCTTGTGCCTGGAAACTTGTCCATTTTTCCTGACTGTATCATTTGATCCAGTAAAAGGATATGTACATCCTACAGACCTTGCTTTACTAGAACTATAACATTACTTTTATATGCATCACAGTTTCCTGAGCTCATGATTTGCTAGCAAAGCAAACTCATCCACAGGAATTAATCTGGCACTGCAATCCTGTCAGCACAGGGTAAATTTGAATGACATGAAAGAGTGGATGGGAGAGACTGAACTCTGAAACCTCCAAACGATTCACGGCAAGCTAAATGAAGATTTAAGAATACACCTGTTCATCAACCCTGAGACAGCAGTGAATAAATGTGTTTCAGTAATGATCCAGAGAAATAAGCAGGCAGCCCTCTGTTACTAGACTGACAGGAATAAGAGCATAGGGAAAAATTGCAGGGAATTGCTTGCTGCTGTATTGGATTAACAAGGGAGTTATCCAAACAAAGACGGAGAACATAAAGCGAACCAGTATTTCTTTCTATGCCTGATGGAACAAAACCTACATGCTTTACTTATGCTGAGCACAACCTCCTTATAACCATAATTTACAACTCCTGCAGATGCAGTAGAACTTTTCCTGTAATCAGATGCCCATTGCAGCATCAACAAACCTTCAGTCAGGACCATGACACTGAGATGAGCTCAGTTATTTAGAGCACAGTGCTAATAACATCAAGGTTTGATCCCTGTATGGGCCATTCACTTAAGAGTTGGACTTGATGGTCCTTGTGGGTCCCTTCCAACTCAGAATATTCTGTGATTCACACCTTTCTGTTCTTCAGAAGAGTAACACCTGTAGATGGGTACTTGCAATGTCAATAAATGTGGGTAAAAATTAGGAATTTGAATTACAGCAGCCTCTGAAATATTTTGTGCAGTTGGAGGTCATTATAGTTGGTCCCTGATTTTATAAAGATTTACATAAATTCAAATTAGGATTACATAATTCTATGTGTTGAAATCCCCTGTTATTGTTTTCCTGCTGGAGAGCTAGCAAATCAATAGCAGCACTGTGTATGCAGTAACTAATTCAGAATTACCAACACAAGCAATGACTGATCTTCCTCCTGAATACAAAACACCTCAACATTATTTTTCCTTAAA
Organism: Scytalopus superciliaris; assembly: GCA_013400415.1. Lineage (NCBI taxonomy): Eukaryota > Metazoa > Chordata > Aves > Passeriformes > Rhinocryptidae > Scytalopus > Scytalopus superciliaris. Next base: position 493,408 of record VXBX01009587.1, on the reverse strand, counting down.
AAAAAAAAATTCTTCTTGTAAAATAACTCATTCCCATTTCTCTATAGTATTACTAATATTTTGCCCCAGATCTTTTAAAAATAAGACAAATAGGCAACATTCTCAGAACCATGCAAATCACAGAAACATTTCAAACCTAGAAGATGATTTCTGAGGAACAGTTTTTAAAACGACAGAAACAAGGCAGGCTGGGAGAGCAGAATCGTGTTTGAACAACCAGGATAAACAGGCTGACAAAGTTAAAATGAGAGAGATGGAATTGAAGTGCTTCTGGCTACCTAAGCAAAGGGTAACTTACCTGTACTTAGCCTGTACTTAGCATGTTGCTGCTGTTTCCAGTGGCACATACTGTCCATTCAATTACACAGAACCTCACAATGAAACTCCAAGCCTCCAGACTCCCCTGTGTTGCCTTGCTGTATTACAGCCTTTAAAATAAACCCTCGTGCATATCAACATTTGTAAATTTGCCTCCATGATTTGAACAAATTTAGGTCTGTTTTTCAGTCGTGTCTTCCCTCACTATTTCCAGTCAAACAAGAGCAGTATGCAGAAAAATACAAGTGTACTCATTTATATTTCAGTGAACCTGGGCAACTCTTTTAGTGTGACAAAGAAGCAGAATCCTCCTCCTAGCAGAAACTGTACTTAGTTGAACAGGAAATCCCTCCCAGCTCATCCCCTTCAATCATCCTAATTTCTAAAAAGAGTGGTGCTAAGACCAGAAAACTTAGTATGACCTGTGCCTGATCTATTTACTTTGTTAATCAGGGTGTCTGATGAAAATGGGCAAATACTGTTTGCTAGGGCATTCTCTAGGCATGTTTTCTTATGTAGCTTTTTTCACTAAAATTGCCTATACCCAGAGACTCATGTCTTTACTATTTCACAATCATTTGCTGCTTAACAAAACACTCTTGAAAATAAAATTTGATTTGAAGCAAAATGCAAGAAAAACTAATTCTGCAAGGCGAAGCTCTTTGCTTCAAAGCCAGTACCAAACACGCAGGGTTTTTTGCAAGGGCATAACGTCCTTCCAGACAAAAAAAAAGTCTGATACTTTACAAAACATTTGGGAATTTGCATCTTCTGAAGGAATGATTTGTTACTCTTTCTGTACAACATTTAGCACTGTTGTTGGTCCCATGACTGACTGATGCAGTTTCATGCTATTTTTAGTATTTCCTTAGACCTTCATTTCTCAGTTCTCCTTAATTTTTTCACATTACGAACGAAAATATCCCCTGACTATTTGTGTGTCTGCCGTAAACTTATTAACCAAGACTGTTTGTGTCAGGCAAACAAATCTGATTTCAAAATGAGATGTAATTTGTTACCTCCCCGATTTATACTCCTTTTGTTTCTTAAGTCTTCCTTGTCCTTAAGTTACAAAGTTGGCCAATTACAATTACACTGCAAAGGAGACTGTCCCTCACAGTTTTGGATCTCATGCAAAAGATCAGTTTTCATTTCATTTCCCCTTGTATTCAGGGGCATTCATTATTTATAACCAGGTGATTATTTTTAGTCATTCTACTGAAGAAGATAGGAAGAAAGCAACAGGTAAAGAGCAGGTAAAACCACCTCTGAAGCTAACATAAAATACATTGTTCTGAAAGCAAAAAAAAGCTTGCATATAAAATAAAGTTCTTGATCCTTGGACTTGACAGCAGGGCTTATACTGATGTCAGCTGGACAGTACCACTGCCAGAGCTCTTGTGATGCCATGAAATTGTGCAGGGGGGTGAGAGAGCCACTAGCAGCAATGGAAGTAGAAAAATACAGGTAGCTCAGAGTTATGTATGCAATGACTGTACTTTTAACTTTTAATTTGGGATTTTTTTTCTATAATTTCTGGTGTTGTTCAGACAGATATTTGATCAAGTTTGTCTCTTTAGACTATATTTTATTTTGCCTGTGGGTGTACTGTGTTTCCCATATAATCTTTCCTGCCTTGGCTAGGAGAGAGAGGAAATAAAAATCAAGAGGAAACAGGAGAACCAGTTCTAGTTTGCATAGAGTGATGGAGTCAGAGCTGATATTAATACAGGTAATGTGAGAACACACATTTTTTCCTGACACTCAGATAGAGAAACTTTTGTGATTGGAAAAACCTGTAGTGGGTAATGAAAATATATGTATGTGCATATATCTGTGTGCATGCAGCTGACAAAGAAAAACAGGTTCCTTCACTGCTTACTTTGAGAAATGGGGAACTGCAACTCTCCATTAGGTAAAGCATTTCTTGGAGGAGATGAGTAAGTAAGTGCCTGGCAAGCCACTGGAGAAGGTTGAACAGGGCTGAGATGAGGGAGGTGCCACACTGAATGGCATTATAAATCAAAAGTAAAATTTCTTTGGGAGAAGTTGATTATGGGTTGGCTAAAGTTTAACTTTAGTCTGTGATGAGGCTGGAGAGGTAGAAGAAGAGCAGTTTTAGAGATTTCCTGTTGAAGGAGGATTAACACCAAGGATTTAGCTGTCAGGGAGTGAAAAATTAAAGCTGTAAGTTTTCCAGGATACAAATGGTTACATCAAAGCTGAAATGTGTCAGTGTCTCCTAAAATAAATTCAGAAAGAGAAGGGGAAATTTAGACTTTTTAATTCAAACATGTGTTGCATGAGTGTTAAAATTCCATGGGCAAATCATATTAGTTTTACAAACGTCCTTTGTTTTCTGTTAATTTCTTCATTCTTTCCTTCAATCATTCCAGCAATAACTACAATGGGAAAAAACTACTCATGGTCCTCCTTTAAGACAAAGCAAATTGAAAAAAGAATAGCACTAAAACATAATCATCCTTTTTGACTGAATATAGCAGTGCCTTTACTTTTTCCTCATTTAATTTTATTTGTGAATGGCAGCTTAGGAAGAATAAATTATACACTGAGGTATTACTCATACAAGTGTAAATTCAGTAAACTCTTAACAGTATGAATCTGTTAAAATTTTGTCTACTCCTTTACATGCACATGACTTAAGTTGAAACTCAGCATATTTAAAAACTTAGATGTAATTGTTGAGTCCTGAGGGAGCAAGGCTTAATAAGTACTCATGCTTCTTCCCACTTTGTTATTACTAGATTATTGCATCCTTATTCCACTATCTTAACTTGTATGACTTGACTGTTCAAATAGAAACTCATTGACTTCAAAATGAGCCCTGTTCGGTTGGCTCTACAGCTTTTGCCTCAGAGGATAATTTTTAATAATGTAAACCTCATGAAACCGCAGACACTTGGATAGGGAGAGAATGAGGCAAGTATTTCCACTTTGTCTTCAAGAGAAAAAGGGGTATGCAGGGCCATTGTATTTTTTGTTTCTGTGTCTGCAGTTCTTAACCAAAAGCTTTAACATTTCTGAAGTCCTTACTCAAGCTAAATGATTAACTTCAAAGTCCCAGAATATGACCTCAGGCCTGTAAAACCATTAGGATCATCTTGGCTGCTGTGTTGTTGGACTGTGAATTGCTAGAGGGTTAATAACAAGGCTGAAATACAGATTGGAAACCCCCATTTTCCATGTGCAGTAAGGAAGTTACAGGACAGATGGAAGAACTGTAAACTCTTCCATGGTCTAAGAAAAAGCTTTTGCTTTTGAGCTGAAAAGCTTGACGCTAGTGCTGAAAATACAGTTGACTTGAGCACACTGATGAAAGAGGACACAGATGCTATGTTGGAATTGAGCTGCAAAAAACAACATTTATTTATTGCTGCGTGTGTGCACGTTCACACTCAGACATAATTTGCTGTCTGTGAATTCAAGGCATGGCATGACACCCTTAGTGAGGCATTCCCAAATCCCGCTTGGGTTGGTTGTTTCAAGTGAAAGGAGCCCTGTTCCTATCAGTCCAGGCTCAGCATCTGCCAGCCTGACTCCTTACACTGCTGCCACAAGGCTGGCTGAATCATTACTCCAAATTTCACAGCCTGAATACACCTATTTGCTTTCCAAGGACTGGCCTGTTGCCATCCCAATGCTTTGGATACTGTTCATTTCAGAGTGTGACCGATGTTCAGCCAAATGCTGTGGGGTATGACACGTTATGAACGAATTCACCCACATTTAGGACTTCCCTTTTCACTGGACACGAATAAGAAACCAAAACATTTGCTACCCTTTCCAGGAAAATCCCTACATGACTCTCACAAACACCAGCAATTGTGCTGGAAGCACCGAATAACTTGTAAGTGCTCTAAAATCAAGATAAGGTGGGTGGTGTGCTTGATTTCAGTTTTGGATCTTCAGAGGGGATTGAGCTTGCCAAGAGACCAAAGATCTGCTTGCAGACAGACCTGTGACCCCCCTGCTGCAGCTGCTTGGCAGTGGCAGGGTTATTAGGAGTCCCTGAGGAGTGTCCTCACCTGAGCCCAGCACTGTCCCCAACAAGAAATCAGGGAATGGCACTCTGTAAGGCTCATTTCTCCGAGAGTAACGTGGTGTCTGGCAATCAACGTCAAAGTTAATTAATATAGATAATTCATAGGCATTACGAGAGAAATATCCAAAGAATATCATCAGAACTGATGAGGCAAATGTAGGATTTAATGGAGATTTGTACTGCAGAGCTATGGACTGGTCTTTCCAGAAGTTTGGAAGAGTCAAATACCTGAACCCACAGGAAATTGATGGGCAGAGACTGTTCAGGAGATTGGCCCTGTAAAAACGCCTGAGAACCTTTTGCAAGCAGGGATGAAAGCAACAAATAGTAGAAAAAGGAAGATGGCAAATGGATAGAAAACAAAGAGGGGTTTTTTTGCCCTGAAAGATACTAAAAGAAAGGAAAGCTCTCTCTGAATATTATTCTATTTTTCCTTCCTACCAAGTAAACAAAAATTTAACAGTCTGTGAATAAAAAAAATCAAAAGAAATCCATATAGTAGAACATAATTCACCTGCCAGGTTTCAGGTGCTTCAGTGTAGTGCATATTTTAACTTTTCTTTTTTTTCCTGCAGAAAACAGACGTATTTTATTTGTTTTGTCAATATTGCACATTTATTTTTAATAATAAACAAAAGGCCATATCTTCTATTTGGTTGAAATACTTCCATACTTTTATTGGAAGATACACTTAGGAAAAAAGCCTTCTCTTTCTTTTCCTTGACAAAGTGAGGAAAAACTGCTGTTGTCAGTAAATGGAGGCTGTTGTGGAGCCCTTCTGGAAAGCTGCTTTGACTGGGACATTTCCAGGAATCACACCAGCAGAAAACTTATGCACTACTGAACCAAACCCTGCAGTACATTTTGTGACCAATTGCACTTAAAAACCCCTACAAAATGTTAATGTTTACATGGCTGAATTAATAGCCCTTGAAAAATACTTATAAAATCATTTTTTCAATGCAGTTGTTCAAATACTTTCATCCAGCTATAAAGAAGAGATCTAGTAAGCTCTAACTGGTTATATTGTCACAAAACACAGAAATAAGTGCGACATGATGGCAGGGGGATAATTTTCTGATTGGATCAGGGACAGTGCAAACAATTGTAATCAGACATCTGTTTTAAGTCTCACTTCCTAGACTTACGAGTTATGTGACACTTGATTTTCATTACAAATCATCCCAAACTTTGAGGCTGGAAACACAAATTTTCTATGCCTCTTTTATTCCTTCTCTCTCTGAATTGGATACCTCAGAAGAAGACAAATAATACAGCTTATTTTAGTTTTCTTAATTTGGAGAATTGTAGTAATTAATTAATCCAACACACTGCTACTTGGAACCTGATTGTAGTTTTAGAGATTTTTACATTTAGGATAAGAACTTCACCACCTTTTCATAGGAACTTTTAGATTAATATAAGCCTTTGCAACTTATTGAAAGTGTCTCTTCACTATATATATAATTTATGCTTCTGTAAAGTTATTTTACAAACAAATACAGCCAACCAAAAACTGCTGTATGATACTCTCAATCTGGACAGAACAAGTCCAAAGGAAAAGAGACATAATTGAGGAAGAAAAAGCAAGAAAAATTTTGCTTTACCTGCGTTTACATGACAGATGGTGAGCAGAATCTTGGGTAATCTGTTAGTCCTTGTGAGCGAAATCAATTAAGTTTAGAAAAGCTATTTATTGCCAGGGAGATTAAAAAGTAATTAGCAATTATAAAGAAATCTGCAAAGGTCCTAATTATAATGAAGCAATGAATTTAGTTTCTGAACAGGAGAGAGGTTCTAAATACAAGGGAAGTTTGTATCTTATCTGTTGTTTATTAAGAAAATAGCAAGCCCTATCTTTTTGCTGAATTGGTGATGATCTCTGGAAAGGCCTCCTGGGGTTTTTATCACAAGGCTGACACAATAACAACAACTTTAATATCAGTTTATTAAAAACTAAATGCAGTATTAGTACTTAGTTAAGAACATTTAGCAACATATAGGAAAATAATCTTAGATTTTTTTAAAATCTCATATGTTTTCATCTTTTCCCGCAGCTGACTTTAGTTTTATTTAGCTATTTACTTCTACCATTACAATCATACTTTTTTCTGTTTCTAAGAGCTGAGCATAAGAAGAATAATTTAATTTACACATTGAGTTTCCATGAGATGTACATCTGCCTCCTGGACTGAATTCCACCTCTTTGAGTCACGTATATTTTAATAAGTTTTTGTAGTAAGGAAATCTTTTTCCTGTTTAAAAAGTCCATTTTTTTTTATTGGTGTGGATTTTTTTAAAGAAAGCCCTCAAGCAATTTACCAGGTGATCACCAGAGATCTTTGACTGCTGGAAAGCACATATTTAACCCCAGCCAAAAGGTGGTCATGGAACATTTCTTTCAGCCATAAACTGGGGAAACACCTAAGATGAAGGAAAACTCAGCAGGAACAAATCCCTAGAGTTTATGGGACATGTGAAGATACACAGTTTGTTGAAGAGCCTTAGGCAAGCTAAGAAGGGAGCCCTTCTTGATCACTTGCTGCCCAGATTGCCTGAGTTTCTTCCCTGCTGTGCCACTGCTGTTCTTCATGAATGTGACAGACACGTGACAAAATGGAAATTTAAGCCTCCCATGTTTCGGTGTGATCCTTTAGGAGGAGAGGTCCCACCAGTAGTGACTGCTCAAACAGTGCTAGGAATTCCTTGTGGGTTTTCTCCATGTAAACTATGGATGTTGTTTGGATGGCTGTTCTGAACAAAATGAGCCTATTTTTACTTTCAGTTACCAGTGATCATCCTCATAACTGCATTTCATTAAGGTATGAGTGAGGTACAGATATACCCTCAACACCTCTGGTTTTGAATATTCTCTTCAGTGTATTTATAAGAGAAGCATCTACATTTTGAAACTCGATATGTAATATTCAGAGACAGAACTAAAATAGTGGTGAGAAAGACTGAAAATGTTATATTCTAGTTTACTCTTTGCAATGGTACACTTCATGCTCTTCAGCAGAACACCTAAGCAGCCGCAGTCTTCCCCAAAGACACATACTCTCAAAGTCTTTTGAATGCCTCTGTAAGGCTTAAGGGTTTTACTTCCCTCCATGAGAACTTTTAAAGATTTGGAAATTATTGTATTTTGTTGAAGATTTTGTATTTTTAATATATTAGTTCTTTCCCATTTTGAGATATTATTTGGCTAATTAAATGCTTACAGACTTCTGTTATGTTCATGCAACCAGCACAAGAATAACTTTCCCTTATTAGCAGCTGCCTTTTTGAGAGCCCATCTTGATCAATATGCATCAAAACAAAATCTGTGAATGTTTTCGTCAAACCATTCAATATGTAAGCAAGTCCTTGTGTAAATGACTTTGGCATTCATAGCTGATCATCTTTTGCTTCTTCGGTCCTTCCATTTCTCCACAAATTCTGGGGTGCTATAAAATGCTTGTGAGAGACAGAAAAGGATAGAAACCCCCTAGTTATGAAGCTTAAGGTTTTTGAAGTCTGTAGGCTTAGATTTCCAAGCCCACCTAGAGACATGTAAGTCCATGGTGCTCAGTCTTAGAGGTGCTAGGTATTTACACTTCCTATGATTGTCAGTGAGGTAGGTGAACATTCAAGATGCCTGCAAAGCAAACTACTTTAATTAAATATTTTAGCCATGGATTTGGGGCCCCCAATGTTAAGCATAAGCATAAATACAACAGACAGCAGTAAGAGAACGCTCTACTGCCTGCTCTTACCTGAGCTCCCCATCAAAATTAGCCCTGGGGATGCAAAATTACAAGTGCTATTTTTAAAACTTTCTAAAGTGGCTCAGGCCAATGTTGTGGTCCAGAATGAATCAAAGTCCAACCTTTTCCTTGTTCTTCCCAGTATTTTTATTGTTACTTTTATTGAATCTTTGTCAGGTCCTTCCTTCTTACATACTACCTTATCCTGTTTAGCACATGAATAATTTCATGACTTTGTAAAGATCTAGAGATGAATTAAATTTGAGATGAAAGGAAAAGAGATTAATAGTGAAAAGAAAAAAGCTTTCTCCTTTTGTGACTTAAAAAAAAAGTGATTCAAATACTACAAATTCACTGCCAGTGCTTTTCTGAGAAGTATTTATGATCACAGATGTTTATAAGCCAAGACATTTTTGTAAAAACCCCTATGTGTTTAAGGGATAGTTTTATGCAAGCAAGGAACATATCCTTAATGACTCATCTCCAGGTTTTATTTTTAGAGCAGTGCCACAATATTTTAGTATAATTTATTAAAAATGTAATATGCTGTTAGCTCTCAAGTTGTAAATGAAGCATGTAGGAGGAGAGGGATTACTACTGTACTGCTCCTGCAACAGGGAATAATTATAGTCCTTCTAGAATGAGAAGGGTGTGGAAAAATACTGTGTAATAAGTTCTGTATAGTTTTTCCTTTCAGTGACAGACTGATTCAGTTTTTAAAACTGCATATTTTTAAGCTCCTGCTGGATGTTTGTAACCAACCATGTGACTGGTCTGCAGAGAGAAGGGATGGTTATAGTCTTAGAGGGCTCATCCGTGGTTCCTCATGGCTCTGAGAGTTCTGAAGAGAATCACTCCTGCATTGCCTAAGAGAGCAGCCTTGAGGGGACGTATTTTCAAAAGGACACTGAAAAAAATGGAATTAGTTATTTTTCTGTCTCCAGTTCTGTGAATTTCGGTGTGTGTGTGTTATTATTGTATCTACTATTTCTAGCTGACATCAGGAGGATTTTTGAGTCTGTGTGCTGTTTTTGAAGACTGTGTCTATCCCAGGGAGCTTGAAGACAAGCTGGCCAAAGACAGGAGTGAAAAAGAAGAGCTGGAGAAATGACCTGGCTAGTCAGAAAAGGCTCAGGAAAGGAAATATGTCTTCCCCTGGCTCCTACATGAATGTCTTATTCACATTGGATCAGTGCTGCTTGTGCACCTCATCTTGATCCTTAGAAGTTCATGGGGATCTGTCAGGCTTCAATTCTCTTGCGTGCTAAGGAGTATTTCAAGGACAAAGAGTTCATGTATAGACCCTTATTCATCCCACTTTACAGCTTCCATCTATTTTGAAAAAGAAAAAAATTACTTTCTATCCAAAATAGTTTAATTTGGATTTTCTATGCACTAAAAATTGACATATATTCTGGTTTGGAAGGCCTTTTTTTTTTTTAATTTTCATTAGGTAAAGGATGAATAATGTCTTGTGCTTTGACAAATCCCATAAGGATTTTAAAAATTTCTTATAGCTATAGTTATAACATCAAGAATAATTTTGTTCCAGTGAGAAAAAAAAATGCAATCCTTTTAGTTTGTCCTTTATAATTACTTATGACAGTGCCTCAAAGGAGCCAAGCTTGATGGCTTTTGACCAGAGACAGGTCATAACCTCACTTCAAAGTGCAGATCTCTGAAGAGGCTGAACCTCAGTCTTCTCCAGAAAACATCTTTTAATCTGTGAATATCTTTTGCTGGCTAGTTAAAACCAAGCTGCTAAACTGCCTTAAAGTGGCTAACCTCAGTATGTCAAACACAGACAAGTGATTTCTCTGAAATGTGGTTTCCATATGTGGTCTGTGTGAACCCGAGGATAATGTTTTCTCAGCAGCTGAAACTTGTTCCTAAACTGCACCAAGCAACTATAGAAGAAAAAGCTTTTACAGAACAGTATTATTTTTAAACTTTAGCAGAGTGGATAGACATTCTGCCAAACAAATCCCCTCCTGTGGAGCATGGAGGTGCTTTTTAACTTCAGGCTGTTGCCTTATTCCGATAGGGCAGGAGGAAGATTGTTAGGCAAACTGATGCTCCTTTTCTCTTTGACTACAAACCAGAGTATCCACAAACTGGCAGACACAATCGAGGCTGCTGTTCTGTGCAAGGGTCCTCCTGTCTATTTGCTCATCATATACACAGCTGAGAATCCGACACTTCCTAGTCAGTAATGGACTATTCTGTTATTACAGCTCAGTCAGCTCATTTATCCTAATTATTTAATATTTGTACTGTGATTTGAAAACGTAACTAACTACAGATGTTAGTTGTTGGTGTATGACATGGACTCAGCCATTCATTTTGTTATCATTATGTATCAACTTGAAAGAAATACTGGCCAAAAGAAGAAGGGAAACAAGGCAGTGGTTGGTAATTTTGCACTGACAAAGGAAAGTCTCATAAAATAATTCATAATTTCAGTGTTGGTAATATTTTACCAGCAGCAACTCTTTTTTTAATTGGAGGGAAGACTGGAAAGATGGTAAAGCTTCTTGAATGAAATGCTGAGCAACCAGGCAACTGAGAAGACCTTATTTTGGCCTTTCAGTGCTTAAAAGGGGGCTTATAAGGAAGGTAAGAACAAACTTTTTTGTAGGGCCAGTTGTGATAGGACAATTGATAGTGGTTTTAATCTAAAAGAAGGTAGGTTTGGATTAAGGAATAAGTTCTTCACAATGAGGGTGGGAAAACAGTGGCACAAGTTGCCCAGAGAGGTGGTGATGGATGCCCCATCCCTTGAAACATTCAAGGTCAGGTTGGACCAGGCTCTGAGCAACCTGATGTAGTTGAAGATGTCCCTGATCATTGCAGGGCAGTGAGAGTAGATGACCTTTAAAGGTCCTTTCCAACCCAAACCGTTCTGTGATTGCTATGACCTCACCATGTATATCTGAAGCTCTGTGCCACTCTGTACTGTTAAATCCTGAATTCCTGACACACTCACCACTTCCACTGAAGTAATAAGAAATCAGAAGCAAGATAGCCTACAGTGTCAGAAGACAGATGTAGCAGGTTTGTATTGGCTGATAATAATTACACAGCAGTAGAAAACCTAAGGGGAAAAAAAAGGTAAGTAAAAAACGTAGGATTTTTCCTCCTGTTGGTTGCTGTAGGAAAATACCAACCCATAATGATTATGGCTAATGAGCAGAGAGGAAGGAAGGCTTAAAATTGTCAGCAAGCAGTAGTACCTTGGGTAAGGCATTAAACGGGAAGGGACCTGGGCTGGGAGATGGACACTGTTTCCCGATCTGCACTTCCGAGGCTCAGTTTCTCTTGGAGCATCAAACGTTCCTTTGCCTACGGGATAAATCCGAGCTCAGCATTGGGGGTCTCTTCCAGCCAGGTTCGAACCTGTAAGAGTTGCCCTGCCAGCACACGAGCCCCGGTGTAAAGGAGTGGTAAAACACCCCCAGCATATCAGACTGCTCGCAGCCGAGGGCCGGCGCGGAGCGAACCTGCGATTCCACCGGAGCGCCGTATTCCCCTCAGCAGCTCCTGCCGTGCATTTAACCTCCCCCGCCGGGCTTCCCCTCCCGGTGCAATTACGGCTAATCCCCCAGCCCTCCGCTCCGCTGCCAGCCGCGCTAAAACCCTGCCCCTCATCCCCCCCCGACAGCCGCAGCCGCGGCGCCTCATTTACATTGGCGGCGGGGCCGCCGCCGCCTCCCCCCGCCCTGCCGCAGCCAGGGACCCTTCCCGGGGAGGCCGGGCCGGCGGAGTCCCGCCCGCAGCGCCGGGGGAGCAGCGCCGGGGGCCGGGAGTGCCCGGCAGGCAGCGCACCGTGAGTGCCCGGCGGCAGCGGCAGCATCGGCAGCGCGGCGGAGGTGCGGGCAGCGGTAAGCGCCGGCAGCGCCCGGCTCCTTCTTCCCCGGGGCGGGGGCTGCGGGGCTCGGCTCGGGACGGCTCGGCGC
>VXBX01009587.1:427788-481270 GCA_013400415.1 Scytalopus superciliaris | reverse complement strand
AGAAGGGCGAGGGATGGGGCTCCGCTCCCGAGGTGCGCCGGCTTGTCGGTTTTCCTCTTGCCGCTGTTCCGTGAGGTGCGATGCGGGGCGGCAGCTGCCGGCTGGTTTGCGCTCGCAGTTTAAGGATCGATGCGTTGTGGCTGCGCTTCTGCGGCGTAGTGGGCTCGGTTGTGTGTGAATAAGCAGTTTCGGGGGCAGGCACGTAGTGAAAATCGCGTGTGTGTTATTTCCACTCTCTTCGAACGGGTGGGAGCTGCGAGGGAAGGTGACATTAGTATCTGTGACTGCGTGGAAAGCATCGTATCTCTGCTGGAAGGCAGGATTTTTAGCTTTTTCTTTTGAGGCAGGAACTACAAGGTGCTTGTCGCGACCAGTTTGCAGAGGTGTGTATTGGTAATATACAGCCAAAGGCACGAGACTGCTCCATGTCATCATGAACTGGGAGCCTGTGGCTGGCATGTTGTATTTAAAGTAGAACACGGCATGTAAGACAGCAGCCTTTTTTAAGCATGCCTTGAAAATGTAGGCACTGGAAAAGCCTGTTGTAGTACTGTAGTAGGCAGTACCTTTTATCGAGGCAGTTTATGAGAGAGAGCCTTCGTGTATTTCTCTCAAATAGTAGGAGGGGCCAGATGACTGTTTCGGGCAAATATTTTACAGCATAGATTGAATAGATGGGTTGTAACAGAGATAAAACAACTACGGGTAAGTAATTAAGGATTGAATTGACTTATACGGGCAAAATTGGGAAGGAAACTGAACTGAGCTATGAATTAATGGCCTTGCTTGTGCAGCAGAACTAAAAAATATATACTGTATTAGAGAGATTCACCTCTCAACTGCAGAAAGCAGTGAGGCATTCAAGGTCTGTGGACGGAGTCCTTTATATGGAGAGGCTGCTGTGGAAAAAGCTGCTAATTAAAGCAAGTAGGATCAGTTCCTCTTTATCCTATTGACAATTTAATGTTTAAAAATGACCCTTAGACTGCCTCGGGAGGTAAATCAGCAATGGGAATGTGCTTCTGATGAATGAGGGTGTCATTTTACAGCTGGTCTTTCCTTTTGCAGACGTGGGAGAGGAGAAGGTGTGCAAATTAGTAGATTAAGGAATGAAATTCAAAAGAAACGTTTTTTAAAAAGCTGTCATTTTCTTCTAATGCTTTGCAGCACTACCTCTGGAAGGTAGATGCAACTGTTCAAATCCATTTTAAGTTCTGACTTATATTTGCAGAGTGATTTTAACCAGCTAAACTGCAGGAATAGTTAGCAGTATAGCAACAGTGACACTACCTGTATCTGAAAACATTCGAGTGACTTAAAAACTCTATTAGTTAGACCTAAATCTACACATGCAAGCAATTGGCTATTACCTACTATGCTGTTGTCCCAGAGTGACCTATTCCTCTTTAGTTTGTGTGTCAGCCTTACTGGAAGTAATAACCATAAAGTAAGCTTGGATGCAGATGAAATTATTATGCTAAATTTCCTGCAAGCTATTCTGAATGTGGTGGCCCGTGCTAATCAACTGTGTGAACACCAGCTATACCTTTAGAAAAATATTTGTTACTTCTGGGGATTTGAAAACTGCAGAAATGCCCTTAATCCTATTAGAATTGATGGAATTTGCTCTACCCTTGTAAACTGATGTTCTCTAGACTTATGCCAGGTATGAAATAGTTTGAACTTTAGTCTTTCTGCTGAAGAGATTAAAAAAAGAGGGAAGGCAATTGCAAGTGTTATAACGGTAGGGATGCAGTTATGGAATTCTACCCAGGATCTGTACTTACAGCAGCATGATGCAGAATAAGATAAAGCTCAAGCTTATTGTTGACAGTCTTTTATTTCTGCTAAGAAAACTGATGTGCCAATATAATGTTGAAATATCTGCAATAATGTGCATATATTAAAGACATTTTATGTATTGACACTACCTTTAAAAGTTTGAAAACACTGGGCAGTCTTTCCTCTCCTGGCAACAGCAGGCAATATTCCTAAGTGCTTGTGCTGTAGCATCTGCTCTGGTGCTGCCTTCCATTGGAGGTCTTGCCAGGGCTGAGTTTTGCCTTAACAGATAAGCTGAATCAGCACAGATTACATTTCTTCACAGCCTGCAGCTCCCCATGGCAAGAGTTCAGCTAAGCTGAATCCCTCAGTGGCCATGCAACAGACCTCAGTTGCATCAACAAAACCCAACCAACACATGCTCCCGTCTATCTCATTGGATTATAAGTAGATCAGAGGTTTGGCTGTGCTGTAAATTAGATTAGTTAATTGCCAGGTAAATAGAGGCAATGGATTTACACATAAATTCTAGCGTATATATTTGCAAATGTAAGAGTTAATGGATCTGTGTAAAAACTTTCCCTAGATTGCTTCATTACATCCTTGTTTGTGTAAAATATGAACTGGTATGCCTGGCTGTATTAAGTAGGTAACTGAATGAATTAATAATCAACAAATAATTTTCTTGTGGATAGTTACTGAGTTTTTTGCATCCAAAGCTCAGCTGTGTTGTGGAGCCCAACTAAAAACAATGTGTCTGTGACAGATCTGCCTTGCATGGTGGGGTGCAATTTTAAGACCATCGTGCTGAAGTTACTAAACTTAAAATCAATAGAAATTATAGTGAACTAAAAATGATCTTGTTATTCCCTGAATTATTTCAAGGAAACCACTAGACAACACAGTTACTGTGGGGTAACTGCAAATAACTTATCTGGAGGCATGTGCTGGCCACAGTAAATACACAAAATATGAAGAATTAAAATCTCTGTTAAGTTTCTAATTTAATATCTGCATAAGAAAGTGACTCTTGTCTGACTGAAAAGTGAGTTATTCTTCAGAAGAAACAGGAGTTGAGCCCAAGCTGTAATTTTGGACCTACTTTGTAGTCTGTTGTAAACAAAGCTTCTCAAACTTTGAGATACTGGAACTCAGAATGTTGAGATTAGAGGTGTTCCCAGTAGATGATCAGAACATGGTAACTATTGCAATAAGGAGCGATGAGTGTGGGAAATAATGACCCATCTCTTGCTCCTGGCTGATGGAGGAAATGGATTATGCAGAACAGTTAGCTACCTCTTTGGGCAAGAACGCAATTCTTCTCTGCTTGACAGTGAGTGATCCTTGCCACTGATGATGATACATGTAATCCATAGATAAGCACTCATTGTGACCCTTGGTGTGCTGTAGCATTCCCTGAAAGAAGTGTATGAGCTGACACACTTGCCAGTTTTCCTTTGAAAAGCTCTCTGGAGCACTGGGTAAGGGTCCAACTTGTCCTTTATTATGGCGATGAAGTCTCTATGCTCTCTCATCATTCTTTCTGCATCAGAAAGCAGGTTTTATCCAATGTGCTGGGAGGCTGAGGGGAAGATTTGCTAACTAAAATTGCCTTGGCAGTCACTGTTTGGGAGCATGATATAAAGGGCAAAACATAATGTAATGCCACAAGTGGGCAATGCATTAAATGCTGGAAGTAGAAGTACTGATCTTTCTGAAAGCAGCAGTGACCACTGGGGCTTTTCTCCTAAGGAAAGCACGAAAGGAGCTTCATGATTCTTAGAGTAATGATCATCTCTAATATCCAGGTAAACTTTCAAAGCAATTTTTTCATCAGTCCATTCTGTCCATGAAGTGTAGAGACCTCAGCTGAAATTCTTGTACCAGGATAATTTTTTTTTCACTTAACTAGATCAGTAACATACTATGGTCAACTTGTTTAAAAAGAAAAAAAAAATAAAATAGTTAAGTAAATTAGGGAACCGGGCTCTGTTTGCAGGCTCATAGAATGGCTGAGGTTGCAGGGACCTGTGGAGGTTGTGTTGTCCAACCCTCTAGTCAAAGCATCCAGAGCAAGTTGCACAGGACTGCATGCAGCTGAGTTTTGTAGTACCTTCAGTTTCCAGGGTTGGAGACTCCAATGGCTCTCTGGCAAGCGTTTTCTTTTATTTGAATGGAATTGCTTGTGTTTTGGTTTGTGCCTGTTTCATCTTGTTCTTTCAATGAGCCCCTGAGCAGAGCCTGGCTTCATCTGTTTTACTGTCCCTTCTTTGTCACGAGGGTATGCTTCTTATCTGTGGCCAACTTGTTGCTAAGCTGTTTTGCCAGGCAGTTGGTCTCCAACCTCTACTGGTACAAAAGGAGAGGGAGGGCTAAATGGAAAGATGGGAGGAAGACAAAATGACAAAGGGAAAAGAGCAGGAGATGTGGTGGGGACAGGTGGGAGTGTGCAGAGGAATGCAGGATTCTGGAGACATTATGCTGGTTGCAGCAGTCTGGTTTACCTCAGCCTCTCTGTAGTGCTGCTGAGGGAAGACCACATGTCAGTCCACAAGTGCTCCTGTGCCTGGTAATTTAAGCAGGATTTAATACATCTTGTAGTTATAAGCAATTACATGAATATAAATCAAAAAGGATATGTGAGTTTTTTCTCTGAGGTTGGTATATACACCTCCAGGGCAGCCAGGATGTTTTTAACAGTCTTTGCAATGGCATAACGTTTGGCAGTTTTTGTATGATTTAGTAAAAAGTTTGACTGGGCAGCTCGCTTTGCCCTACTAAGTGATGTCTGTTAAGGCAGGCTTTTCCAGGAAGGGCCTTTAAGTAAAGCATCTCAGTGCCTTAAAGGAACAAACCTAGTTCTATGGCAGGACAGTAGTGCGATATGTTAGTTGTGGCAGACATGGGGGAATCTGTGGTGAAAGAAGCTGCCTGTGGTCACCTAAAGGATCACTGGCATTCATAGTGTCATCCAGTGGTAGTGCTCTAGAATAGATGGTGCAGGACTGCATTTAGGAGTCCTTTATGATGGTCCTAAAATGGAGGTTGGGCAATGAGATTAATTCTGGTGTTTGATAATGAGTGTATGCATGTACATATAACACCTTGATGTTAGGAAATCATGTAGGCATGTTGGGAATCTGTCATAGTTGAAAAGTAGTTGCAGCTGTGTCCTTATTAGTCCATATCCACATCCACTGTAAATAGGTCACTCAAAGTCAATGTCTGCCCTTTGTACTTTTGTTTTTCCTTCCAGAAGATTGAAAGTCACACAAGAAACATAAAGTACGGTTTTCCTTTTCAAAGACTCCAGAGCTGTGATCCAGGCTAAGCTCTTAAAACAATGGTTTATAGCATATTCTGCAGCTTCAGATTACAGAGGTGCAGGTAGAATACTCTGTACACAAGCACACACTGAAAAAGTAAAATCAGCTTTTCATGTGGTAAGATTTTAGGAGGTAAAGCTAAGTAGAGCTGAAAGCAATACACCCACTTCTACATATGGATAATACTCCTTTGCTCAGTTTTAGTTTTTATACCTATGTAGATTAACAGTGTAACTGAAATCAAGACTGTTGTTGGTCAAGATGTATGCTGTCTCTCAAACAACTCCCCTTGCTTTAGTTTCTGAGTAAATAGTTAAAAGTTTGTCATGCAATCAGGCACTTGAAGTCACACTAGGAATTTGGTTAGTTAACCTGTACTTTCTGTAGTTCATGTACTGCCTATCATTATGTAGGAAAACACTGAAATTATGACAGTATTATATACAAAACAATAGGAATAGTGTATGTCCAAGGTCTGAATACAAAATAGTATTGTAAGCATTCTATTTATAGTGGTAGATTCAAGGGGATCTCCTATTCATTGCTGTTTCTGTCAGCATTTGAGTAGGGCCTGTGCGTCGTGAAGGTAATAAATCTTTGTGATCAACTAAGAAAAAAACCCCAGTTTTAGATGTGTTTTCACTCTTTGTCTTGCTTCCTCTTTGTTATCCAACATAGACTGCCTCATATCTATCCCTGCAGTCACATGAATTACATGAGTGCATACAGAGAGTCCTTATTCTACAGGAATTGGTCACCTTCTCACTGAGGTGGTTGACTGTAATGCCAAAACTGGTTGCCTCCCTCTCCTGACCTGCAGGCTCTGGTCCATCCAACAGGCTGAGCTAGCAGAAGGGTTCAGTGTTTTAAGACCAGATTTACTTATTTGAAGATATTTGACTTTTGATTCTGAAGAGTGATACAGCATTATGCCAAAATCACAAAACAAGTGTGGTATCACCATTGTAATATATAGTGGGATTGCAGTGCAAACTGCTTCCCCGTGCCAGTGTGCATGCCCCACTGTCATGAAGGGAGAGAATTTGTTCTAATTGGACAGCTCCAAAACCATGGATTGAATAAAAATATAGCCTGGAAATGTTCAGGTAACCTGCACAATGTGGCATTCTCTGTATTTTTTCCTAGAAGTTTGCATTGTGGTGCTTAATGTGCAAGTGTGTATGTTGTATTTTTTCCCATGTTAAGTCATGACTCTCATTTTATCCAGTCCTTCTGAAGGACAAATCTTTTATTTCACAGAAGTCAAGTCCTGACACTTGCTGGGAGTAAAAGGAGAGCCTGCATAATATTGGTCGCTACTTGGAGATTCCAAGTGAAGGACTGTAGGGTACTTGGGCATGATCTTTCACACCTGAGATGTGTTTGCATCAAGGAGGAGGCACAGCTCACTTGAAACATCTCCCAGGATCAAGGCTTCTTCTGGTTCCACCTGGAGTTTCAGGTTTAAATAGCAATTAAATCAGATGTAGCCAGTGTGCCATCACGTGTGATGTGCCAGCTCTGCCATGCAAGGACAGGGTAGCTTTATGTGCCATCCTTCATGGTGGGAATTCACACCAGGGTGTAAGCCTACAAGTGGTTAATGTAGTATAAAGTGTTATCACTGATGATTTTTAGGCATCCTGAATGAAGTGCCTTAATTTTCAATTTTCCACAGTAAAAAAAAAAAGAGACAGGGAGCAGCCTGCGTAAGACGTGTGTGCTACAAACCACATATACACAAGGCTATACCAACCTTTGAAATACTCATAAACAGTTTCTGTGGAGAGCAAGGGCAGCTTTTAAGCAGCAGGAGCCAAAATGTGGAAAGCAGCAAATGTGCATCCCATTTTCTGTGCCATGGTGCTGGAGCCAGTGGTGGCCGGTGAAATCTCGTAATGAAACAGTTGTTTGAGCAGTTGAGTACAGCTCAGCAAAGCAGCTCTTGAACTAACATGGAGTGCCTGTCTGCCAGTAAACAGATAATTACATTCTGTTGTTTAATTGAACTTTCATGAAAACCGAAATATGTTTCTGTAAAATCCACTGTGAAAATGTGACCTGCTTGTGGATCCTGCGTGTCAGGTTCAAGATATTGGGGGTGGGGAGTGGTATCTGTCAGGTATGGAGGTAATACTCTCTATGCAGTGGGGAGTCAAACATATGCTGAGATTAGCTCGTTTGGTTAGAACATGATGCTAATAACACCAGGGTCATGGTTTTGATCCCTGCGTGGGCCATTCACTTAAGAGTTGGGCTTGATGATCCNTCAGCATTTGAGTAGGGCCTGTGCGTCGTGAAGGTAATAAATCTTTGTGATCAACTAAGAAAAAAACCCCAGTTTTAGATGTGTTTTCACTCTTTGTCTTGCTTCTTCTTTGTTATCCAACATAGACTGCCTCATATCTATCCCTGCAGTCACATGAATTACATGAGTGCATACAGAGAGTCCTTATTCTACAGGAATTGGTCACCTTCTCACTGAGGTGGTTGACTGTAATGCCAAAACTGGTTGCCTCCCTCTCCTGACCTGCAGGCTCTGGTCCATCCAACAGGCTGAGCTAGCAGAAGGTTTCAATGTTTTAAGACCAGATTTACTTATTTGAAGATATTTGACTTTTGATTCTGAAGAGTGATACAGCATTATGCCAAAATCACAAAACAAGTGTGGTATCACCATTGTAATATATAGTGGGATTGCAGTGCAAACTGCTTCCCCGTGCCAGTGTGCATGCCCCACTGTCATGAAGGGAGAGAATTTGTTCTAATTGGACAGCTCCAAAACCATGGATTGAATAAAAATATAGCCTGGAAATGTTCAAGTAACCTGCACAATGTGGCATTCTCTGTATTTTTTCCTAGAAGTTTGCATTGTGGTGCTTAATGTGCAAGTGTGTATGTTGTATTTTTTCCCATGTTAAGTCATGACTCTCATTTTATCCAGTCCTTCTGAAGGACAAATCTTTTATTTCACAGAAGTCAAGTCCTGACACTTGCTGGGAGTAAAAGGAGAGCCTGCATAATATTGGTCGCTACTTGGAGATTCCAAGTGAAGGACTGTAGGGTACTTGGGCATGATCTTTCACACCTGAGATGTGTTTGCATCAAGGAGGAGGCACAGCTCACTTGAAACATCTCCCAGGATCAAGGCTTCTTCTGGTTCCACCTGGAGTTTCAGGTTTAAATAGCAATTAAATCAGATGTAGCCAGTGTGCCATCACGTGTGATGTGCCAGCTCTGCCATGCAAGGACAGGGTAGCTTTATGTGCCATCCTTCATGGTGGGAATTCACACCAGGGTGTAAGCCTACAAGTGGTTAATGTAGTATAAAGTGTTATCACTGATGATTTTTAGGCATCCTGAATGAAGTGCCTTAATTTTCAATTTTCCACAGTAAAAAAAAAAAGAGACAGGGAGCAGCCTGCGTAAGACGTGTGTGCTACAAACCACATATACACAAGGCTATACCAACCTTTGAAATACTCATAAACAGTTTCTGTGGAGAGCAAGGGCAGCTTTTAAGCAGCAGGAGCCAAAATGTGGAAAGCAGCAAATGTGCATCCCATTTTCTGTGCCATGGTGCTGGAGCCAGTGGTGGCCGGTGAAATCTCGTAATGAAACAGTTGTTTGAGCAGTTGAGTACAGCTCAGCAAAGCAGCTCTTGAACTAACATGGAGTGCCTGTCTGCCAGTAAACAGATAATTACATTCTGTTGTTTAATTGAACTTTCATGAAAACCGAAATATGTTTCTGTAAAATCCACTGTGAAAATGTGACCTGCTTGTGGATCCTGCGTGTCAGGTTCAAGATATTGGGGGTGGGGAGTGGTATCTGTCAGGTATGGAGGTAAT
This sequence comes from Scytalopus superciliaris, assembly GCA_013400415.1. NCBI lineage: Eukaryota > Metazoa > Chordata > Aves > Passeriformes > Rhinocryptidae > Scytalopus > Scytalopus superciliaris. Next base: position 472,311 of record VXBX01009587.1, on the reverse strand, counting down.
ACTCTGTATGCAGTGGGGAGTCAAACATATGCTGAGATTAGCTCGTTTGGTTAGAACATGATGCTAATAACACCAGGGTCATGGTTTTGATCCCTGCGTGGGCCATTCACTTAAGAGTTGGGCTTGATGATCCGTGTGGGTCTCTTCCAGCTCAGAATATTCTGTGATAGGTGACTCCCTCACAGCTTTCACAGAGGAAACCTGTGTTGCATAAGCAGAGCACCTGTTGTTTGGTTTTCAGAGGTCCTTTTGATTTGGATGACCAAATTTAGGTACCTGAAAGACACTGCAGCTATAGATACACTTGAGGAATCTCACTGTGATTCCCTGAATAGTTCTAAAAAAAAAAAAAAAATCTCTCTGACTAAATTTTCTTACTGTCCCATTAATTCACTCTGGTCCTGAAAACCTTTGAGCAGTGGCCAAAGTCACTTTTTTTGAAAGATTTTTTTCTCTTATTAACCTTAATTGCTGAACATAAATCTTGGCCACTCTGTCAACCTCCAGTGTCTCAGATATGTAGCATTCCTATTCCTAAACTAGTATTTAAATTTAACTTAGTCTCTTTCCACAAGATCAACCTGGAACAGATAAATTGATAAAAGAAATTGACGATTCAGAGATGCAAGTTGTGCCATGAATTTTGTTAAGTGTTGGAATTTCATAAAATAGGAGCATGTTGTCAAATATATAAGATATACACATATAGAATGTGATAGTCTGGAAAGTGTGCAAAGAAATTCTGAAGAGTCTTCTACTCTAAAAAGTCAATAATCGACAGAAACATTGTGGTCTGTAATCCATTATACTGAAAGCTCTGGAGAGCAGTAGGAGCCACATGGAACAGAGCCATATGTATTTAAACTGAATGCCTTATAAAATGAGATGAATAAACATCTTGGAGTAACACACCCACTTCTGTAAATTTACAGGTTGCACCAACTGACAGATTAAAAATAAGACAACTGGAAGCTGGAAGAGTTGCTATTACCAGGAAGATCCGAATCGATGGACTGTATGGATATAGATATGTTTGAAGGCATCTGCTCTTCCCATTACAAGGTAAGGCACAAAAAGATTTCTATGCTGGCTTTTTTCCTTTCAGTGCAGTGCAGCTCTCTTTGTGGCACTGCCCAAGATGGTGATGGAGGTGTTCTCCAAATCTTCCTCAGTCCAGGGGCTCACTGCTAGTAACTGTGGCCAGTTATTAGTAACAATGTATAAATGGATGATATGCAGACCCAAAAAGGCCTCGAATTTCAAAAGCAGGTGGGTCCTTGGGGCTTGTGAACTTCAAAATTTTGCTATGTGAAGTATCTGTTCAGGTAGCTCTGCAGATTGTCTATTTTTAGTTTGTGCTAATAGAAGACCTTCCAACACACTGCAGGCATCTTTTTTTTTTTAATGTGCTTATTAATTTCTGTAGATTGAAGTAGATCTGAAATCTGTACTGCTTAGTGTAACAGCTAATCATGAGGAAAAAGTCTCTAAACTGGATGCCAGAAAATGTCTCTGACTGGAGATGCAAGTTATGCAGTTTTCTTTGTGCAGTTTTAGTGTTCTTTCACTTTCAGTGTTGTTATATGGTTTGTTTACCAAATATGCTGCATTTTTTTCTTTCTTTTTTCTTTCTTTTTTCTTTCTTTTTTCTTTCTTTTTTCTTTCTTTTTTCTTTCTTTTTTCTTTCTTTTTTCTTTCTTTTTTCTTTCTTTTTTCTTTCTTTTTTCTTTCTTTTTTCTTTCTTTTNCTTTTTTTTTCTTTTTTTTTCTTTTTTTTTCTTTTTTTTTTCTTTTTTTTTCTGTTAATAAAAATAGTTACTGGTCTAAGCTGAGGATGGTGGAGAGCTCAGTACATTTTCTGGGCATCTTTTGCTGGATGTCTAGATACACTCACTTATTCTGAATGTTTCTTTTACTGAGCTGCTTTCAGGGAAGGTACAAAACACAGATTTTTCAAGAAGTTACTTGAAACTGTAGAAACACTTGAGAAACACATGAAATGAACTTGTTTTAAAGTGAAATTTCTTATTTTCAAGATGATGTAGTTCTGCATGGCTGGGGAATGGCTATGTGGGAGTTCTCCGTATTTTAACAATGCTGATCATCATAAGTTTGCCACAGAGCAAATGCAAACCCGTACCAGCTCTGTGTTACTCAGAAGCTCAAATCAGGCAGCTGTGCAGTTGCAAAAAGAGGCTGTTGCAACTGGACTTACCTGGTGTCTGCTTTAACCCAGAGAGGCTAAAGAGAGGACTTTCAGCTAAAGTCAGTGTGAGCTTCCTTTCTCCATTTTCACCAGCCAGTGAAACGTATTTTAACAATGCTGATCGCAGTGCACTGCCACTGCTTCTGTGCTGAATGGAAATGCTGGCCACCGGTGTTATCAGTCTGCCATTTTCACAAGCATGAGACAAACACTCTCATTCTTCTTTTGTGGAAGAATTAAATTGGAGATCCCAAGGCAGGGAATGTAACAGACTATGGCACTGCATCCTGTAGTAATAGGAGGAGCTCCCTTGTATGCTGAAGTAACAGGAATGAAACGTATGAAGTATTCAGAAAATGCAAAGATAAGCAATAGCAAATAAAATCTACAAGGAAAAACACATTCAAACTGTTGAGTATTTGGAACATTCCAGTAATTTTCCATAACTGTTGATGTGAAGGAATGTACATAGACTGTAGCAACCTGTGAGGTCTGGTCTAGATAGCAGACACTTCTCTAGAGAGTTTTGTGTAATCCCTGGTGTCCACACAGAAGTGTTCTGGTGCAATCTGGATTGCCACCAGTTATGATCAGCTCCCATAAGTACAAATGCCTGCCTGGTCTGTGCTTTCTTGTGTCAACACCTTTACACGAGGTGTTCACCAGGGGGGAGGGGAATGTGAAATCACAGTACTCTTCCCTGTTGCCACCTTGCCTGCTTTAATGACATCCTTCTCTGTATCAGAGCTTCTGAGTTTGTGCTTCTTGGCATGGCAGGGAGCCCAGCCTCAGACAGGGCCTCTGGTTGTTGCATGGCAAGTAATCCTTCCAAATAGGATTTGCATTCTTGCAGCAGCCTTTCTGGGGATACAGAATGAATACATGCGGGCAAATTCTGCTTACACAGACATAGCTCAAGCCCAGCCATTCAGAACACAAGTTGATGACAGACAGAGTTGCACACAAATTGAGTACTTTCTGAAAAGGACTGGTACTAGTGGCTAAGAAAAATGTTCAGGGTCAGAATGTTCTGCAGTGTCTTAGTTAACTGGATTTATAGGCACTGCTTCACAGCAGAAATGTTGTTAGAGCCCCAGAGTTGCTTTGTTAGTTTTCATTTGCCAAAGGCTGTTGTCCCTGTAGAACTGCTGTGTGGAAGTGTGAGCCTGCAGCCCAGCTACTTCTGTGTATGGTCTTGTCTTTACTTAAAACTTCATTGCCCTTTCGGTGCTGCGCACTTTCTGCTTTAAAGCACCTGAGATGGTCTGCTATGGTGACTCTTGTATTTGGGATGGCAGCCTCTGGCTGAGGGAGAGGAAAAATAACTGGTGGTAAGAGTGGCTTAAATCACTGCCAGGCTCTGAATCCCTGGGCTTTCATGTTGTGGTTTATTTGTGGGCATGATTCTCAGTTGCCTTATGGGCGTCTTTACCCTTTCTTGGCTGAGAAATGATTGAAACACCAAACAGAGCTGAGAAAGTCAAGAAACAAGCTGCCTTCTGGTGTATGCCCTACACAGATACTCCAATAGGAACAGAAGCTGTGTGAGACCTTTCAGCAATCTGAGTTTTAAATGGAAGCCTGAAGAAGAAGCACTTGAAAACCTCTGGGAAGTCATGGATTAGAGAAGTTAAAACTGGATACAATTTTTCTTTAACTCACCACAAATGTTTTGTAGCTCTTGTTTGTTTTGGTGCGTGAGGGTTTTTTTGTTTTTATTTGTCTGGAGAATATAGGGATGTGTTTTTTCCTCTATATTGAAACACTGGTAACTTATAATTGAAACATTTATTTTCAAACTTCAGGATAGCTGAATCAAAATGAGTTCATTTTTCCAGGAGTTCTCAGTTCAGTGAAAGATTTCCATATAGTTAAATAAAATAAATTCATTTTGCTTATGACTTAGTCTTGTCTTTCCCCTTTCTCATGCACTGAATTTTATGTCCCTATTACTCACTTTTCTAGTACTGCTCAGGGACCCCAGGCCTTGATGAGGCCTCAGTTGTGTCATGTACCTTGCTGGGTCCCACATAAATGCAAATGCATCTTTCTGGAAAGAATATATGATCAAAGAGGCAAGAAAGATTAGATGGGCATGACCCAGGAGCACAGGGACAGCAAGACATTTTTCATCAGCATGGTAAGCCGTGGCTTCAAGAACCTGCAGGCAGCCATTTACATACACAACTCTATAGCCTTGAGGTGATTGTGTTTTAAGGTGGTGGAGAATCAAAGCATTTCATCCATGCAAGTGGGGAAGGATCAGAAGAATTGCCCATCATGTCACTATAGTACTCCCTCTATGCTGTTTTGATTTGAATAAGAGCAGTTTGATTTAAATCCACTTGGAAATGGGAGCAGCTTCTTGGCAGTGGGGGGAAGCCTTTTCCTTTTTGGATGTGAATGTGACGTACAGCTTGCCTGTCCTGCTGTGTAATTTGTCCTGACATTTGCTGGCACAGTAAGTTCTTACTAACTGCAGTGACACTTGCCCTGTGTGACATAATTTGGAAGACTTTTTTATAATACTTCCACTTGAAGTGAAAGCAGCCAAACTGTCTTTTCTAATTTCAGCCCTCTTGATCCCTTGTCCCCGATGAGAAGCTCTGCTTTGCAGTGTTTGCCAGTGCTGCCTGAAGTAAAAAGATGAGATAGCAACTAGCAATCCAAGGTTTTTCCTGTCTGTACTCAAGAGCATGCTAAAGTCATTGATCCCTGATGAGCTAAATCCTGAAGGAGTTAGCTTCAGAAGCTAGTCCTTCTAGAGCAGACATTAAGATACAGAAGTAGCAACAGAGCCACCTAATGATAAAGTGTGTTTGTTCTTGCTTCTGTTTATTCGTACTAACATTGGACAGTAATCACGGAATATTATATTCAACACTCATCAAAAGGAAAAGGTTATGAAGCAAGATTAGAGTCTAAACAATCAAAAAGAACACATTTCTTCTAGTTTTTGTGTGGGAATTGTTGCAACTTTGTTTTTGATTTGTTTCTGCAAAGAAAGTATTCAGTATTCATCAGTAAAGAATACGTAAACACTTGTTGCTACTTAGTCATCCATTCAAGCAGCTTGTGAGAGTGGCAATTATTTCTTGACAACTAGATGGAAAATAGAGTTGTTTTGGTAACATGTCACTGAATATGCATAATCCACTCCACTTGATGATTTGGCCCTGACAAGTTTGATTAGTATTTCTAACAGTAAACTATAGCATATCTTTTGGGGTGGTAGGAGACTACTGTGTGTGGTGGGGATGAAAGTCCTGTGGGTGCAGTTAAATGCTGTCAAGACTGGTGGGGAATTCTCCAGTAAGTGCTGGAAGTTTGGGAGTATGACCTCTTGTTCAATATCTGGTATGAAAATAAACTGGTCTACTGTGTGAAATCAGACTGGGAATATCTGATAAAAGCATATACTTGCCATGAGACTAATCTAAGAGGGTCCATCAGTACTGGCAGAAAGAAAGAAGCAGGAACCCAGTCATGCAGGATGTGTAGTGTTTCCTCTGGTTTCTCACCAGAGAAATGAGAGCTGCGATGCTTTTAGTTGTCTACTTGCTTTGTCTCAGGTTCCTCACAACCCATAATGAGCCACAGCTTTGAGGACAACCTTGTATCAGCTCTGTGGGGTGGGGAAATGCCCTTATCCCCCACCCCCATACAGATGGTCACTGAGATTAGCCCAGGATCATGCAAAGCAGAGAACTAAATTCCACTTCTAAAACTGAGCAGCACACCTGGCTGTTCCCTCAATGCTCTCACATCCGTGGGCTGATCTTTCTGCAGAATGAGTCGGCCATGCCATTCCTGTCCTCACTTCCATTGAGGATCACTCTGTTAAATTTCAGCTGTGCATTTCTAGGTCAGATTTTAAAGTGAGCAAAAAGGTCACTCTTCAGTTCAACTATTTGCTCTTCAGGAAGAGAACTGAAAATAGTACATGGAGTGCAGAGAACTATAGAAATTCAAGAGAGACTCCGGTTTGGAGTTCAGCTTCGTATAAGAAGGAGGCCAAACTGAACTTTTAAGCTCTAATCTGTCTGCAAAGGGGAGCCTGCAGCTGAGACAGCATCACCTTGTTGTGCTAAAGAGCTCCTTGTAAATGAAGATCCTTATACGGGAAATTAAGTCAGTATAGAAAATATATACAATATGGCTTGTGTACTTGTTTTTGTATCTGTGCTATTAATTACGTATTACATTACTAAAAGTGAGCTTTTAATGCTGTTTGTGATACAACCTTTTTTTGTGGGTTTTTTGTTTGTTTTGTTTTTTTTTCTGATTTCTCCTTACATACATATGCTAAATGCTTAGACTTAGTTGTTAAACCTCTTAAAAATCAGTCTTTGTAACAGCAAACGAAAAATACCATTTTTTTTAAAAAACGTTTTTTTTAAAAAAACTGATCACTTGGCATTTAGCACACCACCAGCAGTGCTAAGAAGTCAAAGGAATGCCTGCACGTGGGAAAGCAGAAGCACATCAAGTGGAGTTTCACAAGGGAAAGCCAGCATCCTCTTTTGCTTGTAGGTGGGGATGTTTATAGCTGATTGCTGAGCTGTTGAATGTAATTGCTTAAAAATTGGGAAAAATCTTGACTTCTAAATGTTCTGTAAAAGCCTATTTTCATACATTTCAGTGTGGGATTCAAATTTAAATTGTTGGCTTCTTTCTAAATGTGTATAGGCATGGGAAACTGATGTATGTGATAGACAAGATCTGAGCATGGCCTCGTCCACAAGATCTGGTTGGAGGGGGTTCTTGCATGTCTTTAACTAATGTCCTAATTTGTCCACCTTAAATCTTTCCTTTAGTTAAACGGAGTAGTAGCACTAGTTTCATTTGGGAATGAAATGAGGCAGAGAAATACATGTGCAGTTGCTGAAGATCCAAATTGTTAGAAATGGAGACTGCTGCTATTATATGATTTTGGTCTAGTTTGAACAACATAATAAGCAGGCAGCATTGTCCAGGCATTTTAGTGATTTACCAAACTTGTATTTAGTATCCTAAATCCTGTTTTTGTGGTTGTCTTTTGTATACATCAGTCTTGTAACTCTTACTCTCTTTTATAGCTATTCAAAGAAAAGATTGGTGCTTTTCTGAAAGTTATGTTCTTTGTCCAAGCCTCTGAAGACTTCTACTTGTAGCCTCATCCTCTGTTGGCTTTCCTTGCTCAGCTTAGTCAAATCCTGGAGGTAGGATGTATTTGCTATAAACTTCAGATAGTTTTGCTGCTCTTAATGTTTTTTTTCCCCCCACACCATTCTCCAGAAGAGATTTTCAAAGCTAAGAATGACTTCAGAGAGTCATCTTGTTCTATTCCTTCTAATTTGGTCTCTGAGCTGCTCTTGAGTTATCCTGTGGTAAAGGCAACTGTTCACCAAAAAATGGTGCCTGTAAAATCTTATTCTCAAAGTTTTCCTTTAAATTGAAAGATCTTTTACCTATCACAGTGGATAGACTAATTTGCAATTGCTGCTTTCTCTTGTGAGATGTCAACTTCATGTCTTTGAATAGAATCTCTCTTAACATGATGTTGTCTTAGGCAAACATTGTTTACTTTATTTCCTCATTCTGCCACACAACCTAATAGCTTTCAGTTGTCAGGTACCAATTGGCAGGAACACTCACACTATGATTTTGCACTTTCTTTGGCAATTTAATAATACCATATTCCTCAGTTTTCTGTTTCTCAGTAGTAGTTGACATCTTTCTTCATCTTTCATTAAGGTAAGGCATCATTTATGTCTTGCCTTGATTTTCCCCTTTTGGAGAATGTGACATCCTCCACTCTTCCCCTTAGGCTGTTGAAATTCTTCGTCTTAGTGAACCTTCCCAGGTTAATTTTAGTTGTCTGCTTACGGGTGGTCAATCTGTTTATATCCAGCTTTATTCTAAGTGGGATCTTCTTTGTGTTTCCCTCCTGGGACTGTCTCATCTCCTGACCTTTTGCTCTGTGGAAAAGTAGAAATACTCTGCTTCTCAGTTACACAAAAAAATCGAGCACATTTTCATGCTGGTAGGTAGCTTTTGCTTGTCTTACGTAATTTCATATCAAATTGATTTGCATGGTGTCTCTTAATCTACAAGGAAATTATGCTAGCATTCCTGTAGTCTTGTTCTAAACTTATTAGGCATCATGTCTGTCTCTTGCATCAATTATATGTATATATATGGAAGCTGTGCTTTGTGCTGTTCACATACTCTTGTATAACTTCCCAGTGACTTTGTTGGGTATCTCTCAAGAGTTTCTGATCTTGTTCCATCCGGAATCTTTTTTAATTTATTGCTACTGCTCCCATGATTCCCATTGCAGGACACCTAACTTTCAGGCTTGGAGGAGTAAAGGAAATTTGGAACTTGTTAAAGAAATTTTGGCAAGAAGTGGGGGTGGTAATTTTCAGTAACTCATACAGCACAAGGCTGAGAAATCCTAATGTCTAATTCCTCTCTAAGTGGCACCATGTATTTTAAAGTAACCTCAGAAATAAAAGACCAGAATAGAAGAGTCGTGTGCTGCCCTTCTGTCTCCTTTCACAGAAGCAGCTGCTGGGAAAGAAGTATTGTGATTTTTTTCTTGTACAAGTAGAAAAAGCACAGGAAAGTGATGTGATAAAACCTGTAAGGGGCATGTTTCTTAAAAATTTCCCTGGAGTATGAAGACTGTCTACACTGATCAGTAGAAGTGTTCAGGTGTAGAAGCCATCCTGCCTATTTTCCTGGAGATCTTTCCCCTCAAAACTGCAAATAATTTTTAATTACTTCAGATATTGGAGGCACAGTCTCATCTAAGGTGTGCATCTGTTTCAGTGGAGCAAAGAGGAATCTAGGAAAATGTGTTTTTTTAAAAAATACAGTTTGTATAAAAGTTTGTGTTTGTATCAAAGGTCTGTTTTTTAAGGTCTTGTAATTCTCCACAGTGAAAGGAATGCAGATGAGGGGAATGGTTTTGCTGCTTCTATTAAGTTTCCCATGTGACAAACCAATAAATGAAGAAATCTGAAAAGCTTTTAGGATTTTAGAAACCCCAAACACAGGCTGTTTAGTGTAATTTTTGCTCAGTGTAATTATCAGGAGGGCTGGGCAGCTAGCCTTGACTGATTTAAGACTACCATTAGAACTTATCCCTATCAATATCAAATATAAAAATCTGAGACTAAATGGTGTATTTACCATGGAAGGGGTGCAGTTGCAGCCCAAAGATATGTTTGGGAGGTGCTTTAAGATTTGTAGATGAAAGTTGTTACATAAGAGATATACAAACTGTTGGAACATCAAAGGGGTAAAGGTTTATGTCTAAGATTAAATAATTGGCCGCTTCCCCAAATGTGTGTGTAGTTTTCAAGAACCATAGTGCACAGAGTACCAGCAGGGCTCCCTAAGAATTAGGTTTGGACACAAGGCTGCCAGCAGTGACTTTTTCTTCAAAGAATATTATATTTGAAATATCAGCAACTAATAATACACAACCAGTCTAGCACTCAGTCTGAGAGCACAGCCACTGAGGTTGGTGCTGAGGCAGGAGCTTGTGAGAGAGAGCTGGGGAAGGTGTTGTGGGGGTGGGAAGATTTATCACACTCTGCACAAGTAACATAAGCTCTGTGTTAAATCTAATACCCTGAAATCTGACATGGGTAGCTACCCTCGGGGGATATTCACGGACTAGTTGTAAGTTCTTATGTGAGGAGAGAATTCACCAAAACACTGCAGCAAGGGGAGCTGTGACCATTTTTCCACAGACTTTTTTCAATGCTTTTTGTTTCCAGTTTCACCTCATGTTGCACTGACTCGCCTTCATTTTCCCTGTCTGCTATAAAATACATTAATTGATTATGACAAGTGCTCAGGTCTGTTGCAACAATGGGATCATTCAGTGTTTTTCTTTGGACTTTCAGTGACAGTGCAGCTGTGCCATACTACCTTGCAGTGATGCACTGACCTAGTCACAGGCTTTCCAAGTGTGTTGTGTGCATTAATTAAACTTCACAATACCCTTTGAGGTGGTGTCTGACCTGTGTTAGGCGTAGTTACACTGTAATTAGTGCAGCTGCTTAGGAGTGGAAGTATGGTGTTGAGTGAAATCATGGAAGCTGGCCCTGTCACATGTCATATATCCTCCTCCCAAGCTCTTAACAGGAATGCCAAAAATAGAAATGATGGGTCTCAGCTCCTGGGAGGGTGATCTCATCATTGGGCACTGCTTCCTCCCTTAGGACCTTCTGTTATTTGCCTTAACCCACCTTCTTTCTACCTTTGTTGCAGAGAAACAGTATGGCTCTAAATCAAAATTTAAGTAAGGGGTACTTCCAGTCATGAATCTCTTCCACAGGGCGTTGGCACTGTCTTTCTTTTTAGTTTAGATAGATTAGGAATCAGGCTCAGCTACTCGCCATGTAGGCAATAGTGCATGAAAAGTGACATGATTCAGGCACCTTTTTTAAATAGAATGCCCTTACTGATGTGCAAGGCAATTCAGTTCTCTTAGTTTAGTGGGTTGAAAATCAACCAAAACACAACCACCATTTTTTGTTTCTTTCATATCCCCGTGTCACGACCCTCAATTTTTGTATTAAAAGCCAAGATTCTCATTCTTTAGAGAGGCTGCACAACTCCACTTTAGTATCATTTGGATTATCATGTCAAGTATAATACTTTTTCATATTGTATAATAATTTTTGTGTTATAAATCCATCAAAACTTGCAAAAACGCGATCACCAAAGGACAGCTAAAGCTGATTTCTTGTCACTGGAGCTTGCCATCTGCAGTTGACAGCTGGGTATACATGTAACTAGGTAAAGGTCAGAAGTAATCCACCACTTTGCATTCTGGCCCTGCAGACCCTTTCTAAATACAGTAACTAGCTGCAGAGGGAGGTTCTGCTCAGCTCTCCCTCATGGCATACACAGTATGCTGAGAGAAGTAGCTGATAAAACCTTAGCTTTCCCTTTTGACAGGGCTTGCCCAATTCCTGTTACTAAGTTGCAGGCTGCCCCCTGCTTTGCTGCAACATTGCCATCATTCCAAATATCATATTGACCACTCCAGAATAACACAGTGACCACAAATACTATTGAGGAACAGAAAAATTAGCTGGTACCACCCTGATGTGTGCATAGGGGTGAGAACTTAGAGAGATACAGGGTCTGTTCACTGGTGTCCGGGACCTGTCCTATGGCTGAATTTATTTGCCCTGTCTGCTTTGGTATTTTGAACGGTGGTTTATTTATTTTGAAGTCGTGATTTGTTTTGGATTTTGTTTGTGGGTTTTTGTTTAGCTGGTTTTGGGTTTTTTGTCTTTCATTAGTATTGAAGGTATCGCCTCAAGGGAATCTATAGGGGCATTTTCTCCCATTTATGCAGCATTTTCTACTGGAAGGATGATCTGGTCCCTGCCAAGTATGAGGCAATCTTCACTAATTTGTGCCTCTGTCTTGGCTACAGAAAGCAGACTACATCATCGATATTTTTGAAAAAAAAAAATAATGGGAGATCTCTAACTGATATTAAAAGTCAACTTTCTGTTGACTTAATAGTTGAAATTGTGCTTGGTGTTTTTGTGCAGTTGTTTTCAATGATTTGAACAGGATTGATCACAGGAGAATGACACAGTTTTGATAGTAAGAAAATAGGGTTAATTAGAAGCTGTGAGGTCCTGCAGTGACCCTGGAGGTCACTGAAGTAAGTGTTACTTTTGTTGGACATAATACTGGTTTCTTGTCTACAAAATGGTGGTACCCCAAAGTGTGGCTAAAGTTGTTGTAAAATGCACTTCTCTAGAAGGCGTCATTCACCAGGATAAAGTGGTTTTGTTTTGGAACTATTTGAATAAACATGAGTCAGATCCTTTCTCTTCGGTTTACCCTTAAGTCAATGTGAGAGATTTTGCTCCTGTGGTATTAATGGTCATAGTTTTAATTGCAGAGTTTTGGTACAGTGTCTTTAGCTGTAATTCTTCTCTCACAGGTTATATTTTTATTCCTTTCTGTACTACAGCACTGTTTAGCAGATTTGAAAGTTATATTTTGCCCAAACCCAGAATTTCTTCTGTCATTTTTGCAGTACAACAGAGTTATGTTACAATATTTTTATAGTCTTCTGAAGAACACAATCCCTTGATTTCAGCATCACTTCTGTGTATTTAAAAGGCTGACACATTATAGTCTAGTTGAGATCAAGGATGAATGACAAGTACTGGTTAGTCCTTTCCACAGCTTTTGCCTCTACTTCTTTGCCTTTATGGGAAGGAAAAATTCAACTATTAATATTTTTATTGTCCTTTATTCAGTGAAGATATAATTCAAAATATAATAGCTAACTGCAGAGTGTCATAGAAATGTAATAAGGTAATAAATTACCTTTAAAAATAGACAACCTTCTGGTACTTATTCTTGATGCAGGACCCTGGAACTTCACAGCTATGTACTTAAGCCAGTGTCCTCTAAGATACTCTCTCACAGTTGTTACAGTAGGTCATTTTTGGCCAGTTCACTATTTGGTAAGAGCAGGAGTATCGGAATCAGGTTTCAAAATAACTTATCTGTTCTGGTCTATGAAATGAAATACCAGTAGTTTCAGAGGAGTTTTTTTTTTAATTAATAATTGCGGTTTATTTACACTGTCTTTCAAATCACACAAATTATCAGCAGATGATGAAAAAGATGGTAGATAACCTGATTCATTGCATGACAAAGCAGGATTTTTCCTGGTGTCGTATTTTCCATTGTATTGCCCAATTCCCTTTTTGGTAACTTGAAGGACAGATTGCCCCTAATTTCCTCCTTCTCTCTAAGTAAGGTTCAGGTTCTTACATGAGTTTCAATAAGAGGCTCATTCTTTGTTGCTGTGAGCAGTTCATCAATGTAGAATGACATTTACCAGGTTGATCAAGGTGAACCTGTGTATTTTGTGTAATAATGGAGCAGATGATAAACCTTAATGGCTGCTTGGTGAAATGGGAAGGGAGAGCATGTGGCCCCTTGACTTCCAAGGGTCAGAAAAGGCAGAGGCTTTTCTTCTTGAGCATTAGCCATGTAACCATGAGACTCCTCTTGCTGCAGGACAGCACAACCACACAAGTGGGTAAGTGTACACTATGTGGTATTTAAACTGACAGAGCTTATAAAGGGAAAGGATGCACTTTGCTGCATGACTTCTGCCTCAGATCAGCAAGACTGCCTAACTCAAGTTTTCACTGCTTATCCCCTTTGTAGCTACATAGAGTCTTTTCGGGTAGTTTATTAAGTGATTGCTTTAAGGGCTCGGCAGTAAACTTCGGGCTTTGTATTCCACTCCTGGGAAAATTCAGTGGTAGGTAGGTAGGTTGTCAGCCAGCAAAAGTTGTGGATTCAGTCCCTTGTTAGAGAAGCAGCAGTGTTCTGTAACCACAATTCATAACCTTCTTGTAATCTGGAGAGAGAGGGTGATCTGTGGATTGAGTCTTTTCCTGGTTTTTAACTCTTAATCTACGTGAAAGAGTTGGCAGTCCAGCCTATTCATATAAAGTCATCTTAATCCAGGTAAAACTTTTTATTTCTCCTCTCTTATTTTCCACAGTTCACCAGACTTACTCCTCAACTAAACCTTTAATTGTATTTAAAAGATTCCTTTTATAAGGTTTCCTTTACTTTTCCCAAAATTGCACTCAATTTCTTCCAGAAATAATTTCCAGTGTGAAGGTATTTCGAGTGAGCTCTTTCTTCAAGTGGAAAGTTTTTGTACTCTCTTATTTAGTTGAGGAAAACATATTGAAGTTATAAAACTTGAGCCTCTGTAGCTCCTGTTGTCACTTAAACCAGCTGCCATAAGCAATGACTGAGGTATGTGCAATCCAGCATTTATATTGCTTGATTAGCAGATCCAGCCTGAATTTTGTTCTAGCTGACCCTATGGAAGTGAAGCTGCTTTCCCTTCCTTCTCGATTCTGCCAACCTAATTATCTCTGTAAGATTAAAAACAAACAAACCAAACCAGGCAAGTGGTTTATCCTTGGTTTTGAAACCAGGCACTAGATATTCTGTACTGTTTGTTGTCATCGTTAAGGAAATGTGCTGACAAAAGCACATTGCTCATGAAATGAGAAGAATGGAGACGAGAGGGGAAGACAAAATAAACAGGACTGAGGGATGTGCATGTGGCTTGGCAAACTGAGCGAGTGGAGGGGGTGGGGTCAGAGTTCCCAACCTCACACTTGATTCGTTTTCTTAGTTTAACTGATTTTCTTTGTGACTCAAAGTACCTTTGCTCTTCAGTGTGCCCCTCCGTAAGAAGGTTATGTTACCTGATTTAATAAAGGGTTCTGCACATTATTTGTAAAATGCCTTGGGAAATTTGAACGGAAAGATTTCTATGTAGATAGGTACAGATGTAGAAATAAACGTAGATGTGCCCCTCAGCCTAGTGCAGTAAGAGAGCACAGCATTACTGCCACCATGGAAAAGATGAAATCCTCTGGGAGATGTTAAGTAATTCCTCAAGTCCTTTCATACGTTCACTATATGTTACTGTGGCTTGGCAATAGATGTGGGGTCATATGCAGCTTAGTACATGGAAAGAATGAGAAGTGTGGGGAGAAATGGTCATTTGTTGAGGTTTTTTAATTCCTTTTGTACTCTTACCCTGTCATTAGAACCAAAATCCATTCTTTCTCTCCTCTAGAGCCCTAACTGTTGACTCAGTGTTAAGCCACTAGCATTTTAAAATGAAAGAATTTCAATACCCAGGAATTACGTCCTGAGGGGAAAGAGAAGGCTTTTTCAAGCATGCCGTTCCTTGAAGACAGGCAATGGGTAGATGGTTTGCTGGTTAGCTTCAGGATGGCACTTTTCAGATGATTATAGCAGCTCTTCTCTGAACACTTGCTTCTCCTATGGTTCATCAGTTCCATTTGCAAATGACTCAATTATTAAACCATTTTATGTCTCTGTCTTATAAACTATTAAGTGATTGTAAAAAAAAAAAAAAAGAAGCACAACACCAACCTGCTCTTCCATGGCACTGTAGGATTCATTCCCCTTGCTTTGTGTCTTCTGCATGTTTTTCCTTTAGATTCTTTTTCCTCCTCTTTGCTCAATTTCAGCTGCCCTTGTGGCAGTGATATTCAGATGGAGTAGAGGGCAAGAAGGGAGGTAGTTCCCTTAAAGCATTTTTGCTACACCATTGACAGTAGAAGCCTATGGGTGTGTGCCAGCAGGGAGGCAGGCTAGAGGTGAGATGACATCAAGTCTGGAAAGCTAAAAAGCCATGATGATGCAAGGGAGCAGTGTTTGTCAAAGAAAGATAAGTAATGTCATGAAAGCAATATGCAGGGGAAGGAAAACAACTGGAGACCTAAGGCAAAGGTGGTCAGTGCTTGAAAGTGGACTAAACACCAGTCTTTTCAGGCAGAGTCTTTCCTCTGGCCCATGGTGAGCTGCTGGCTACTGGGGAAAAAACCTTTGGCCTCATCACATTGAGATATAAGACCCAGGTTTCTAGATCAGAAGACACTCAGACCTCTTAGGTATTTTGATTCCTATTTCTTCTTGGATATTCAGGATGGAACCACAAGGTGTCCTATGCCATTAGTACATGAGTACAAATTGGAAGAGGGGAAATTTCAGTTAGATATTAGGAAGAAATTCTTTACTGTCAGGGTGGTGAGGCCCTGGAACAGGTTGCCTGGGGAGGCTGTGTGTGCCCCAACCCTGGCAGTGTTCAAGGGCAGGTTGGGATAAGACCTCGAGCAACCTGGTCTAGTAGGAGGTGGGTAGTACAGGTCATCAATAAAAATTGATACCTGCCCGTGGTAGGAGGGGATTGAGACTAGATGATCTTTAAGCTCCCTTAACATTCTGTGAGTCTATGATTTTGTGGTGAGGCCATGTGGCAAGGGAAAAGCTACAGTGCTGCAGCTGGAAGGTGTTTATTTTGCCTAGCCAGGGTGGCTGCATCAACATATATAAATCAAATGTGGCCAGAGTGCTCAGGGTCACCCTTAGACAGCTCATCCCTATATAATGAAACTTTTTTTAGTATGCAACTTGTTTGCTTGGGGTAGTATCTGTACATTGCTAACTCCCAAATTGTGTCTGGGAATTGTCAAAACCAGGACAGTGATCCTTTGAATAATTTTAAAGCATTGATGATTGATTTCTAGAGCCCAGAGTGCAACAGGTTGGTCTTTTCTGAACAATACGGAAAGGGTTGGAAAGCTGATGTTACAATGATTATGAAAGGTCAGACACAGGCAGTGAGGATGCACAGTGAGACACGTTGATCTGGACAGTTCTTGACACACAAAAATGCTTTGGATTGACTTTACCCCACTTTCAGAAACTGAGAGAATGTTTTGACCAAGTTTTGCTTTTGAATGTCTGTGGTTTATTTGAGCACAAGGAGTCAGTTGGCAAAGTGAACAGGGACAGATTGCAAGTCTTCTTTAAGACTTCGTCAATTTTTCAGAACTCTCTGTCCAAGGAAAACAAAATTATTGGGACTTTATTCCATGAAGACCAGCCATAAAACAGGGCTCAAAAGAGGCACTTTTCTGTTGACTGCACAATGACTGCACTTGCCAATGCCCTTATTTGAATGGGATCCTAATGCCTGTTTGCAGTGATGTTGTAAGCAAACTTATACCATGGTTTACTTCTAACTAATTAGTCTTATTTAGGAATGAGTAATTTGTACACCAGAATGATTGATTGATTTATTTAAAGTCACAGAGACAGGCATTTCATACTGAGGTCTGCTGCCTCTGTATGCAACTTACTATCCCCAAAATGGTCTGGGGTTGCTTCTCTCTGAATTCGAGCATCTGTGACGTTAATGTTACTGCATTTTATAATTGGTGCTTGATAGTTTAAGTGGATAATCAGCTAAGACATAAATGCAGCTTACCAGGAAACAATTGAAAATTTAGGGTAATAAGGCTGATTAGACACTGTATTATGCCAGTCTCATGCTAAGATAATTCTACTGAGTTGAAATTGTACAGATAATACTGTAAAATACATGGTGGTCAGGCAGACCCCCTTCACATATGCTTGAGTGCTTATCTTTGAGCAGACACAGCCTGAAAGGTAGTAAGACCCTGTTAGTGAGAAAGATTAAATGTTCCTCAAGTCTAGGATTCTAGACATTGCTTTTCTCTGATCTTTGCTGCTTCTTGCATGGAGAAGTTTGAAAACCAGTTAATAACATCTCAAAGCAGCCATCGCTTCAGATACTTTTCTTCTGTTTTCTAGGCTCTTTTTTCAAAGTTAAAACATGAAGGGAGAAGCATCTTGTCCAGCACCACACAAGCCTGGTGGCTTTTAGCTTTCGTTGGGAATGCTTGTTTGCTGGTAAAGCACGTGTCAGTGCTCCACAGGGGAGGGAACTGCATGGATTTTTCTGGTGGATGAGCACAAGACTGGCAGCGTGCAATGTTTTCAGGCTTTTAATTCAGGGCCCAAGCAGTGGAATGAACCATATGGTCCACTCGAGCTGTTAGGTAAAGGTGAACAAATAACGCTTTAGATGACCTTCATGACCCCAGGTACAAGGCATCAATGGGGATTGATTTAGTCCATGGCACAAAAGATAACAGCCTTATTGCCTGGATATCAGAGGAAGGTGTGGAAGGCATTGTTGATGGATATATTTTCTCATGATGTTATTTGTAGTACAGGAAGGAGACCACTCACTCTTTTGTCTCAAGGGCTCATTGTGGTGCTGTTTCCCATGGTATAGGGATGGAGAGCAAATGGGGAGAATTCAGTGATGAACAACAAGTGGGTTGGTTTTTTTTCCTAGTGTGCTCCCCTGATACCAGGAAGTCTTTCTACTAAGAAGAGTGACCTGACAGTATCCTGTGCTGTTCTGAGACTCACATAACCTGAATCCTTTGGATCCGTTTGTCGAATTCCTGTGTACTTATTAGGCTCATGGAAACCGTGCACTCTGATGAGCAGTTAATGCTCTCTCCAGAAGTGCTGGCCAATCCTCCAAGGACCTATTTGGCATGCCCTTGGCAACTTCAATGTCACAGGAGCAGCAGCTGGAGCTGTATGCTCAGTGGCCATGTGGTGGTTGGTTGGGCTGTGTTAGACATATGCTGTGTGTTCAGGGCTATTTCAAGGATTAATTGACATGAGCCATGCAACTGAACTGAAGCTAGTGATCTTCAGTCTGTGCTCATTACTCTGCCAGGCTTTAAGCACAACAAACTATTCATCTTATTCCTAGTTTATTTTTCCTCCCAAAAATTCATTGGTGAATAAAAAAACCCCATAAAAATAGTAGAACAGCCCCCATGACTGGTTGGAAGGGAAAGAATGAATTCATTTCCTTAGCTTGCCTGTTCTAGGCTCAGCCTGGCACAAGCCAGCTGGCCAGTCTGTCTGGGTCAGAGCTCTAAGTGAGCCCCAGTACAGGCTTCTCTTACCCAGGAAAGACACTGGGATGGGCAGGTGGGGAACTTTTCTGATAAAGATAGAGGGGAAAGAAAATTACTGTTTATAAAACAGACTGCCAGTGAAATTATTCCTTTTTTAAGAAATTTGGTGGAATGACTGCTTTTTGAAGTAACGTTCCCAAATTTCTTCTTTAACTATTGATTATATATATGGCTATTCTTTTAACTCTTTATGACAGACTTTCTTCTTCATAGTGGTACTTTTTTTTTTCCCCTGTACAATGAAGGTCATTTTATTGTGTCTCCTCTTTTGTCCAACCATAGGAAGCTTCATTTTTTGCTTTCTTTGAAGTTAATAGATTTACTTTGTGGTTCTAAGGCTGAGAATTATTATTTTTAATTTCTTTGTTTGTATAAATATGGCAGAAGTCCTGAAAACTTTTGTCCAAAAGGAACTGGCTCCCATTTGAGTTTGTGCTTCGATGCCAAAGTAATTTCTGTGAAGGAAGGGGGAGCTCTGGCCTCTTTTCAGTGTTTTGTTACTGAAAGCGTATCTGAACTGACTGGAGCAGTATCTGGTAAAATTGGCATCATCCTTAGCCTATGGAAAAATACACTTCACATGCTTGGCTTACTTCCTAATAAGAGCACAATACCATTTCCATCAAGGTTAGAAGATCCCAAAAAGTTTAGTAATAAATATCTAGTTACAGCTGTGCTGGTGGATCTGCATGGCTCTGAGTCAGCAAGACAGAGATACTGATTTCTGTTAATTTCTGGAGGTAACAGCTGTACATTGACCTGTCCTTCCATCAAGCTGCTATTGCTGCTTGGGCTATACATTAACTTTCTAATAGACAATTTTTTTTCCTCACATATTTCCAGAATGTTTCTTTTATTTGTTTATGCACATATTTATTCATTTATCATACATTCAGCAAGATGACTCTGTCTGAAGAGCAACTGGAAGCCAACTGTAATTCAGCCACGTCATCACACCAGACTTTTCCAAGGAGAAGTGGAAAATCCCACTATGACAGTCATAGCCTAGCTGCACATCTTAAACCCCACTGCAGCTCTGAACAACTCAACTATACAATCTAAATAATGAAGTGGATATCAAATGTTTTTATTGCAATCAAACAGACAAAATGAACATGGCCCTGCCACTTTTAACTGACATAGAACATTAGGAAATGTCATATTTCATGGTGCAGTTAAAAACCCACCAGCCCTGTCTTGGCATGGATGTCACACGTGTATTGTAACAGTGTTTTATGATGGTCATGATTTTTATTGATGACCTGTACTACCCACCTAAAACATGTTTTCCTCTAGCAACTGTAGTAGCAAACTGAGATCACCCCCCTTCTCCCTCCTTTCCTTCTCCACATCCACAGCAACTTTTCTCAGTAAATTGATTCAGGCATCTCACCTGCTTAGCTATTTTTTAAAAAAAAGCATCATTCGTAGGTTAAGACTGTAAAATGGAATTGCAACATTTCTTCCAGTTCCTCTCACACAAGTGCATGTGGCACAGAACTTTATGGGAAGGAAATGTCAAATCCAAATCTTACAAAGCAAGAACAACAAATCCAGCTTGTGCTAAAGAGACTGATTTGGGAGATTTGGGAATTATCTCAGCTTTGGTAGTGAACTGAAGAAAAACCACTTGAGAAACCTGGGCCTTTGCCTTGTTCCTTCAGAGAAATTACACTAAGCTTATTGTCAAATAACTATTTCCAATATGGTCAGCCAAAGACAGTGTTAAAGGAAGGAAGTTTGGTTGAGAGAAGCCAAATTGGCTTTCTCAAGCAGTCAGTAGGAATAGGGTTTTTTTGATTAATGGGCACCTTTGACATCCTTATTCTTGCAAAACTGGAAATAGTGGGTGAGTAGTGTCCCTCTGGCAGGGGTGGAAGATCTGTAAGTTGGTTAAAATGAAAACCAAATAAAATTGTTTGGGTTGGGTTGATGCCTGAAGAAAGCTTGCTCTGAATGCTGGACTATGTTTTACTTCATTTTTAAAAATGCCCCGTTGCTGAAAGTGTGTCTTAGCTAGTAGGTTGAATTTATTTAGGGATGTCAGCTGAAGATGCATTCTGCCATGGGATGGCAAGTTACTTGTATATTTTGTGGAAGAAAGCCTGATTTGGTTAGAAAAAATAATTATAAATGCCAGACACACTCATGGCTGGAGTTTTGGTCTGGTAACCTACTGAATTTACAGTCAGAATTTAGTCTTAGGTGGGTTGAGAAATGGAGCAGGCTAAACAATCTTTCTATCTTAGATGGATGAGTGCTCTCTCTAGGAATAACCAACTGACTGACTTTTGCCTTTTCAAAGTAGTTAATGTTCTTCAAGGTCTCTTCCTCAACCTTAACAAGCAAAGTATAAACAATGAGGGAGGAATCTGCAACTCCTTCACATCAGCCAGTAAGAAGTAGGATGGCTCTAAGTGGAGAGCCCTCACTGTGCTGGGAGTCATTGCCTGCACATGTCCAACAGTTCTGCTTGCTTCTAGTTCAACATACAGCACTTGTGAAGGTTTCATCTATGAGGCAGGTCTTGTACAGTCGGTGTGGGCACCTACAGTTGTCAAATGCATTTTAGTTCTGAGCTAGTCCTCTGACCAGGGCTATCCAGTGTCCAGAAATTTCAGCCTGAAGAGTTGGATCTGGTTTTGGTCTTTTTTTCCTTTGTACAGTTCCTCAGGCACTGAAAAAAGGACACAAAGAGGAAAACAGAGTAGTCTTAATTTAAGTAATCTCTTGTGATAGGCTTGGAATTCAAAGAAAGGCTGATGATCTTCAGGCTTGTGAGCTCCTTTACTGCAAAAAAAAATTGCAGTCCCACTGGCTGCAGGCCCTGTCCTTTCCTTGTCCTGCACGGGCCATGCAGCTCGCAAATAGGATCACACTCTCCCTTGCTGCTTTTGTGCAGGCTTGGTGTGGGTTAGCTTGAGAAACTGAAGATGAAAAACAGATGTAGAAAATAGAATTCCGTGTTCTCACCTATTTTTTCCTGAGGAAAAGCAAGTTGTTTACTGACCTTTCCTTGCCGTAATGATCTCTGTGTTCCACCTCTTATTCCAGGAAGCTTTGCTTATCTGCTGGTACCGATGGCTGGAGAGTATTATCCTGGACATTTGGATGACAAAGAATTGTTTATGTACCCCTTAAGCAGCTGCAGTGTTGTAGTGCATCCTTTGAGGATGAGAGGCGCACATGATGGACACTAATGGGAAGCCTTAAACAACTGAGCAGTATCTGCCTTGAATTATAACCTTGTGCTGTGCTCCACACAAGATCTGTAAGATCAAGGCAGACAGTCTCACTGAGAGCTAGGACAGTTTCAGAGACTGCAAAAATAAGCATTGTCAGTCCTTGAAATGCCTCTCCAAGGGATGAATAGTAGATGTGCCTCTCAACTGCATCTACCTGAATAAGAGGGAAAAGTTTTGTTGTGCTAGTGGGGAATTCTAAGCTGTGTTGTTAGTTCTGCATGAATTGTAGATCCTTGTGAATTTAGGAGAGAGCTAAGCCTCAAGACCTGAACAGGCTGATTTTTCATTTCTGGAGTTCTGCAAAGACTGCTTTGTAGGTTGTTTTTTTAGATACCTATGAACTTTACAAGCCACTGTACACAGATCAGTGGGCAAAATGAAAACCAAATACCAGAAGTACAGGCAGTGCAAACCATTATCTCACCATGGGGTGTAAAAAATAAACACCATTAAGAATAGCAGCTTAGTGAAAAAAATTGACAAATGGTTACTTTTCCTCCTTGGACTTTTCTGGAGTTGCAAGGCTGTGAATAGGGTATCAGCAGGGATAGAAACCAAGCATCAATTTGAGTGGGACATTCATGACAGCAATGATTGTCACATGAGGGGACACAGAGGAGGCAACAGCCTGATGGAGAATTAACTTGTCATTCTCCTAAGAAAACAGCATTTGAGATGGGGGAACTAGGAGAAATGCCAGTTGTGTATCACAAGGTGCATTCCTGTTGTAGGGAGCAATGTAGTGGTGTTTGGCATTTTCCTTTACAGTGCTGCCTGAGAGCCAGACTTCTCTCAGGAGTAGTATGTTGGCTTGCAGCAGTGAAAGCACTGCTGGATCTTGGTCACTTTGAGTGGTTTCTCCAGTAGACACCAGTTCAGTGACAAGATCCTGTGGTTTTTGTGTATCCTCTTGAAAGGAGTCATTGCCCCTGCCCTCCCTTTCCTTTTTAGACATACAGCAGTCTGTGATGAAACATAAATTTAGACTATTGTCCTGTGCCAAAAATCTGTTAAGTGTTTTTATAATGCAGCTGGAATGATTTTGGGCGTGTGTTTCTTTTCTTTAACCTGCTTGCAGGTCATATTTGTGCCTTAATGAGCACATTGTTCAGGTACTGTTTGGCCATCTCTGTGAAACCCCCTTTCAGTGGTGTTGTTGGTTTATGTCTGAAGATGGAAAGCTCTTGGTCCTTCAGAGAGGCACCTTCTGTAAAGATACTCAGTATATAAAATACAACGCTAGATGTAAGGAAAGAGCAGTTTGCTTGACTTCTTGCTCCACGTTATTTGGATGCAGTGGTTTTTACATGAATGCAGCTAGTGCTGGTTGCCCACATGGACAGCTTTTAGCAGTGGATATTCCCTTACAGGACTGTTTGGGGGATTTATTATATGCATCTCTTACCCTAGAGGGGAAAAGGTATTTTTTTTAAATAACTCATACATGACAGGTTTACTAACCCAGGTATCTGAATCGCAGGTCTCACTTTTGTGGAAATTCCAGGATTAGAGGCTCGTGTATTCCTGTACAACAAAAAGCCTTTCATTGCTATGTGTGTCTCATCTCAGTATGAAATGTTGACCTAAACCCTTGCTTGTGTTTCTCTTTGTATATGCTGGCAACAGAGGAGCTGGTGTTGCTGCTGCACAAGTAACAAAAGCTTCCAATTACCATCTGTCATGTCATACTTATAATTTTCAAGATCCAACTGCAGCCCTCCTGGTGCGATTGACTTCGAATCACAATTGACATTAATAGCTATTTTTAAAAGCCAGAAACCAGGCTTTGTTTCTGACAAGATGAGCGTGTTTGATTGATACTGAACTCGTTACAATAATTTAGTCAGGTCCAGGAGTCCTGGTGCAGTGACACTTGTGACAGTTTTGTTTCACATGCACATGTACAAATATGTCCTGGTTGCATTGGGCTTGCATCGATGCTTTGAATTTAATGCCATGTTTGGGGGGTGTGCAAGAAGGAAGAAGAAGGGAAGAGGCACCTGTGGAGAAAGTGAACACCCTTTTTAAACAGTTATCCTTTTACTGAGTGGGAGAACATAAATGCATTCACTTTAGCCAGTTTTTTGCTTGCTTGGATAGATATCCCATCCTTCTTTAAGCTGTGGCATGCTGGCAGTGGAATGCATGGGGAGCTGAGATATTTTCTGCCTGTTGGAAATAGCAAAAAATGCTCTGCAGTGGTAGGAAATCCCTACCCTTTGCAACAGGCTTGAGAAAAGCAGACTTTTCAATTACCCTCCATTTTTTCATTCATACCTGGTTGCTTTTTATTTATTATATGGTAAGGAATTATGAGAGATAGTTATGAGAGAGTAGTTATTAGGCAAAAATTTGATTCAACTTTGAAGCCAAGCTTGNGGAGGGAAGGCAAGCAGACTTGTGTGACCTAAGTTGGCAGAAGTAAATATTGCAGTAGCTTTAGTTGCATTGATTACAAGGAAAAGAAGAGATAGCTGTGAATGAAGTCCAAAGGACAGCAGCTGTGGCCTGAAAAATCAATATATTAAAATAAATTGTGTAAAACACTGGCTGTAGTTGAAAAGCATGTTCTGTTGAGAAAATCTTTAGAAGTAGGTATTGCACTTCAGAACTTTGTTCTTGTATTCAGTAGTTTTTCTGCTTCTATATATTTTTAATAATTTATGAACAAACTAAAACAAAATTTTGAAGCTTTGTTTTTGTGGCTTAGTTCTAGACTTTTGAGCACCTAAAACACAGGACACCTTTCAGGTTAAGTAACAGCACAGTAGCATCTAAGTCTGATGTCAAAATTGGCCCTGCTATTTCTGTGCAATGTCAAGGAGGTTTTGATAATTATGAGCCTGTTTCTGGTTCTGTATAATAAAGTTTTTAAAGGTGTCCTTCCTGTGCTCTGTCTCATGTTTCAGGGTTGTGAGTTTGAAGGGCTGGGCTGGCACCAAATTAAACAAGGCTCTCATCTCTGCTCTGTGAGACAGATAATAATAAGTCATAATAAACAGTAAAGACCAGATGAGCTCAGAAATTCTGAATAAATATGTAACAGGATAAAAATCAAGTTTATTAGGAGTTGGGGGAAATTTTGACTTTAAGCCAAGTATCATAATTTTTAAAGAAACTCCTTACAAATATGTAAGTTTATGTAATGGTTTGTGAAAACAGCAAGCCATGAAAGGCATGAGTTCTTATAGGACTGTATAGCAACGTGATACATGAGTAGAATTGATGTATACTCCTTGTATCCAACCCTACTTCTAAAATAAGGCAAAACTTGAAATAGTCATTTCATCCCTCTGTCAAAAGATGGGACAGAAGATAATTACCCTGCAGGCCTTGGGAGAACCACTTGTATCTGGCTGACAAACACTAAAGCTTTTCTGGCAAAATTATGCTTATGGCTGCAAGAAAACAAACTCACATTTGAATAAGTACACTGGATTATGGTGCCTCCGAGCAGATAGCAGCCCTCAGGATGCACAGCCAAGCGTTTGTTTGTGTATGTCAAAGACATTTTTGTCCCTGTAAGCTGTGCATGAAGGCTTTTGTAGGTAGTTAGTGGATATTCTTGTGAAAACGTGATCTTTCAGTTGATAGCCCTATGGACTGGCATTGTATTTTCATTTTCATTAAAACAAATAAACTTGAATTGATTTTGCATGAAGGTCACTGAAGAAAGAGTGTAACCTGTGTTCAGGCCTATCAAATTCTGTCCTTTTTATCTTCTTCTAGACTGTACTTAAGAGAAAAAAAAAAAGGGGGGGGGGGGGAGGGAAATGTAACAATTAGAGTGTTTCTTGACATGAATCTGAGTGCCTTCTGAAGCAAACTTCCTTTTCTGAGCTGACCTAGCAAAGTGCTCTTCTGTAGCATTCATGCTCTGAATGCAAGTTTGAAATGCAAAGAAGGTGTCTGTTCTAATGCTGCAGGCCAGGAGCAGTGCAAGGAGTGTGGTCCTTCTCACCTTCAGCATAACTCAGTGTCTTGCTTCTTGGGGAGAGGCTGTTGAAAGAAGAGTCCTCAGTTTGGAAATGACTAATGATTTGTCTTTGACTACCTCTGACTTCAGGTCCGTGGCCAGGTGAGGCGCCTGACCAGGATTGTATACTGAAGGGGGGAAAAAAAACACCCAAAAGTAGAGATAGCTGGGGCAGAAACTTTTAAACATTTCTGCACGTAATAGAGAATATTTTTTTTAGGTACAGGAGTAAATGTTTCCTGTGAAATTTGTAATGACCATGATGTTATTGCTTTATGATCATACATATTAAAAAGCTGAGATGGGAGATACACAGGAAGGCAGATCAATTTGATCAAAGTTGGTTTTCTTTTATTTCGAAAAACTCTCAAAACTAACTAAAATGTATGAAACTTAGTTAGTACTGTCCTCAATAGATGTGAGGTGTGTTGAGGAAGACTTGTGTAGTTGTTTCCACAATGAAAACAGAGTTCAGTTACCAGATGAAGGTTCCCTACTCAAGAACACGAAGAACATGCCCATGCCAGTATGAGTAGGCTCACGGTGGCAGTGCTGTAGCCATGGAGCTCGTGGTCTGCAGATCCCTGGCTATCACTGAGCCACTTCCTAAATGTTCTACAGCAGAGATAAAAGCAAAATTTACTTCAGGAGGCTTAAAATTGATTGCAACACAGACTCACCTCTATTGAAAAACACCTAGGGGAGGTCTGCAGATGGAGAAAGACTGAAAATCACTAGACTACACAATTATGTGTGTGTGGTTATTACAAGGAGCTAATCTAACTCCAGATAAAAGTTCTCCATGTAGGTTGCTTTAACAATTAGCTTCCTTTACATGCTGGAAAAGAAAGTGCTGTTCTCCTGATCTCTTCAGATGAAGTACATTTAAGCATTAAAGAATGTTTGCCCCATCTCGTGGGACAGAAAAAGCAGATTGCTAATGAGAGTTCTCACACATGTCTGATCTGTTCTGAACTATTTTAGCCACCAGGCAGAACACTTTTATGGTCACTCATCAACTAACCAGACTTTCAAATCAATTATTTAAATATCAAATGCTACCTTGGCACAACTATTACTTTCTAGCAATGACTTTCGAAGTAGATTGTGCTCCAGAGAGAAATCAAAGCGTCTGTCTGCTGTTAGCGTGATTTATGCTTCGAGTGTTGTGCATCACTTGAACAATAATATTTGCATACTCAAGTCTAACTATTTAGAAGTGAAGCTTTGTCAGTTTGGTGGCTTTTTCTTACACAGTGGGTGACGTGGTTAACATAGACCAAGTTTTACTGGATGCTACAATACGGGTGCTTTCATGAGCAGACTTTATGCAGTTGAGGTGAGTTTTGTGGATAAACTTCTGTTTTGCTATTAAATGCTTTCTTTTGTCTAGAGATTGAGGTGATCACATGTATAAGTATTTATAGACTGTTTCCCTAAGTGAATGTTAGGTACTGAACTGTAAGGCTAGACTAGAAATTAATAGCCTAGATTTTTTAGAAGATACTAGTATGCTGAATAATCTATTATCTTGGTTTCAATGTATTTGAGGTACCTCTTGTCATTTTTTAGCACATGCACATTGATGTTCTAGGGTGATTTTTAAAATTAGATGGTTTTACATTCACGTTTGAGTCTAAATTAAGAGTATTTGCGAGCTCTTGCTTTTCTCAATGGCTTTTTAAAGTAATAGATTGCTATAATGTGGAGGGATGCTAGTCTCCTATAAATTCTTTACGTTTCATATACGAAGAACTCAGAGTCCCAGAAGGAGTTTTGCAAGTTCTTCTATGTCTTCCTTCAGCTGCCTTCTCTTGGAGAAAGAACTTGTGGTGAGGGAGGAGACTGTAATTACTACAGATCTCTCTCTTTATCATCTGCATGGTTATGCCTTATTTTGCTCACTGAAGATCATTTTCTTAGCCCTGGTCAGCATGGAGAAAGTGTTGTCTGCGACATCCCTTGTTTTTCCATATGTACTCCTATGTCCTGAGAATATGAGACAGCAAGGGATTCCAAACATATCCGTGTAAAATGAAGTCTTCCATTTCAAATTTTCACTGAAGACTCTCCGCTGTAAAAATAGTTGCTCCAGAAGCAGGACCTTCTACATTTTACTCTCTGACCAACTACAAAGTCACAGAATCATATAAATTGGGGATAGAAGGGATTTCTGGAGGTCACCTGGTGTAGCCTCCAGATCAAAGGTTAACTGTGGATTTGCCTTGCTGCATCTTGCAAACCTCCAAAGGGGGAGGCTCAGCAGGTAATCAGTTGGTGTTTCAGGAGCACACAGTTCTAGGTGGAAGAAGGAGGAAATAATCTCTTAAACTGTAAGACCGCTACTGTAAATCAAAACACTTCCCATAAGTAGGTGTGCTGAAGAAAACATGAAGGGAAAATTAATGTGCTGGTTTCTTTTATTCACTTCAAAGCTCAACAGAGGAATTTGAAAATCAGTGATACAAACATGACTTGTCCAGAAAGAGCAGAATTTCTTCTCTTCATTTTGCTGATCATGTCATGAGGAATCTGAAGCAACAATCTGAACAAACTGGAGCTTAGGCAATGTTTTATCAGCAAAACAGTTATGGATTTGTGGTTAGCAGGGTATCGACCATGTATTTTAGTGCATTTGGCAGTTTTATCCTTTAATCTGCTTGTAAATCCTTTTCACTGGCTTGTAAGATAGGCTTTCTCAAAATATGGAAACTGCAGAGGGGATTGTGTATAATGTTACACTGAGGTGAGCATCTCTCATGGTTAATATGATGCCACTTTTTCATTTTAGGACTATGGAAGCAGTTTGATAAATAACATAGTTATTGATTTAAATAAAAAAGGGCAAGAACAGAGTTGGTCAAGCTGGACAGAGCCACATACCAAAGTAGTTGGTTTGAAAATATATGCAAAAGTTGAAATGGACACAATCAAATGTATATTGGAGCAAGGAAATTTACTCAGTGGTATGGCTTCCAGAAGTAATTCCTGATTTCTGCTGGAAATAAGACTGACTACACAGGAGTAACAGTGACAAAGATCCTTTGAGGTACCCTTGGTTTTGCTGTGTGCAGAAACTCATTGAGATTCTTTGAAACTATTTTCCACTGGAAATTTTGTGTGCCTTTTGCAAGCAAATCCACCTATGTCTTTGAATTTCAAAGGCAAGCGCTTGTTCGAAATTGCAGCTCTTAGATGATGGAACACACAAGGAAATTTGCAGGATTTGTTAAAAAACATCCAGGAAGATTTTGCATCTAGTTGTTGGGAATTCACCTGCCTGAGGGCAGCTCTTGCTTTGGGTGCTGCTTCCCTGCTGAGTCCAGCTGCTTAGGTCTGCTTATGCAGACATGGACTTCTCCTCTGCAGGTTGCCATGGGCACTAAGCAGTTCAAAATGTGTCCTCACATTTTAATAGCAGCACGTTGCTGTCCTTCCGGGGCTGGATAATAAGAAAGTTCCTGCGTGGAAATGGCTAGAGGACAAATGAAGTGCTGCTGAAAGTGTGACAAGCAATATGGAGGAATAAAACACTTCCAGGGCTTTCGTTTGTGCTGCGTTATGTGAAATGGATGAGAAATGGTTTCTTTGTTCGGTCCAGATTTTTGTTATGAGGCGGCTGGGTCACCGAGGTTGACTTACAGTGAAAACAGGAGGGGAATATTGCTCAATCCTGATTGCCAGCCAAAAGCAGGAGAGAGCGAACAGCAGTTCATTTAAAGCTGAGAAACATAAAATGTCACAGAACACAAGCTTTCTGTTTTATGATAAGACCTAGGTAGAGGACTTTTTGTTCTCATTGTGAATAGGCATTGTGCTTGATTGTATGTACAGTCATAGATATTTCAGGTCTCAAAGCTGCACTCATACCATTAGCAATGGCCCTCCCTTGCAATCCATACCAGCTCTGTAGAACTTTTATCCCTTTTTTGAATTGAAAAGTAATGACTGAGAAGTGTTTCCTCTCCATCTTTCTCTCTTCCTTCTAATTGGTTATTTTTTTTCTGTCTTTGTAAGAATTAAATTGATAAGAGTGGCTGAAACTCCTTGCAAAGTACATCATAGTTTTTTCAGTTAAAGGAGTTCTTTTGATAACAGCACTTATGGTCTATTATGTAGTTAAGAATCCTAACTTTCCCCTAAGGTAGATAAATAACATTCTCTGCATTTACAACTAGCTAAACTGCAGCAGAGATAAAGTAGCTTATCAAAAGCATTGCAGCATCATTTCCTAAGAGGAGTCTGGGACTCACAAGTTCCTAATGACACTGGGGTGTATTTTTGAAAGATTGGGCTGCTGGGTCCTGACATGATTATATGCACGTGTAATTTGCATGTGGCCACACAAGTGAGCAAGAATGCTGTTTTCTGTATTTCTTGACAGTTTCCCCATGCCAGTCATATGCTGATCATTTAACCAGCACCATTTGCTGTTATTTTTGTTAGCTCAGGTTTTCTGAGTACTTTGTCAGTGATACAGTGAAAATGTCATAAATTGCTACCAAAAGGGCAAGAGTCAAACTTCAGTAAACCACTTATTGAGGTCTTTTCTTCCCTGGGTACAGATCCCTCTATATCATGTGCCAAACACCACTTGATTGCTTGGTGCAGTAAATCAAACCTGTGATGGAATGGGATAAAATTCTTCTGGAATGGGATAAAATTCTTCAAAGGGTTAAAACAATAATTTTCTTTCCCTGATATGACTGCTTTTAAATGTGTTTGTTTGTGACTTTTCAGATTGTCTCCACTGATTGTTGTTCAATGCCTTGTTTTCTTTTCTCTTTTCCTATTTAAAAGTTACTTTGTTTTCTGCAAACAAGGCAAAATAGTTTATGCATAAAGAGCACTGTGGAGTATTACCTGTCTGTGTTCAGAAAAATATGGAAACAAATCTAAACAACTAAGTGCACAAATTTTGGAAAAGAAAAATACTGTGCATATATGTAAGCACATAAATACATATGCAAGCATAATTACAGTTACGTATCTATGCATGCTTTTCCTAAGTCACTACAACTGCTCTTGATGCATATTGTTCGTTATTGTATTTATGATTGTATCAACTCCTGTACATCAACTTATTTTTTTCCCTGTGTGGGGGAAAAAAATGGTGAGAGGTGAGGTTGACATTGTATGATAGGTCCAGAAAGAAAGGGGTACTCGTTCTATGTGTTGAATGCTGGCAAAACAAAATATCATCCTAGCTTGTAGTTTTTCCAAAGTTCCTGAGCTGGAGTTGCAAGGATTAACTCTCTACAGCCGTGTGACAAGGAAAAGGGGGTGACAGACATTACAGACTGTGGTAAGCACATCAGACTACTTTGATCCAGAGCTATTAGAGTTGCTTGGAGGTTGATATGGGGAAAGCATCCAGTTGTTTGTGTAGGTTCTGTTGGACAGCAGCTCAAAGTTCATGTTCAGGACCAGCTGACTGAAAGTATTATATGGCCCACAATGGACAGCTGCCTTGAACTCTTGGTATAATAATGCATTATGTCTGGCCAGTGAAGGTAGGAGAATTAGAAAAACAGTGATTCTTGCTGCAAGTTTGCTTCTTGCATTAAGCATGGGGCACGGAGTGTTGCTGTTGGTCCAGACAGCTCGTGGCTGACACTGGCTGAACTCTGCTGGCTAACCAAGACATGCATGAGGGAGCAGACAGCGAAGCGTTTTATCTCCCACCTGCTCAGATCTGCCTGCTTTTTCAGAGACCCAAGTACAGGATAAATTGCACAGGGATGTGAGTGAAATTCTTCTGCCTCTCTTCCTTCTGATTACATGGTCAAAGTCACAGCTTAGTCATCTCTTAGCTATGTAATATGAGAAAGATTGAACACTGAAACTTAAAAAATCCATACTTCAATGTCACTCTTGTGACATCTGCTGCCCATCTGACACTGTATTCAGTGGCTTGTGCAGTGGGATACACACAGATATTAAATCACTTTTCATTAAGCTGAGCAATCTCTGGAGCGGGAGAGAGGAGGCTTTGAAGAGCATGTCATGGCTTCTTAAGAGTGTCCCTTTGAAACTGAGAGGGAATGTCAGCAGGCTGGCAGAATGACATTTCTCAGTGAAATGTTGGCAGTTGGTCATGATCTCCCAAATGTACCTGAGGGTTTTTTCAGCCTGGTACCTGATTTCTGCACCTCTAAAAGATAGCACCCCCAGCCCTTCATAGCACACTTGTTTGTCTCCTTAGTCCTGACTCTGAGGTAAGACTGCCATCTACTGTATCCCCCATATTATCTCCTGCAAAAGTGAGCTTCCCACCCAAATACTGATCAGTTCCAGTCCAGCTTCATTCATGGGATCTGACAGGATTGGAGGCCTTCCTGGCATGCCTTCAGGCTAGATCACCTTGCAAGCAGCCATCAAAGTATCAGACAGCAGCAGCTGAGCAAGGGCTCTTAGCTTGCTGCACTGATCCCTTTTGTACTGAAAGATGCATCTTTCCAGAGTTTGGTTGTCAGATACATTTTTCCAGGGCCTGTCAACATCAGGAGGCTGCAGCTGTCTTCCATCAAAGAGAATTTCAGGCACTTGAGGATAATAGAAAGAAAGAGACAAGAATAACTCGGAAAACACCAAATTGGAACATGATTAAGATGAAAAAACCCTTCCATTCAGTTCATTGATTCCTCTCAATGGTTTCTTTCTGCTTTCATTTATATGCAGGAATACTATCAAGTGTAATAACATTCATACCATCCACAGCAGTAGCAGAAATTTTTCAAAGCACTGGCAGTATGCAATTTTCAAATGCTGCCTCCTCCCTAGACACCACTTCACCTTAATAGTTTGATAATGCGGAAATCCCATAAACACAACATTTGGATTTTTTTATTTTTTTTTTCCATTTCAAGATGTGTTTTGTGATTAAGAGCCTCCTCCAAGGCCCATGGAGGTCCTCTGCTGAACACAGTGGACTTTTAAATTGGGCTCCCTCATTTAAAGAAGAAAAGCGACCACAGCCCAAGTTTGTTTGAACCTGTCTGGCTCAGTGCTCTTCCCTGGATGCCAGCACAGTGGGGATGCAGCAGTTTAGCTATGTAAAGTTGACAGGCCTAGAACATTCTTTGTCAGTCTCCAGTGCACTCTTGCACAGCCAAGAAGGGCATGTGCTGGAAGATGGTGAGGCAGCCAACCAGCTGTAGACACACGAAGGTCACTCCCAACCTCGTGCCTGTCAAGTTTTCAGACATTCCTTCTCCAGAACTGAACAATCCAAAGGTGCCTGGTTAAAAGCCTCATTTCACTTGACATCTTTTGCATATCTATCTAGAGGACTCCTGTCAGGCTTTCCTTCCTTAGCAGTTTTCCTTGGAATATCTCCTGTGTATAATCATTTCCAATGGTATCACCCCTTTCACCTGAGACTCTAAATACCATGCACTGCAGGATGGAGCTAAGCATTGGAGTCTAAGCATCAAAGATGTCTAAGCTTAAGCTGTGAATCCCCAGAATATTATAGGCTCTTATTTTATGTTGCCTGTAATGAAAATGCTTGCAGATACCACAGCTGAAAAGGTGAATCAGAGCCCAAGTTCTCCCTGTTTGCTCTCCCAGAAACTGATACGAGTTACTGTGAGCCCTCAATCCCAAAGTGTTGTGTATTTTCCTTCACTGATAAAGCACCAAAGTTGCTTCTACTTCCATACCCTTTCCTTTGAATTTAGAAAGGGCAATGCCTTTCTATTCAGGCACCATAAGTGAGATAACCCATCACCATCAGAAGGCAATGGAAAAACCAGGGAACAAAGGTTAATGTGAATTTCTTGCTAGTTTGGCATTGCCTGGACATTGGAAGTCCAGTGTCCCCTTGCTCACCTTCCACAGCACGAAGAGCAGAGGCCTCATCTCTCCCTGCCCAAAGCAGCCAGTTGTGACCCCTACCCCAAAGCTGTGTGAGCAATGAGCTCCTCACAGAGCCCGAGTGGCTCAGCCATTGTAACGTGCAATATGAAAGATGGAAACAAATTTCCCCACACTGTGTGTGAAGTATTAGCCAAAATAACCCGCCGAACAACTAATGAGCTAATGTATGTGTTTTATTCCTCCTGAAGTAAGTATGAATATGGATCATCATTTGTTTATGCTGGACAAAGAATTTACATAACTTTAATAGGGCTTTCTATTAGTTTGTGACAAATAATGAAATGCCAATATATTCATCATTCTAAACCCATTAAAGCTGTCAGCTTTGCAAATGATTGATAAAATGCTCTGATTTAGACTTGCACATTTTATCCCTTACTACAACCACTGCTTCATGTATGAGGCACAGCATTCTCACCAATTTCTCATCAGGGATAAGTAATTGGCCAATTAAATCATAGGCCATGGTATCTTGTAGAGTGGAGTTAAATCAGTGATAGTCTAGCTCTGAACAATTTGAATCTTAATGTGGGATAAATTAAGCTCTCTCCTTTGCAGTTACCTTCATATGGAATCCTCTGGTTTGAATAACAAAAAACCTGATTTTGTCAGTCAGGTAGGGTTTTAGATTCCTTTATTGTCACAGATGTGTTTCCAGACAGAACTCCACCTCTGCATTGGTTACTGAAAAGGCATTACCAGCTTGGTTGATAAAATAATGCCTTCCTTATTTATGGCTCAGGCAGGAGGAGTTATGTCAGTACAAGGACCACAGGACTGGATTTTGAAGCTTTCACAAATAACTTTCCCTGGGTAATTTTTCTCTCTCACTGGTGAGATTTGAACTAATATTAGTATTCCAGTAGTGTCTAGGGGGTTTGTGCTGTACCAGAGCCCTATTGTATTACAGACACTGTATAAACCCATAGTGGGGAGAAGTCCCAATCCTGCAGAGACTGTGGTGTAGGCAAGCAAGACGATGGGTAGCGAAAAGGAAATGGTATCTCTCTTCTTCAGATGGGGTTCTGCTATTCATGTGGGATAACAGAACAGTAACATTCTTTTCAGAAGTGTAGAGAAATCAAGCATTTTGCCAAATGTCAAAAAGAGGATTTCCGTTAGAGTAGGGAGTGAGCTGAGGTTTCCTGAGTCCCAATACACTACCCTGATAAAAAGATAATCTTCCTTGCTTTGTGATTTCTAAATAAAATTCAAGCATACTTCTGAGAGGCTGGAAGCTAAGCAACATTCTTCTGCAGATGAGAAAAAGCACTGTACGGAGTGGGTAGGGTGCAAAAAGTGAACAGAGATCATAAAATTTTTTTTTTTTTCCCCTCTTAATAATTTACAGATATCTTAGCAACACTGCTAAAAACGTGGAGTTGTTTCTATTTTGACTCAAAGCACTACCTCATACTTGGAATAGCTTTTCAGCACTCGAGGTTAGTCTTGATGTGTGGATAAGAAGGAACAGAACAGGTGAAGTGTGTGTTTAAGTTCCTAGTAACAAAAGTTGTGTACGTGACCAAGGTTTGGTGTTTACACTCCTAGCTCACTTTTCTGCATTCCTGTGCTGGCAGTGACTGTTCCCTAACTCAGAATTGAGTATTTTTAGTCAAGTCCCTCCCTGAAATATGCACCAAACTCAAATGCTGATTTTTAAATTGAGTCCATGTCCAGTTTTGTTTTTTTTTTTTTTCCCCAGAGAGGCAGGAACTCGCACAGGGGAGTTACAAAAGCACAGTCAAATCCATAAATTCCCTTAAACCCCCACAGAATTAAAGAATCATTTAGGTGGGGAAAGACCTCTAAGATGATCAAGCCTAACTGTAAAAAACCCCACCTTTTTGAAGAAGCCTCGCTCAATTTGAAGAAGTTGATAAAACATGGATTATCTATTCCTAACCCACCCTTTTGTTACCAGTCAGACAACACTTTTGAAGAAGCAATAGTAGGACCATGAAAAGTCTTTCTTTGGACAACTTTCTCCACTGAATCAATGGACCTGCACCCAGCTCCCAGGAGTGAGGAATTTGGTGTGATGTCATTTGGCAGTTGTAGGAGCAGATGAGGCTAATAATGCTTCTGCTTCACAGGCAAGATTTCCTGATGACAAAAGCAAAATATCAGCCCTGATTGTGGGGTCTTCCCAGCCTAGCATGGACAAATGAGTTGTTGAGCATTTCTTTGTGGTGCTCTGTGAACTTCTTGTAGGTGTATCGTGTGTTCGTACATTGAGGAAGGAACAGACTTGGCTTTTCACACCACATCAGAAGAACTTGATTGCTTTTTTTGGAGGGATTGTGCCCAGACACCATCAGGGAATAAGTAGTAACCAGCTGGTGAGAGTTATTTAGAGCAGAGGCACATTTGGCAATTAAGTTTTGACTATTGCACTGATGGCCTTCAGCCTGGCTGCCGTAATGGGGCAAACCTGGCAGCACGGAGGAGGAGGAACACCTGTCTGTTGGCTTCCCCAGCTCTGGCTTGAGCATCGTGTCATTTGAAACACTGGGCATCTGCTGCTACACGTTGCCTTTTGGAGCACTTGGATACGTTTTCAAATAGTTGCATATGAGATAAATGCAAAATGCAGCTGGGGCAGGGTGTCAGGAATGGAAAACTGAAGCTCAGTACCCTTTCCTCTGGAGTGATCAGTGAGCTCATTTAGAAAGATCTGCAGAGGAGGGTGCAATGGGTCTCAGCTGTGATGCACACGAGGCTTGTGCAGACACTGAAATCAAGATGGAAAAACACCTGCATTTAATTAGTCTGGGGAGAGTTGTCTCTCAGCTTTATCAGGACTTCTGATCAACTGCTGATGCCTAACAAGGCCCAGGGAGGCACTCGGAGTTATGTTGGTGGTAAGATACAATGCTGTTATTAATTTAGTACTCTTAGATTGTTTAATTTGGAAATTCAGATTTAATCAAGTGTCACGCTTACTGTCCAAATTCCTAAATTAAACATGAATTGCTTGGAAGCTTCTCCAGAACTGTTGTTTGTTGCATCAGCCCCATTTTGAAACAAGCTAATTTGGCCCTTACTACAGGAGATGGAATAGCTGCCTTGAGACATTCTGAGCCCATTTTCAGTAAGAACCTGTGATTTTTAATAACATCATCAAAGTCATTTTGGTGGAGGCTGAGCAGGAATGGAATAAAAACTCACAAAAGGAAGGGTAATTCCCATTCTCATTAAGGCATTAATTTTGTCTCTGTATCCTGGTACGTGTCTGCCTAATGACTGTCATCCCAATACATGAGTATTCATGTTAGTCTGCTTTTACAAGAAAAGAGTCATCTAGGTTGGGCATCTTTGTCTCATAAAAGCATCTACAGAGATCTAAATGTAAACACCAGGGGTTTGTTCTGCTGGTTAAAATCATGCCATGGGATTCAACTCTGCAAACACTGCGCTGTCTAAAGTTGCTTGTAATAACTTTGTGAAAGACCAGACTTAGAATGTAAATATGTGTGATGATTTGTTAAGAGATGAAGCTCTGGAGCAACTTTTTCATTCGATACTGGAGGTTTTGGTACAGTGTTGTACGTGTCTGGGTGCTGCAACACCTCAGCCTGGTTCCTTGTTAACAGCAGGGCTTGTGTGAGTTGAGCGTTGCTGAAAAGCTCGTTCTCCTTCTGCGTGTGAACAGTTTGCAGGTGAAATACGGGTCCATCTGGTTTCTATCAACTTCACTCCGCTCTGGCACTTTGTCATGGCACTGAGGGTGGGCTGTGAGACAGTAGCTGTTCTAGATTAGACTACAAGTGCCATGTGCCTCCCCAAGTTGTCCTCTGAAGAGTTGAAGTTGTTGGAGCAAGGGCTTTTTGCATGAGCCTGTTATTGCATAAATGCCTGTGTGGTTTCTGATCTTTTGTACATCCAGAACAAGGGAAACAGTTTTATTTCATACTTTCCTTAAGCTAATTGAAAGCATAATTTAGTCCTTAATGAAGAATATAAAAAATGAAATGGTCATTAAGTTCAGTCCCTTAAAATAAGAAGTGATATTGTACTAAGTCTAGGAGGGCTTACTGAAATATATTCTGCTGCTCCTGCTTTCCCAGGATCACAGACAAATGCAAACCCCTCTTGCTCCATAAATAGACTTAATCAATACCACTAGCATTTGGATTTTTATTGCATTTATGATTGTCTTCTAGCTTTTCTTAATCAAACCAACTGCATATAGTTCACTTATTCTGTTCTTAGAGTTACTGGCAGAAAGGCTGTTACAAATGTCTTGTGTTAGTGCAGAATGGACTTGTAATATGCACCTAAATTTTGGCCTGACCCATGTACTCTTTTACACTGAGAACACCATGACTCGTCTCCCACATCTATTGAGAGATCATCAGTGGTGCCAAAAAATATGCAGTCTGGTCAGTGTAAAAAGAGGTGAATCTTCATTTCCAGTGCTCCAGAGAGGTACTGGGGATGCTTAGTCGAGGCTGTCATAGCCTTTGGTATTGATGGGGCTCTTGACGTTTGCAGAGCTTTTGCAGCAGGATGTGACTGAAAGCTTTTTCGTCCTGGCCAGTAAAAGTGTTTGTGTTTGTGTGTAAGGTGTGACTTTCCTGCGTACAGATGAGCTGTTGAACAGTTTCAAAACCCAGCAGACAGCTGCTGTTTACCTTTTCCTTGCTCACTTTGTCATTTCATATCTGACCTGTTACTTTAATTTTGTTTCAGCCTCATTTTTTCTCAGGCTTGTCATTGGCACTTGCAGTACATGGAGCAGGAAAGAAAGGAAGGCAGGAGGGAAAAAAGGATAGGAAAAGGAGCTGGCAGTATGGTCAAAACCAGATGGTGTAAGAGTCTATTTGGGGAGTGATATCTGGATTCTGAGAATATTTTACACCCTTGTTTTTTGGTGGTTTTTTTTTTTTTTTTTTGAGTTTTTTTATGAAATAAGAGTCTGCAGTTAATATTGCTTAGTCACAAACATGTCAAGCTAAAATGTGTTCCTCCTATTGCTGCAGAAAGCTGTGTCCCAACAAAAGTGTGAAGCAACATGTCAGAAAAGCAGAGTGACATACTGAGTCCTGAGCAAGGCTTTTCTTTTTTCCTGAAGGGAAGTGAAATCTGAAAAACAGGGAAAGCTGTTTTGGTTTCATATTTTTTGCTTTAATGCAGGGCTGGTAAAGGGCAATACGAGTAGGCTGTGAAGTGGACGTACAGAATGGGTAATTTAATTTTGTTGCTGTTGTAATCTGCTGGGCATTTTCCCAAAACAAGAGTAGGGAGTAACTGGCATATTTCATTACAACTGCCCAGATGACGAGGAGGAGATTAAGCCTTCAATTACATCCTGAGCCAGTGTTACAGCTTGTGACTGAAGCCACAGCCAGTCCTAGAAAAATCTAGAGGTTCTCAGATAACTTGTATGCAGCATCTAAACACTTTTTGTCTTTACTATTTACATATTTATTTTATTGAAATTATATGTATATATATTTGTATTATAAGAATATTAATATTTTCCATGAACTGGAATAATTCTCATGAGTCTGGTCTTCTAAGCACATGGCATTGAAACAAACTGACAACCATTTCTTTTCCTCTATCTTTGCATATTAGCAACATAATTTTTAATACATTCTATCCTGTGTGGGCATGACCTTTAAACACCATAGCTAAACCCCTTGTCTTCTTTCTGACTTTCCTCTTCAAATTAGCAAGGCTGGTTGCCATCAGCAGTTGTGAATGATTAACACTCATGCTGATTTTACTTGCTATCAGGCTGTCAGACTAGGAGATGACATCCAATGCTTATGTGAAATGGCAGAGAAAGGATTTCTGGTGGTTTTTTCCTTGTTGTAAAACAGGTAAAAAGCTGAATGAAGAGAAGATCACAAGTACCAAGAAAGGCTGTCTTCTGACAGGATTTCAGCCTGTATCAAGGAGCAGATTTCTACTCAGAACATTTGAAATAATGATCTTCTGTTTGAATATTTGTTTTTTGGGGAGCTCCTTCAACTCCATTTGTGAGAGTTGGCAGGGCTGACCTTATTACAGAGAGAGATATCCCTAAAATTATTACTTTATGCACAAGACTTAGATGATTAAATTTGGGATCTGTCTATAGATGGTGTTTTATTCGGTAAGGTGTGCTGGGATAGTAGCCGGAGCAGGGTGATGAAATTTATTCTATTAGTTGATATACATATGTTGAAGATTGGTATGGAAAGCTGTATTTTGCCAGTGTCAAATGTTCTGCCAGCAGAATGAATGAGGTAAGCACTCACTGACATAGTGCTTGGGTACTGCAGGCTGTGAAGAGCTGTCATTCTGTCTCAGCTCCACAGAGTTGTGAGATGTGGGTGATTTTGTTATTCAGGTACCTTAAGACCTGGGGCAGCACCTGACTTTAGTAAAGCTCTGGTATTGTAAGCAGTTTGGTCCTCCTGCACTAGGAGCAGGATGCATTAAAAGTGGCTGTTGAATGTAGCCATCAAACTGGACCATTCTTTAACACACACTGAAGATGCCCAGAGGTCACACACACACACTCACGTGTTTTCCTCACGTGTGTCTGCCTCTGGTTGGCATGACATGGCCTCTTCTTGAGAGGGTCTCTAAGAAGAAAGCAAAAGTGCATTTTTATTTAGGCATTACAGTGTGTTTGTCAGAGAGAACAAGGATTAAGTGGTTGCAGACATGCCAGCTGTAGGTGAAGGACTGAAATATTGATGACCATCAGAAAAGATCTAAAAATGAGCACAAAATTAAGCTTTAATAGGAATACTGTGGAAAACAGTGTCTTGTGAGCGTGTAGGTTTTGGTGTTGCTGCTCAGAAATCTTTAGATGACAGAAAGTGTTACGGAGCAGCTGTAATTTTGCATGGGGATAAGTGCACTGTCTATTTTGGAATACAGCATATGTGGGCGATGGCCTAGTGAGCTGATCCTCTTCAGCATCTCAGCACAGGCAACACTGCTGTTACATCAGTGGGATCTTTCTGCAGCTTAATTGTCACTTACTGAAAGGAGAGAATATTTTCAAAAGTGAGAATGTTCCTGCTAGGTTCTATGGAAAGGAGTTTTTATTGTTGAGAGCTTTGAAGTTGACATTAGAGAAGTCAGTAAACTAGCAAGTATTTTAATATGTAAAGGTCAAGGATAACTATTACACAGAGTGGCTGGCAGAAAAAAATCAGGCATTTAGCAGTGGATTCATGCCACAGCAAGTTATGATCAGGCAATTAAATAGCCAGGTTATTTGCATCATCCATGTGGCACTGCTGTGCTATTAACCATTCCTCCTAGCCTCCTCTACAACAATGTTTTTAAGAGTTTGTATTTAATTGCATATATATCCTGAGGCCAAATCTTCTTGTTCTTGTGTTAGTGGCTTAGCAAGGATATCAAGAGCTGCAGGATAGGGCGTATTGCTTTTGCATAAGAAATTCAAAGACTATATTAAAGCAGCTCTTCCCGTTAGTTGTTCTTATGTATTCTGCTTTTCGTCCTTTGAACATGACAGGAATTATTTTTTCTCCCAATGGTAGTGTGCATTGTGAGCACTGTATATGTCCCTTGGCTATGACTGAAAAATAAAGGAGAGAACAGTTGCAGCTATTCTGTAGCCGGCGGCAGCACTCAGTGCTTGGCAGCCTCTCCAGCTCCCTGCTCAGTAGCTAGTACAATTGCCTTAGTTTATTTGTGGTTATGGGGATACATAAAGAGTAAATCTGGGGAAAATTTCCATTCTCATGGTACACCTGGAAGCGTCAGTCATTGCACAGACTCAGCAGCCTTACCTCTGTGGAGGCAGAAGCTGAAATAGCATCTGGTCCTACCCTGCTATAAAGATCCTTCTGAGCCCCTCACATCTGCAATGGGGTGATCAACTCTGAAAAAGAAGGCCACAGTGGAGGGGACATCTGAGTTTGGTTTAGGAATCTGTTTTTGATGAGAATCCCTGCAATTGTCTGCACTTCTTATGCTTTGTTCATGGCAGTTCTGGTGCTCATGAACTGTGCTGCATTTGGATAAAATTAAAGCAGAAGATGCACCTCCATATCCAAATACTCGTTCTTATTCTATCTGTGGGAGACTGAAGTAAATCTCGTCCCAAGGAAGCCACCCTGAAACATACATGATGTGAACCTTTAGAACTGATGGTTTTCGTACAGAACTATTTCTATTGGGCTACAGTACTTGCTGCAGATGTAGCCTGGGACTACCAAGCTCCGTAGTGCAACTCACTCTGTGAAGTTTGGCTCAAACCTCCATGTACCTCTACTCCTGTGTGGAGGACTCCATATTCAAAATCTGTCTTGATGGAGATGGTGGTGGTGATTTCCTCAGCAGCCCCTAAGTAGTCACACCAGGACAGGGTGAGATCACCTCCTCAGACAGCAGCAGCTTCCCAGCTGCCCAGGGAGGAATGCTTCCTACAGTAATGGTCCTTTGCAGATGGATGATCCATATGAACTCCACTATTCATGTCACTTCCTCAGCGTTGTGATGAGATGCCACCACCAGGACTCTGTATCTGTTAGGGGATGTGGAAGAGCAATGAAGACTGCTTCTTTTCACATGCAGTTCATTAAAAATCACTGGATACCATGCAGGATATAAATACTTCCTGAGTATCAATGTTTATTACTACTGCTGTCTGGATGAAACAGGAGAGATCATTGTAGTTATGTAGTTGTTAAATGATCAACAGAACACACATTGTGTGGAGGCTTTGAAAGTTCAGAAGATGCCCCACAGCAGCTGAACAAAAGACTGGGGTTGCAGCTTATTCCCACCATGTGGTCTGTGTAGTAAGCAGTCCATTTCACCCTTGCCAGGACAACTGGGTGGGCTCCTTTTCTTTCATGCTGTACCAGAAAATTGTCTGTGGTAGCCAAACAATCCCAGTGTTTTCAGTATTGCATTACCATAATTGAAAATACTACTCAATTGCTAGAAAACCGCCAAATTAAATGTTCCAAATAACCGTGGTGCCATTTGTCTGACACGTAATGTTTGATTTTTCTGAAGAGCCATACAGCATGCAGAATTAGGCAAGAGGAAATACATGGCATGGTTATTAATTCTTTAATACTTGAAACTACTTAGCAATGAACATGTAGATCAAAGCTTTTGCTTGAGAAGATTGAGCTTTCGAGACAGGAGATATCAGGAGCAGTCTAGAGCAATATAACAGAATCCTGCAGGATGAAAAAAATCACTGATTACATTTCCATTAGTTTTAAAATCTCCTTTTTGTTCAGTTGAGGCATTTTCATGGCTCTTGTATTCCAGGTTAAGTGTAACCTGTTAAGCACTTGATCCATTTTCTCAAATTGACAGGCAGTAGCTTTCCATTTTTAATAAATGTACTTGCAATTTTTGTAACCATCCCTTAAGAAGAAAGCAAATATGTTACTTCATTTCTGATTGTTACCTTAGATTATGAAAGAAAGAGAGGGCTTGAAGCAGTCCTTTCTTCATCAAAACCATACCCAAAAGAGGTATTTCA
Source organism: Scytalopus superciliaris (assembly GCA_013400415.1). Lineage (NCBI taxonomy): Eukaryota > Metazoa > Chordata > Aves > Passeriformes > Rhinocryptidae > Scytalopus > Scytalopus superciliaris. Next base: position 429,099 of record VXBX01009587.1, on the reverse strand, counting down.
GGTCACGTTTCCATGACCTCAATTTCTGTAACTCATAAAATGAAAAAAGGAGGGATAATCTTGTATTTCTTGTTGTGATGTGCATTTAAGGATCTGATTCATATGTAAAGCCCGAGTCCACCATAAGTGCATTCCCTATTGACTTTGTTGGAAACAGAAATAGTATTTTATACCCTAAAATTATGTAAAACCAAAATCTGACCCTCTTGAAGTCAATAAAAATTATACCAAAGATTTTGTAAGTGACAATATTTGGCCTCAGGCTCCTCTAGATATTGATGTGAGCTTTGAAAAAATGAATTGGAGCACTACTCCAGTTCAATGACATGAAAAAGAAAATGAAACATTGAGGGTCATTTTCCTCTCTTGGTAGCTTTTTAGCATTTAATGTACTCAGTAATTTGATAGTATCAAATCCTCTGAGATTTTGTGCTAGTGTATACTACAGTTTAGTGTTGCTGAAAAGGATCAGTTAAGCAAAATACTGATTTTCATTGAAAATCATATTGCATTAGAAGAAATTGTGTTCCTCTTTGTGGAAGTTATTGAAGAACCTGAATTTCATCTCATGAATCTCTAAATCAGTTGAAGCAGATTAAAACCCATACAAAGGCTGTGTTAGTAGGGGCAGAAACCGATCAAATGCATTCTTTCGATTTCCTTGTCATGTAATGTGTTTATTTCTATAATTACCACATGTATAAAAAATAACCCAGATTAAGACAGTAAACAGCCCAGTTTGCAGGGCTTTGATTCACTGGGAGGGCAGTGCTGAGCACCAGCTTAGTTAAATGCACAAGGCAAGGAGTAAATTGTCAGAAGAGAAAAGTCGGCTTTAGGAGATGTTAATGCTACTTATGTTAATAACACTCCATGTGATACAAGAAAGTGTGCAAATGGTTCTTTCACTAGTGCTGGTTCAGCCTTTTGGTGCAAACTGGCAAAGCTTCAATTAAGAGAAGGTCACCGAAAGGTTAAATTCTTAGTGGAATTATTTTTCTTTCCTTTTAAATAAATAAGTTTTTTAGCTTCTTTCTTTTTCCCTCCCTCGCCCCCTCCTGACCCCTTTTTACCTCCTTCCATCATTGCCAGTGCCACTTACAAGCACTTTGTGCTTGATTTGTCTTTAATGGGTATAAACAATATTGGGGAGTTTTTCCAACATGTGTAAATGTCGGTGTGGCACCATTGACTTCAGTAGATGTGCATTGATTTTGACCAAAGACCTGATATTTTATTTTACTGTGTCTTTTCTTCTAAAGAGATGCCTGAATATTGACACTTTTTTCTTTTTTTTCTTTTTTTTCTTTT
>VXBX01009587.1:376767-426274 GCA_013400415.1 Scytalopus superciliaris | reverse complement strand
GGGGGTGTTGTTTGTTTGCTTTTTTGTTTTTCTTCCCCCGTGAAAATTTTTATTGTAAATTCCTTACCTCAGTGTGTGGAACAGAAAAATATATTCAAAATATTGACAATTTGCTTAACTAAACCAACCCCTTGCCCTTAATACTGGATTGCAAGAAGTTCTTTATTTAACTGGTGTGTCCTTCATGAGGAAAACATGATGGGTCAGTTCAGTACTGTTATGTGTGCAGGTTTGGAACCCCATTTCACTCCTTTTTCAAACCCTGAAAAGTGAGGAGAAAAGTCTCCGAACACTCCCTACTGCAACAAGGGAGGTTTGGCAGGTTTTTGGAGATGCTGCATCCACACTGTTATAAAGATGGAGAAATGTGGGAACACAACATAAGCTCCTCTCTGCATTGTCCCTATTTGAGGGGAGTGGAATTTGCAGCTTAGGGGAGAGGGTGATTCTCATGCTGTCTGGGGGACAAGGATGTAGGTTCTTCCTGGCCATTGTGGAGCTCTTGGGTGGTACTTGGGGCTTCAGCGGGACTCTGACCACCTTCTGTTAGAGACAGAAGAGCTTTGTCTTCCTCGTTCTTTCTCCCCACATAACAGTAGTGAAAAATCTCCCCATATAAATACTCTTCAAATATTTGTATGTATATTTGGGTACACACACACACGTGAGTGTATGTGGATATTTCTTGGCTTGTCCTGGGGACACGCAGGTGGTCAGCAGGTGGAGAGCCCCAGCACACAGCAAATGACCCGATTAGTTTTCCCCTGTTAGTCCAAACAATGCCAGCCCTGCTAGTTATTTCTGGAATGTGTTACAGCACAGCCACATTCAGCAGACTTGCTTTGTTGCTAAGGAATAGTGGCAACCACAGGGGGGAAAAAAGAGAGGAAAAAAAAAGAAAAAAAGAAAAAAGCTGATTTCTAAGCTTTTAAAAAACAATGTCTGGAGGGATTTCCCTCTGGACTTAAAGTACATTAATCTTTCTCTCTCTTATCAGAATTGCAGTGTTTTTGTGTTCAGGTATCACAGCTTGGCTGGGGGAACATTTGTAAACACAGACAAATGTGTCCTCTCTTAGCACTAGGGGTCTTTTCATTTCAGGAAAGCAATTTGGCCACTTCACATAAGTTCTTTGCATCTTGTGAATTCAGCTCTTGGGAATAGCTCTGGCTTGACAACCTCAGCCATGTGGGGCTTCTGTTTTGCCAAACAAGAGAGATGTTTTTTCTAGTGTGCGTTGAGCAGCTCAGGACCTGGTCAATGAAAAGAGAAACTGAGTAATATGGCAGCATTGTAGAATTCTTCACGTCTGTGTCCACCTGTATGGGCAGAGAGATTCTGCAGCACCCTTTTGTAACTTGGTAGTTAGTCCCAGTGGTGATTGTACAGAGTGCAGGAGTTTGTCTGCTGTTGGTAGTGACTGGTAATATCCCTTTAGTTCCAGAAAGGGATGGACTTTGGTGCCTAAAGCCCCTTTACTGTAGCTGCTGTGGATGGTCTGTTATGGTCATTCTGTATGAAGCTGTTAACTGTAGATTTCTTAGCTGCTGTTCCATTAATTGTCTCAATTGGAGCTTGCAACATCTTTCTTGAGAAAACAGCAAGAAATAAACATGCTAGTAAAGAAGAAAACTGTGAGGGGAAAAAAGTAAATGTTTATGTATCCAGTCAAACTCATCCCTATATCAGTAATTGTCTTAAAGTATCTGCAAAAGCCAGGTACAATTTACAGCCATAATAGAAAGGTGACAGGTACTTTTCTGTGTGTGCTCATGGGGAATGGTCAGAAAATTGGATAAATGCTATGTTAATACATAAATAGGGACATAAATATGAATTATCACTCAGTATAAGCTCCCTGTTTTGCCTCCAGAGGTGTGCTACAAAATTAATCAGCTTTCAGTAAAGAATGAAATAATAGCAACTTTGGTCAGGAAACTATTTCCCGCTTAAAGAGATAAATTCTCTGTAGCTAGACCATTTCTTGTACCACCAAAATAACAAAATAATAGCAGAATGTAGACTGTGTAATTTTTATTTTTCTTGAGTATTACTGTCAGAGAAAATCCATAAAGATGATTAAAAACTGGCTTCTTCTCTCAACCCTTTTATTTGTAAGGAAACAAATGTGCCAGTCTCAGCAAACAGATGTCCACATCATAACAATCATCATCACAGTTGGCTTGAAATGTCTATGCTGTAAATGCATCTAAGGACCAAAGAGGCTTGGAGCTTTACCTCTCTTGGTCTTTCTAGGTTAGACCTGAGAGAACAGCAAAGGACAGTAAAGAAATCTGTTTTGTTACTTGGGTCTTACATAGTATGTGTTTTGAAATCCCATGATTTCCATAGCTGTCCCTTAGGAGTATCTTTTGATTGAAATAGACATATAAACAAAAATATATAGACAATATTGTTGTGTGATTGTTACTTCATTCACACCGTGCTGAGCCTGGGAGGGGAATGCAGTAAGGTTGGAGTGTGAAAGGAGTGGAAGAGGGAATTCAGTTTCATCCCCAGCCTTGGCACAAGCACTTGGATCACTGTGAAGGAGTGAACTTACCAGAACAGGGAGTTGATCTGAGCACTTTTGGGCATTTTTGGGGAGCTTTGTGCAAATTCTTTTCCTGACTCCTGTAAGTGTGTAAATCAGACCCTTTGGATATGCCTGGGATCTACTGGATGTTTTCCAGATTCAAAGACTGCATGAAAGTGCAGTTTCCTGAATCCTGACTTTCCATCCTTTTCCTGTATAACAACAACAATTCTAAGAGCCAAGAGTATATTTATGGACAGAATAAGGTGTTTAGACCAATACTTTATTGAGGAACATCTTAAAATTTGCTGTGGGTGCTACAGCTTATCAGCCACCGGCACGTGCAAGACATAAGAACAGGATGCTTTGGGGGTGTTTTTGTTCCTGGGTGGCTTGTGGGTTCACTGAAGGCTGAGGTGTCTGCCATCAGTGTTGGTAAGTGGTTATCTCCCTGTGGGATGTGTGTGGAGGTTGCATTGCTGAAACACTCAAGTGCCACTTTGCAGATTATGGTGCTGTTCAGTGCATGTGCAAAGAAAGAAGAGGTTGTATCTCAAAGCGGTTTTGATAATCTGAAGTTGGATTTTTTGGGGAGAGCAAGTGGGTGATTTTGGACTACTACATTGTAGGGTAAGATCCTGTAATCCCAAACTACCACAAACTGCTGTCTAGTTTTTGTCAGAGTTTATGGTGCCACAAATGAAGTCTGCTGTGGCACTGGGACGGGGTGCATCTTTCCTTACAGTCCTAAAAGTAGTCCCTTAACACTAAAACAGAACTGTGACTCCGACCTGTATAAGGCATCTTGCCACATGTGGGATGCTGTGCACAGCACATGTGTCTTCTGCTTCTTGTGTTGTGACCTGTCATATGTGTAGGATGGTGGGGGTAGGGAGAGGTGTCAGGAAAATGTTTGTCTTTCAAGAGGACTGCATCTTGCCTTCTTATACAGAAATGATAATGCTGAATTTCTTACATCGTTAATTTCCATGGCAACGAAAATAATCTCATAAATATGGGATTATTGCTTTAGGATCAAAGAGGGGGAGAACCTGGATTGTGAAAGTCCTTCATTTTAATGTATTAGCAGCAAAAGGAGTAACAAAACAGCTCTTGAGATTTGAACATATTTTCCTTTTCTTGATCACCTGCAAAACAAAGCCTTAAATATTAAGCAAATAAAAGCAAAAATGTCCCTCTCTCTTACTATATTAGCTTGTCAGCATTGTTCACATCTTCTGAGTGCTCAGCAGATGATGAAATAATTGCAGCTGGAGCAATAAAATATGTCTAAAAGAAACCCCTTCTGTCTCTTAGCAGTGCCCTGGTACCAGTTGTCTGGAAGGTTAGAGCCCAGAAAAGGGCACGATGCTGTCCACATTGTGAGAGTGACTCATCCCAAACTACTCTTAGTGGGAACTCCTGGGGAAATACTTCTCAGCAGGCTAGTTTTGGAGCTTGCTGAAGAATTCTAGATGGAGCCACTGCACTTTTCCCCTTGAGAGGGTTGCTGCAAGCATCTCGATATCCTCTGCTTCTTTTCATCACATGTCACTTCGAAGCTGTTTGTCTCTCACGTACCTACTTACATATTAAGAAGCTACAGAGGAGATGTAGGTTTATAGAAAGGAGCTCACCAGCTGCCATTTTTCCTGAAAGAAAAGCTGCAATTTAATATTAACCTAGCAATTAAGCAAAAATTTACACTAACATGCTGCTTTCTTGCATAAAAATCCCTCTCAGCAACTCTGAAAATTATCTATGAGAAAGGTAATAGAATAATTCCCAGCATCTTTGATTTGGAAAAGCCATTTTGTGGCATGATTGATATTTCCTTTGTGTTAGCATGGGAGGCCATAGAAAGAGGAGTAATCTCTCTAATGGGTGTACTCCACACTGGTGCCTGGGGTCCATGATACATTTGTCAGGCTTTAATTAAAGCTCTGGAGTTGAATTTCCACAGTAATTAACTTTTATTTTTCAGTTATACTATGTCTTTCATTTTTGACACTGACACTTTCCTGTTAGAGATAGGAGCAGCAATTGGCACAGTAAATAGAGAATGTGGAAATGAGGAATAATTTAAGAAATGGCATTGTGTCTGCCATGAACTCTGAAAGTAGACAAAATCACATTTTCCTTCAAAGCTGTTTTGTTAGATACCTAATATGTTTTCTCTCCTGCATAAACACGTCCTGTTACCTTGGTCACCCTTCTTTATGCAACATCCAGTACTAAGCAAGCAACTTCTGTTCAGTGGTCAGCATGTATCCTACATCCATGTTACAACAGGTCTGTCTCGTTACATCTTGCAGATATGTTTTGCTACCTTTTGGCAAATGTTGACTTCTAAGCATGAACAACGTATGTGCTGGGGAGGCTATTCAACCCTTATTTCTGGACTGCATCTCTTAGTTCAGTCCAGGGTTGGATTTTTAAGAGTAAACATTGCAAGAGTCTACATTCTATTGTCCACGGTGGGTCTGAATTGCAGGAATCCCTGTCTCATTGAATATGCACATTGCTGTTATTACCAGAAGTTAGGTACTTGAGTCTGCTCTTTAGATTTCAGGCATCTTTCTCTTCCACTTCATGCAGTTTTCACATTTCACATGTACTGTGTAGCACCATTCTGTAAGAGCACAAATAGCAACAGCACAGAGCCATTGTTACTTGGCTCGAGCTTAACAAAACAGCCTTTCCATGAACAGAGAAACACAGACCTGGAACCCAGTCCCCTTCTGTCTCAACTGCTGTATCAATCATCCTTTGGCAGACCCGCTGAGCTTCATTTTAAAATATTAAGGGGTTTTTATTCCACTACTGCAGTCTGAAATATCTGCTGCTTATTGACTGTGTTCTGATTTCCAATCTGAACGTGTTCACAGGTGGCTGTCACCATGTCCTCGCATGTGCCAGCCTGCGTGTTCCTGTGCTCCTGGGTGAGATAGGTGAAATCCTCCTTGCAGGGTGCTATAGTGGGGTTAAAGACTCAGGAAAAAGTTAATATCTCAGGTATATTGTCTTGTCTCACTCTCCAGAATAACACCAGTGCCTTCCAGAGAGGAGTTGGCTGCTTGCTAGCTTTACCTTTCTCAGACCTGTTGATGTAAACTAGCTTTGGAGTTTGCCTTCTGTAATTTGCAGCAGGATCTTGTTTCCCAAATACCTGAAATGTATTCATTGTTTCTAAACTCCACATCTGGTCTTGCTGCTGTAGCTTTGGAACAGAGGAAGGGATGGTCCCTCTGAATGCAATACTACTAGTAAAGAAACAGCTAAGAACCGTACCACTTCTGAAATAAAGCACTAGAGATAATTAAGTAGAACAGTGCAGTAAATCAGTGTGGCACTTAAGGGCATAGCAAAGGCCATGGAAAAGAAAGGTAATAAATTGTACGGTGAGAGATGCTAATTGATCTTTGTTTGCAATTTCAAGCTGTGTCTCCAGATTTCATTTTAATATTTCTTGTGCACTGAAAAGCAAGTGCAGAATTTGACTGATTGTGATAAAATAGAAGTGTGGAAGCTAAAAAGAGACATGGGCTATTCAAGAATCAAACTCCTGTGAAGTAATTCTGTCTGGCAATATATTTTGAAGTGTTTTGCCCATCTATTTTATAATGTGATGGCTCTACGCACCCCACTTTTCTTGGAAAACTGCTCCATAACAGAATGTCTGGGCACTGTGAAATCCTGTATGACATTTCTCTATATTTTGTCTTTCTTAATTTGTCTTGATTCTACCATCTCTCTATTTCATGTGTCTATACATTATGTATGCACTGTCTATTAAAATTGTTCACTGTAGGTAATTTTACTAGCTCTTTGATCAGCTTTATGGCTGAATTTACTTCAGTGCTAGGCTAGCATCTGTTTAACAATACTGGGTCAAGGACTGAGTAGCATATTTTACATGTAGTTGCTCTAGAGGTGTCATGGGGAGCAATCTCACCTGTATGTTCCACTGCAATACCCACTTTGAAAAGAAACTTGGGTTTTGTTTGCTTTCTGACCCTGCTCAAGTTCCCATATCTGGCTTTGGACTAACCAGTTAGTCTGAAATCTATTCCACTACATCTTTGCTCTATAAACCAGTCCTGTTCATTTGGAGCAAGGCACCAAGGCTTCCCATGTAATCAGTGAGAGGAGGTGGCCACCTGTGGGGGGTGAGCTGTACTATTTTAAGATAGGGCTTCATACCAACCTCGTTAAGATTAAAAAGGAGCTTATGTAAATAACTTACATGAGATTCCTAATTTTTATATGGCTAAAAAATGGGCAGATGAGCCTTACCTCAAACCTACTGTTAAGTTGAATAATATTTCTTCCAGGCACCACAGAGTCTTGCAAAGCAAGAATTAATGTCCATTGGTAGAGAGGAATAGCCACTGATGAGGTCAAATCTCTATAAACCATATTTGGAGCCTTGCTTGAGAACTTGTGTGTGATATACTGTATTGTATATCATTACTGTTGGTCTTTTTTGTTATTAATTCCTTTCCAAAGTTTTCTTCTTCATCTCTAGAGCATTTTATGCCGTAAATGTTTAGTGCATATCTTCCAGGCTTTACCTGTTTTCCACACAGAGCTATTACTTCATATTTTACAGAGAAATCTCTTACCAGGAGTAGGGTTTCCTGCCTATTAATTGTACTTTGATGGTGTTTTGCAGACCAGTCTGAGTTCTCTTTGATCCCGACTGCCCCAAACACACAACCTTGAATGGGAAGCCCTGTAGCTGTCTTAGCTGTGCTTGATCCAATAAGCTCTCTCAAGAGGTTGGATTTATTCCCTAGAGCATGGCACCATACTGTGTGGCTTTTGCCTTCAGCCAGCTCACACCTCCAGTAAAACATGTTTGCCCTTATCTGCACACAGCTGTTTAGATGTTACACTGATGTGTGGAGTGTATCTTGCCTGGCTTTGCAAGCCCTTGGCTCCTTGGGGAGATAGTTCTTTGTATGTAGATGGTATCTACATGTTAAAGTATTTAGCTAGGCTGTGGGTAACTAGCTTAACCCCCAAACTGAGTGGAGCCTTATTTTTCTGAGGAAAGAGTTGAAAGGCCATTTTTTCTGCTCAAGAAGAGTGGGCAAATATCTGAAATGACAGGAAAAGACAAAAGATTGGGGTGGGGGAAATGCCTAACTGGTCTCACTGAACAACACTTTCACAGAAAGTGTCAGTGTCGTGTGCCGCTCTTCAGTTTTACATTTCTGCAGCTGACAAATCAGAGAATGGGGCAGCACTGCATCAGCTCCACTGTCACTGCAGTATTCTAGGCCTGTGAGCTGAGGCAGTGAAAAACCAAGCCAAAAATTTAGCTCCTGCTAAAGCAACAATGCTCCAAAATGCACCAGTAGGTGAAACTGGAGTAAGAAATGCAAGGAACTTGCATTGTAAGATAAGCTCACATATACACACTGTCCTACTGACATTTGTAGTGCTGTTTGTGTGGCCAGCCTGCTTTTGGAGCAGACAGGTGCCAGTAAAAGTATGACAACCCCTAGGTGAGATAAATCTGAGTATATGGGTCTCATCTGCATTCATGGCACAATGGGAAAGGCTTGACAGAGTGATGAAGATATAAGGAGTGGAAGCTTGTACTAATGCAGCTGCTCTATGCTATGTCACTTAGGCATTCCAGAGATAAAGATGTGTCCTATAAATGTATGTCCTATTTTTTCGTGAATGTGTGATAAGAAGGATTATTCAAAACTGCAGTTGATTCATGGATAATGCAGAGGTAGTATGTTTTCAGTAGGATGCAGAGAGAGCTGGTTCATATGGATAAGTTATTAGAGAGCAACAGCGCAAGATTTTCTTTCCAAGTAAATAATCAAGCATTTGCATTGCTCTCAAAATGTCTAATATTGACTTTTTCCAACAACAGGACATCAGATTCACTGGACCACTGCTTTTTGACTGTGCCTGATTTATAGGTCCAGTGAGTTGGGATCACTATGATAAATCCCACTGTTCTTTAATGTGAGATGTACTGCTTTCTTGAGAAAACATTAAAGGGTTTATATAAAGTCAATCCCCCTCCCAGCCCTAACAATCTACACCAGGATTGCTCTTTGTTTGTGTTGTTCCATGCCCATTTAGCGTTCTGGTGAATAGCAAGTGAAAGTTTTGTTCTGCTGTGTGACAGCAAGCTCAGTTGTAGTCCTACCTGGTGGGAACAGATGTATCTACTTCTCTTTCTTCAGAAATGCCTTGCAGGCCTTTGAGACTTGAAATGGCTTATTAGCTACCAAATAACAGATGTCTTCACAGATTAGCCTCTCTGAGTAAAAAAACAGTGACGCCGCACAAAAGATGATGATTAGCTAGTTGAATAACAATAGGCAAACTCCAATGCAGATGTACAGGAAACAAGGAAAGGATCAGACACTTATATTTCTATTTTCCTGAGTTCATTATATACATTCATTTTTACAATGACATCTTGATGTTAAAGCTGCCATTATGCAGCGCTCTGTTTCAAAGCTTCTAACTTATGATTTTTTCAAATTAAAATAATGTATTAATATTTCACACAATTGCATGCTAATAAAAGGCTTAATTCAGTTTACATACAATTAATGCATTTGTTGCAAAAGTATTCCATATGTTATTTTAGTTAATTTCTTTAAATATGTTTTTCAGTTAAAGATTTGCATTTGTATCTTTCAATATGAATGAAACCGAAGAATGCTGCAATGATAAATTCTGCAAATCAATACACCTCTCTGTATGTGGTCCAGCAAAAACCAGAAGACTTGTTCACATGACTTGGAGGGAAATACATGAAGAATCAGACACATTTATCTACAGGGCTCCCCCTTCTTGATGGTTTGATTATTTACTTGCAAAGACTTGATTTCCTGCTGTGATTTGGTCAGTCAGAGTCTTCCTGAATGCAGAAAATTGTAGACAAGGACTCTGCTGACCTTGAGTCTGGTAAAGGTTGCCTGATGCCTCACTCAGCAAGACCATTTTCTTACTATTCGAAATGAAATTTTCCCACACAGAAAATTTCTATTCCAATTTCAGTCAGTAATGTTTTCATTTCAGGAAAAATAATTTAGTCTCTGAGAAAACAAACAAACAAACAAAAAATACCAAAAACAAAGCAGAGGGATAGGCAATCATGTTTCAAGATGTTGTGGTATCTTGTATTATTTTGTGGGACTTCCATATCACAGATCAGGAAATTGAAATCTATTAGGAGAGAGAATGATGCAAGACAAAAAGCAAGAGGGATTTCTATAGTGAAAGTCATGGTTAATATTTTCTGAAATTCAGTGGAAAACTGTCAGATTAGATTGCATTCTGGTCTAAAAATTCTTTATTTCCATATGTTTCTCTAAGATTTGCAGTTCAGCTGTTCTAGGATTTTGGCAGCAGGGAGTGTATGCTTCAGGTAGGGGATATGAAGGTTGTGACCATGGCCAAGGTGATTGACTCAGGTATTGAAATTATTAAGAAAGGGCAAGGCTGGGGTATGATCCCCCTGTAAAGAAAACTAGGAGAGGGGCAAGGAGTGGAATTAGAGTGGTGAAACAGAGAGAGTAGGAGCTGAGGTTAGAGTAGGGGTGCTGAGGAGGAATGGAAGGGATAGAAGCAATAACAGGAGAGAGATGAACAGGATTCTGGTAAAAGAGACCCAACTAGCAGTAGGACAAGGTCAACTCTTAGTTAGCTGAAGGGTTAAAATCTGGGTTCATGACCTAAAGGCTCCAGTTCTCTGGAGGGGGGATTGGGTAGGGCTGTGTTATACAATTTCTGAGCTGGGGTCTTGTTTTTGTAATTCTCCCTTTTTCCTTTTCTTTTTTTTTTTTTTTTTAACTGTAAGTTACACTTAAAAGCCTGTTAAGAGTACAAAGCAAAGCTCTCTTAAATAAGGAGAGATTTCAGTCAACACTGCTCAGATGAATCAATATTTTATTTTATCATAGGGGTTCATTATGTCACCTCTTCCTCCTGTAACTGTACATCATTCAGACCCAGCTTTGAAGCCAGAGTTATTAATTTCCTGGGGAGCACTTCTGCGACTCTCATTATTGCCGCATCCGAGTACTTCACAAACATTAATGAATTTATCTTCACATCATGCCGATAAGGTGGCACGACATTGTACAGCGGGGAAAACGGTGCACAGGATCATAATGTCAACAAGGGACATTTAATTTACATGCCCAAGTTGAGATGTTTGTGCCCCGATTTTCCAGGAGTAGCGTTTGATTGCGCTTCCTTTGTTGTGGAGTTGGCTTTTGCCGAGGCCATTGCAGTTGGAATTGCTCCACGCTTCCGCAGTTCCGAGCGCAGGTGTTCTGTGCTCTGCTCTAAGCAAACAAAGAAGATGCAATTAAGGACCGCCTGCTCGGAGTTTGGGTTTTGTGACTTCCTTGGCATTAGGCACTGAGACATAGAGAGAATCCAGTTCCTTAGGGCAGCTTTTGACTGCCTTAGGCACAACCGTGGTGGTTTTCCAAGCCCTTACCTCAGTCTTGTTGGACTGTCTGGTGCCATCAGTGGTGAGGCAGAGATGCAACAAACAGCAGGTTCCTTCTTCTTGTGACCTTGATTCTCTGAATGTGTGGGGTCAGTCTGTTCTTACACTGAGTGAGGCTGGGTGGTAAACTAAAAACTGAAATGTTTGAGTTTATTGTTTGAGTTGTCACAGTGTGTACAGACTGTAGCCAGTGCAGATTTTTTGTGCTACAGGAATAGATGCACCAAAAGGGCTCTCATTTCTTCATGCGGATTCGTATCATCTGTAACTCCCGTGGCAAACTTAGCATGCAGGAGCAGGGGGGAGCTGCAGTTTTATTTGAAAAGGATCCTTCATTGTGTCCTGGGTGGCCTCATTGATCAGCTGTGTGAGCTGGTTTGGGGGTGAGGTGAGAACCATGTCATATGATACGCCCAGGGCTGGGCATCTCCTGTCTTCTGTCCTTGCAGGGCTGAAATCCTGGCTCAGAAGTGCATTACACCCAAAAGACAAAACACTTTCCCCCCAACTTTTTACAGCCTACAGAAGCAAAGCCGTGGTTCAATCAAGCAGTCTCTTTCCCTGCAAGACTTTTCTTTAGCAAAGAAAGAAGGGATAGAAAGATAAAGAGATGGTTTTCAGATGCACAAAAGGGAGTTAGGCTTTCACAATGAGAGGGGAGCCTCACTGAAGTCTGTACCTGCTGTAATAATCCGGTGTCCAACAGATCCTGTCTTGTGCTGTTCAGCACAAGGCCATTCTTCCCCATTTTCCTTCACCAGCTCATTTTCATATTCATTGGCATCGTGCTGGGACAAAGTCACTGGAATTACACTGAGCTTGCACTGGGCAGCTCAGAACATAATTTAGCCTATCTCAATTTCAATGTGCAAAATATCTGACACACCTAAAACTATCCTCATCACATTTTAGCTGGAGTGAGTTGCTGGGGCAGATGTTTATTTATTAAACCCACTTTTCAAATATGCAGTCTTATTCTTTCCCTGCCTATGCTGTGCTAGAAAAAAAACCAAAACCCAGTAAGAACAACCTTGAAATGGTGGCCTTTGCTTGCACTGCTTTATGAGTCCTGAGCCAGGTGCTGTGCCTGTCCTGAAATCTCCTGTCAGGGACAGTGGGTTTCGCCTGAGGAAGAAATTCACAGTTCTAGGCAGTAAATGAGAGTTTTCATTAACCTATTAAAGTAAACTGAAATCCGAGCATAATCTTACTTGACAGCATGACATATTTTCGGATGCTGCTGGTTGAGATTTGTCATTTTCTTTCCTATGCATTTCCTTTTGGCTTACTGGCACCTCCATATAAGCAAGTGAACCTTTTAAGGGAGGGGAGATGAGCTGTTTAGCCAGTAGCAGTCTTGCTGGCTGCACAAAGTGAAAGGGAAAATAAGACACAGTGATTGGCATGCTAAATCCTCTCTAAAGCTACAGACCTGTCATGTAGAGCTAAATCTCTGACAGTGCCAGGTTAGCATCTTGCCCTATCATCTTACCCTAGCTCTCCTTTTGCCTTCAGTCCCCCTCTCCAAAGCCTGAAGTTGTAGACATCACCTTGACACAGACCAGGCCATTATTATTATTCAGAGTTGCATAAAAAGTGAATTTACATTGCGCAAAACCAATAAGCCATGCTGCTCTGACATTTAATTTTCTTGGAAACTCTTCCTATTGAATCAGACAGCACTACATGAATTTTCAAATGAAATGCAGTGTTTGCACTGCAGTAACCTTGTATGGACAAGAACAAGTAACTTGGAAATTATCAAGAGCCTATTTCTGCCACCTTCCTCCAAACCTAAATTTTTATGGGGCTATACTTTTGCTTGATGCCTTGTAAAATTTTCATTCTATTCCCACCTGCTATCTCATAATGGTGTGCAAAATACTCTTCTATAAAACAGTTATTGTTAATGACTGGGTCACTGGGTGGTAGTCCCCTATTCTTTCTGAGGCCACTTCTTCCTTTGACATCAAACCCCGTGGCTGATTTTTGAGGATAAATAAACGGTGGGTGTCCCTTGAACTAGACATGGTCATAATAAACTCTCAGATGAAATGTCAAGTCTAAGCAAGTGTACTCTTCTACTTTCCAGTGTATGTTGTTCTGCCCTCCAAAGCAGAGCAGTCATATTTCAGAGCTCACTTTATCTCCCTTCTCTTCTTACCATATTGAATGTCTGATTATAAAGGAGGTAGTAAATGGCTCTGTTAAAAGGAGGTTTAACCAGGGAGACGTAGGTCAAGACATCATCTTCCTTTCTGTGCCACGTGATTATTCATTTATGCATCCATCTATCCAAATCTGCCAGAGATGTCTCTATTCTTAGAGCTGACGTTATAATTTCATGGAAGAAGCTACTTCAGACAGACATTTCAAGATGAATGTGTGCTCTAAAATAGCTGAGCAAAGGAGACCAGCAAACAGTTCAGTTGGGATTGCCCCTGAAATAACACTCTGTCAGGGGGGTAAGAGGATCTGGCAGAGCTCACAAGGAGGTCTTAAAACCCCCAGCCTTTCATGTTTGTTTACCCTACTGATATTTTTACTAAAATTATCATAATAAGCTGTGTTGGGTTTTCCTGGAATTTATGCTCTGTGAAAAAAAACTATCAATATGTGTTACTATTAAATACATTAATGTACCATTGAGACCAAATTATTAAGAATTCAAAAGATGGTTATGCTTTCCTACCATGCTTTTTTCAACTATAATAAAATGTTTCTTTCAATCTTAGGTACTTGTATATGTCTATTATAACGTGTCATTGTGAAATTAGATCCTTATGCTACGCTTGCACATTATGATTAGAGCTAGTTCAAAACACTCAATCCAAAACTGACATGGAAATATTCTTGAACATACATTTTGATGGGAAATTTAATATGATTTTCTTTTGATTGAAAAGAAAAAGGGAAAGTGCCGTATGTGTATATTAATTTTTTTTTCCTTTTTTCTTATTTTTTTTTAACCTTTTGTTACTGGGAGAGGTGTGCCAGCATAAATAGGGAAGGAAAGAGCAACAGAAAATGTAGCCATCATCTGCTACATGTAGATATAGACAAACACGTTCAATTCAAAATTACAATAATGAATTTATTGCTCTTTATTTGCCTCCTTTTTTTTGGCAGGCTGAGGTGGTCATGTTCTCCTTAATTATGTGATCTTGTTTAATACAATAGGATGAGGCACAACCGAATTAGGCAGGCAGGGCACTCTAACCTGATTGAAAGCTTTTGTTGCTCACCTGTGCTCAGTTTTCGGAAAGGCTGGATCTGTGAACTGGCCTCAGCATCTGATGGAGCCAGGAGAGCACTGTGTTGGCATCCTCCATGGGCACTCATTTCCTCTGTGCTCCATAGATGTCAGCTAGCTGAGGGGTTGAGAGGCAAGGCAGAAGGGGTGGGTCTTGGACTGGCATCTGCTGGACTTACCTTACATCCAGTCAACTGAAATTCCCCTAGAGATGGGCCAAAACTTAATTAGTCTATCTTGATCTTTTTCTTGTTGTATATCCCTCAATCTTCTTACTCTTTACAGTCTCTTGAGAAAAATTAGTAAAAGGGACCTTCTTTACAGTTAAAGTTTTCAAAGCCAAAACCCAGTTTGTGAGATTTTTGTCAAAGCAATTACAGGCACTTGCCTTCCTTAACTCACATCTTTAGCTCACTGTAAATCAGATAATGGTGATGCACAATATTGAGCCTCCTTTGTGGTGCTGTGTTAAGGGTTATTTGTTTAGCTGGGTAATTGTGGTGTTCACTAGAGAGATGATGATCTTGCAGTTAAAATGTTATATTGAGATTCCATCTCTACTATAGATCTGGGGCCTGTGTTTTCAGGACTGCAATACAGGTATGTTTGACAGCACAGCACTTGATTGTATTTTTGAACACTTAAGCATCTCTGTGAAACTGGTATTTTGGTCTTGATTTCAGACACGCAGGGCATGCATACTCCTCTTTGTTTACAGCTAATGCTTTCCATTCTTGAAAATTTGACCCAGTCAATCAACCTTAGGAATACAGTACCATATTATAAGAGAGGAAAAATAGTACCTTCTCTTTTGCGCCCTTTTTTTCTTCTCTACTTGAAATACTTGCATTCAATCAAGCTGAATCATGTGAAAAGCTTGATTTCAGCTGCTTCACAAAGGTACGCCCTTTCCCGACTCTCTGTGTTTATTACAGTGCAGGCAAAGCTATTTTCTTGCCTATTCTTTACATTAAGTCTTTTTTTATTATGTATCCTAAACAATAGGAACAAGGGAACAGTTTAATGCAGCTGCAGAGAAGTTAACCCCCTAAACCTTGAGATCCCTGTAGCTGGAGAAAGCTCGAGGTAGGATTACTTTTTCAGATGTTAGCATCCTCATTTTCAGTGTTACAAGCTGGAATCAATTGACCTTAACCCTCTGAAACTCAGTGGAGAAAAACCGCCCTCCACAGAAATGGGCCTTCTCCTTCCAAGAGAGGCATTTTAAACAGGTCACAGGCTTCAGAGGAGCTGATGTGCCTGCTCTCTGCAGAGGGAGTTTAGGTGAGTAAATCAAATGTCAGCATCCACAGTGTGGACACCCTGAGGCAGGTGAGATGCCATGGGAGATACTCAGGGGAAAACACAGCATCACAAAAGTGATGTGGAGTGGAGCTTGTTTCTGCATCCATTCCCTGCTGTGATTGAGAAGGAAGAACAAGATGATGTATTTTCTTTCTTTTTCCGGACTTTACAGAGATATCTTAACTAGCATAGTTTTGTGTGCCAAGAAAGTCTTTTAGCAGGAGAGCTTCCAATGGTTATGAAGTTTTCTTGTCAAAGAGCAGGCAGTTTATACTGCTGAATGGTTCCTGGATGTAGTGCAGCCTGTGAAATTTTCATCATGAGCTTGGAACAAATAATAAAAGATTTTCTTCAGTTTGGCTCTCATAGGACCCGCAAAAAAATTTTGGAAAAATTACATAACTTAGTCTTAACTTTATCATATTTCATTTTTAAAAAGTCTTATTCAAAAGGACAGTGGAAAGTGCTTTTCACTAAGGACTATTTCTTTTCAAGTTTCTTGACCCAATTGTTTCACTTTTTTTTTCTTCCATGTTGCATTGTGAAAGATTATTCTTTTGGACTCTTTCTTCAGTTATCCAAAATAGCACATTTCAAGATATACAATAAAATTTCATCATCCAAGTTTCAAATGCCCATATATTCATATATGTTGAGGGGATCACTTACTGGGAAAGAGAGTATTGCTATGTGTCCACAGGAATTTCTCACAAGCATTCATCATTGAATATTTTATGTTCAACCATATACAAGTTTTAAAATGCACACAAAAGTCTTCCCCTCTTCACCCATTACATGTATTAATGACCAAATTCTAGTTCTGTCTACATCTGCTAAGTCAGTTTGGTCTTTATGAAGGTGTTGGCTTCTCAGAGGGCTGCAGAGGTGAATGAAGGGAAGGAAAGGCTTTTTCTTCTCTTATTCTGCAGCTGGACACACACATACAACACAGGGCTATGTCTTTGCACCATTGGGAACAAGAAGCAACTGGAACATTTGTTTAGACTTCTCTCCCACTGGGGCTGCTTTAAAAAGTACTTTTTTAATGGTAGATGTTTAGGAACAAAGTCAAGAAATAGTCCAAGGCATTAGATAGGCAAAGGCAACAGCAGTTTTGCCTAGCCTTTTCAGACGAAGTTCTTCCCCTGGCCATGGTCACCTAGACTTGAGGTTCTTCATGCCTACCTGTTTTTATGGCAGTGAACCCCAAGAATGTGGGCCTTTCTTCCCTCTCTCCTTCAGCAACATGCCCCAGGTCTGATATGTGAATGAAGGAAGATGATGAGGAATGGGTGATCTGTCAATGTCCTCCACTCACCACACCCATAACAGTAGCCTTTAAGGTCACCTTGCCTAGAGTTGCACGTGGAAACACCATCACAGGTGGGAGGAGGCCTGTGGGACACAGTCATTTGGACTGTTATGTTGGCAGAGATGGGGGATTGGGATTTCAACAGTTAATGCTGAAGGAGAGAAACTGGGGAAGATTTCTGTCAGGGTTTCCTTGTATATCAACACTGCTTTCTCTGTGTGGATTTTTTGATTTGTGTTTGTCTTTGTGGTAATGGGCAGATATGGATTCAGACATCAATACAAGTAAAACTGCAGCCAGGCTCGGACCCAGTGGGGATTGTAGATGCTCTGCATCTGAATTCAGAGAGGAGAGGATTTGGATGGGTTGGGTTTTTTCTGGATGCTGTGACATTCTCTGCTTCTAAATTGATGTCACATGGGGTGCAAGTCTCCTATATACAGAAAAGCATGGTAGTATCTCTAGTTCAGTTCCTACCTGACTATTCCTGATGCCCATATGGCAGGTCTGCACAACATCAGCGAGGCTGGTTGTGATTAGCTGTGATATCCTGAGGATAGAGCCTGCTCTTTAGAGACATTAGGAAAGCACAGGGTATACAGTTTTGAGGATAATTGTGGAAGTAGATGTCAATTGCTTTTTCTTAGACCTGCAAAGAGGAATCTACTTCAAAAAGCGCTGAAAGATCTAAGTATTAAGTGGACATAAATATAAAAAATGCTGCACTCAGGGTGTTATGAAGAAAGATGGTAATGGTGGTTTGCGTGTTCCAGGCAGTGGGAAATAAATCACAGCAGACAATGTGGCACATGTTGAACAAGAACACAGAATTCTTGCTTGGAGGAGTCTTATTGCTCCAAGTTAATCATCTTTTTATTAGCATGCCCTGAAGCTTTCTGGGATATAAATTTTGCAAAATAACATCTGGATTGTAGAAGTAGGCCATTAAATTAAGAAACAAACCATGAGAACCTGAGAACAGAAAGTTATTCTTGAGTCCTTTGTAATCAAGAAGAGTCCACCTGCTTCCTTTTATGAGGCACACTGGAATACCCACTAAGCGACTAACCTGTGGGAAGCAGAGAGCTTGGTGGTGGAATTTACACTGGGGGATTAAGTCCTGGGGGTAGTTCCAACTCTCTCTGAGTCATGAAGAGCCTCTGCTGTTACTGTCTTGCAGAAATTCATTGAACATCACAGGGCAATGTGATACTGAAAGAATCAAGGTTGGGTTTTCTTCATAGGGGAGTCAAAAAATATTGGAGATGGAAGTATATCTGGGTGTGTCTGCTTTCTATCTTTCATTTTCTGCAGAACCAGAAATACTATAGTTGAAAATTGTCTGTGATGCAGCTTTTACTTCTTTCCAGAATGATCCATAGCAGCCAGAATAACATAATAAAGTTCATGTGCTTCATGGGATGGGAGTGGCATATCTTTTGCCTGTCTCCTCTTTTCATTGCCGTTCTTCAACTTCTTCATCTCGGTCTTCTAGTTTTGTTTGACAGACAAAGAAAAAGGGTTCTTCATTGACTGTTAGCTTTGCCTCAACGTGCTTCTTCTGTTCTCCTCTATTTCTTCTTTAATTTAAGGCCTGTTTGGCATTTTTTTGCCATCAGACATAATGAATGGCTGGGATCTGTCAGCTCTTTTGGACTCTGTCTTCTATTCATCATTATGTCTTCATTGTCCTCTTTAATTTAACTGTGATGTTGAGGGGATCACTCACTGTGAAAGACAATACTGCTAGCTATCCACAGGGATTTCACTCACCTATTCATCATCCTGTGTCAGATATATATATGTGAAATATTGTGCACTAAAAGTGCAAAATGCGTAAGCCCATTTCAGACACCAACTGCTTAACCCTATTTTCAAATTCAGGTTTCTCTGCGGCTAAGCATGTGACACCTTTTCTGGATACAAATTTCCACTAATTTAACTAATGAATACGGGCCTTTCAAACTTGGAATTGATTTGACTACAAACTTGCGCTATCTTTATTACTTTGTTTCAAAGCATATGAGCAGGTACATCAGTATGAATTGCAATATAGAAGTAAAGGAAAGTCATAATTAGACCTTTATTTTCTGATGTTCGGAGGGGAGACAGTGGGTGTTCAGAGCAATTGGGAATATGCCCATTCATTTGGAGACCAAAATATGGATCTAGGAGATTAAAGTTAAGAATCATTTTTTAAACAAACAAACAAAAATAAATCTTGAAGATCTGGTATATTTGTAACAGATAATCCCCTCAAATACTCAGGATTGCTTTTCAAACATTAAAGCTCAGTATGTTTCAAAATTAGTATTTTGGAGACGTACTCCTGAAAAACCTCAGGAAAGTGTTGAAGAATCAAGTGAGTATTATAAAATGGGTACAAAACTCAGATAATCACATTTATTTTGTATTATTGAAGTTTAACACACATTTTCCAAGTCAGTTTTTTTCCAGCACCACTCATGTTTCTGCTCACTCTGCATATTTCTTTTTTTTTCCGTAAGTAGCAGTTCGTGTATTTAAAACAGGTGGTGATTCTCTGACTTTACATTAATCTGCCGGAGGTCAGGAACTGGCTGTGTGTCTGCATTTTCTATCTGCATATGCACAACTCTGCTAGTCTATTAATGCCTCAAATTGCACACTCAAATACCTAAGAGAACATGGGTTGGTGAACTGGAGTGCTCTCACCTACCAGCCACTAGACCTGTAACCTTTCTTGATTGTGATAAATAAATGTATTTATCACAGAAAACCCGCTAAAGATTTTCCTAAGAGACAGACTGCAAAACCCAGGTACTTGCAGAGCAAGAATTTTTGGGTTAGGTGTGCCTGCAGGGCCATGAGAGAGTATTGTGATGGCTGGGCATGGGTTCATACTCAGAAAGGAGGTTTCCTCTGCAGCTTTTGAAATGTCTGACCATGAGACTTTGCTTTGCATTCTTAAACTAACAGAAGATTTTCCATAATTGGAAGGTACTGAAATTAGTGCTGAAACTGTGTCAACTTCAGAAGTTATTTTATACAATAAGTATGTATTTGTTACATAATTGTAATAATTCAGCCCTTCATTGCCATCTCTCAGAAAAGTCATGGTAATAAGTGATTGGGTGGTAAAAATGCCAGATGAAATTCCACGATGATAATTGCAATGTCACTTCCACAGGCAAAAATCATCCTAGCTCTACATACCTGAGGATAGACTCCAGATGAGTTATTGTCACTCAGGGATTTGTAGCAGGCACTCTATATTACAGTGGAGTAGAGATCAGCAGAGGTGACAAAGGGAAAGAGAGTCACAGACAAAACTGGGAATGGGGCAGAGAAGAGACAGGAAATGTCCCTGTGCAGTATGAAAATCAGTGCACGCCCCAGTTTCCATGGCTGCATGCAACTTTGTTCCTGCTCCTCAGATCTGCAAGGGATATGTACAGCTTAAGGCATGGTCATTAGCAGATATAAGGTATATCTTCCTCAGGAAAGAAACAAAAAGGCAGCAATTCCTCAGCTTTGAAAATACCCTAAATGATCTAATGACAGCCTAAAACTGCATGATGTGGAGGAGATAAGTAAGGAGTTAAAAAATATGGCAGCTTAGGTACCGTGTTCCACTCAGGGTTGCTGGAGATGGAGCAAGCTCTGCTGGGGTGTTAAGATTACCTTGCATTTGTGTTGTTTCACATATCATTCCCCTGATGTCCTGGCCACGTGGTCAAAAAGATAAATCTTCTACCTGAGGGCAACAGAGTTAAAGTTTTCCAGTGATAATCTTCGTTTCTTTCTCCACATGCACACTAGTTCCTATTTTTTCACACGGGGTAAATTACCTTAAGAGTCCTATCTAAATGAACGTATACACTAAAGCATAGCACTTATTTTAACCACAATACCAGAATTAATAAGCAAATACCTTTTTATATTATGAATAGCATTAATATGGAGATGCAAGAGAAATACCAAAAAAATCATGGTTTACAGCTGAAAACTGTATCACATCACAGTTGCCAAGCATAATTTAAATTATACTAAGTCAGTAATGTGGGTTTAGGATTGCAATTTCAGATTCTTCCTTTTTTCCATTGTATTTTTATGACTTCACTTGGGTCAGTTCTTGTAAGTCCTGTTTTGACACAAAAGCAGGGCCCTTGGGTGTATGGAATCTGTATTGTCAGTAGTTCTGGTCTGTTTTATCTGGTTCTGATCTTTTCCTGCATGTATTTTTATTAATATCTTAATAGATGCTAAATGTAGAGTTTTTGTATATGCATCTTTGGAGAGGACTGTAATAGACTATATGATGTCTGTTTATGCATACAGACTGAGGTCTTTATACTATGTTTGTTTTGGTAAACCTCAAAGAAAAAGAGGTGAACAGAAGTCCCTCAACAAGTTTTCATGCTCAGACTATGTATGACTGATTCTGATTAAAATTAGTAAATTAATTCACAGGTGATTGCTTTCATTTAGGAGAAAACACCTTACAAATACTGCCATTTCTGTAAGTTAATCAGATGTTTTTAAGGTCCGGTTTTAAAAGGAAAGGAAAGTGTGGGATAATTCAAGGACATGGCATTTGTGTACACAAGTTACTCTGTGGAAAAACTTAGCAAAACCCAAGCACCTTTTGTTACAGAGCACAGGCAAGAAAAGCCACAATCTTTTTGAGGCTTCCACATAAAACTCAGACACAGTTCTGTTTTGACAAACTCCACAGCATTTATGCAGCTCAAAGGTGTTATTCGTTGGACTGCTTTGTTTATCTTATGTGTTCGAGATTGCATTTTAAATAAGGTCGGAAAGGTTTATATGGGGGTGTGATAAAATGGCTCAGAAATGTCCCCAGGAGTCCAGAAGATGAAAATATGTTGAACTGAAAACTAGAGGGTACTACATGCTATTTAATATTGACCAGAGGCCTTTTAGGAGGATGATCTCGGTGTCCTGCCTTCTAAAGTTAGTTATGAATCTTCAGCAAATGCTTTTTTTTATTGAATCAAGGGTTTGAATGCTGTGTTGTCTTTGGGTACTCAGTGAGACATTACTCACAGCAGTGCTTTGGGACTGCATTTGCTTTTCACTTCTGATTTATGCAATGTGAATAATTAATATCAGCATGATTGGGATTTTTTTTTTCATATTTTTAAACTGAGGTGAAAAAATATCCCCTTCAAGTATCTGAAAATACCATCTGAGGACACATAAAATGTTATTAGTTACTCCCCAAATGGGCAAAGGCAGGGAGACGGAGTGGTCACATGTTTTTGCCACATCACATTTTCAGAGAGCAGATGCAAGAATTATGAGATTCCCTTCTACACCAAGATAACTCAGTTTAGAAGAAACAGAAAATGTCTAAAGACATAGAGAAGCTTCTTCAGTTGCTGGTGGGGTATATCAGGAAGGGATATGACCTACAACAGCTGACTAACATGAAGCTAAAAAATACCAGGACAAAGCTGTCCCCTGTGCTGCCATTTCAGCAGTTTGACACCACAGATATTTTGATTGGGGAGGGAGTGTGGACATCGTAGTTCTTGAGGGATGTGAAAAGGTGAGGCTCAGGGAGGAGACTCCAGCCCTGTGTGCCCAGCACAGCTGCCTGGTGGGGTCTGCATCTCACATTTGCTCCTCCAGTGAGCACCCTTTCTCCAAAGTCAAAAGGCTCCTGTGAGATTCATTTTATCAAACCATAAGCACAAAATGAAAGTAGTTTTCAGGGTGTTTATTTTGTATACTCTTGACAGTTTCTCCCCTTTTTGGCCATAGCTCTGCCTTCAATGCCAGGCTCTTGGAGAGCGTGGCTCACACAAGCAAAGTGCCCTTGGACAATTTCCTATTGCTTATCCATAGGATTTTCCCGTGAAGTTTCATCTTACTTTGTAATCAACAGGTATAACAAGACAACCTATAGTTTGCAATAAATAATTTCCTTCTTCCCTTGATTTTTTTCTTTACAGAATCATGAATAAACTGGCAGACAAGCAGGACCACATGATACCATGAAGAGAAGCTCACAGGTCCTCTATTGCCAACTGTTTAGTAAGTAAATATTTTTTTTTTTCTGTAAGAAAAGAACTATTCAAGTCCTTACATAAGATAGTAATATTTGTGCAGGGAACAATTCAGGGAAGTACTTAATCATGTGTCTTGCTTCAGGTACCTGGAGGAATCATATGGAACTTAAATTATCCTGTTAATGGAAATATTTGGAAATGTATTAAAAATGAGTTGAAGTGTCATGTGATTCTGCAGAATTCTGTACAAGAGTAAAAGTGATTTGCTGTGCCTTGCAACTGTGAACACCCTCAGAAAAATGAGATGTAGGAACAGAGGATGGTGGCTGGAAGAAATAATGCAATGCTTTTGCAATTACGTTTTTTTGTCTAGTTCTCGGTGGACAAGAAGGATCCATCAAACTTGACACGTCTGGTGGTGGTCACTCAATAAAAGATCCATGGGTGAGGGAAGGGAACTCTGACTCACACAGATCTACATTCTGTGTCACGTCCTAAGATGGCAAGGTGGTTTTTTCTAGGTTCTGTCTTTCAGAACAGTCTGCCCAAGAGTCCAGCAAAAAACCTCAGGTGAAATTTAGACTGTGTAGGTGGGGAGTGTCTTCCTGTTCATAGAAGCAAGACAAGGTTTTAGGTGTATTGACACTGTTGGGGCATTTCTGTTGACTGACAATTTCCAGTGTGAACAGCTTTTCCTCAAAATCTGAGAGACTGGATAAATTCATTACATAAAATAGGACTAGATGAAATGTGAGTATAATCACTTGCTGCTCTGTTTTGCAAGGAAAAGCAATTTCCAGTAAAAATGCAGGAAAAAGAAAAGTTTTTTTTTAATGTTGTTTCTCCAATTCGGCAGAATTTCTTACTATGTATTTTCATAGACAATATTGTATGAACTTCTCTTATTCTGGTCCAGACTAGGCAGAAACCAGAAAACCATCCTTAGTATGCATGGAACGAGCAATGCAGGGACTGTTAGTTTTATTGGCATTTTATGGGCTGTTCCAGAAATCTGGTTACTATCATATCTTTGCTTTGCTTCTTGTTGTCAAGGCATACAGTGAGAGACTTCTTCTGCTTTGCTGGGTTGGCTGATGTTCCTGTTCTTACTTACAGCTTCTCCTATGACACAGGAGAAACAGAGCTGTGTCTTCATGACTTTAGAGGGGAGGCTCCAGTGAAGCACCCAAGGTCCTTTTGCTTTCATGAGCATAAAGCCAGGCCAGCTGTGCCTACATGACCAGCCCTACAGCACACCTTTGACTCCCAGAGTTTGTGTGCCTGGTGGGAGTGCAGTGTGGGAAGAGGCTCCTCAAGGATCCTCCAGGAGGAATATAGCAAGAAACCCACTGACAGCACTGGGGGGCTGTGGTCATTTTGCAATAGCTAAGGGTCTGGAGTATTTTGCTGCATTTTGACGTGTTTCTGCATGTTGAAATGTGACTTAATTCTGGAATTATCTGGGTTGCTGGACCAATATTAGGTTCATTGTAATGAAAATATGAAACTGAATTGTATAAATACATTTCTACCAATATGCAGGGGAAAGAAGGAAGGTATAGTGTACATCCAGCCTATCACAGTGTTGAGTTTTTCTATAACTATTTCTATTTTTTTTTAATATTACGCTTCCCTCCTTGGCAGCATTCCCCATGGTTATCCCTGCTACTTTAAAATGTCTTTTTCAGGGTAATCTGTTGAAGAACGAGGCAGCAAATAGAGGAACACTAATAGTGAAGAGGGAAAGACTGAGAAAACTGTGTATATATGTATACACACACATATATGTAGTATGACTATGCAAGGATATTGTGTACTCCATGATGTAATTTGAAATGATGACTTCTGAACATACTACTTCTACTAATAGATAAACAAAATGTTTTATTACTATGAGTGCAGCAAAAACATGTGATAAATGTAGTCATCATTAATCAATGCGACAATTATAACTGTGTGAAAGGTGTTTTGGGCATCTGGAATGAGAGTTTTCACTAGTTGATTGGTTGGTTTATAAATAGCTTATGGCAACACCCCTCAAGTTAAGTAATTTCTATTAGATCAATTTTCTTTTGGATGTACTGAGGTGTGTTACCTAAGCTCACTTTTTCCCCAATTACACCACAAGGCTAAAAACAAACTCCAGAGAGTGCATTCTGTCCAAGGAAGAGGAAATTACTTTAATGTGTTTCCTGTAACTGTTCTTTATGCTATAAGAAGGGCCTGCAGTATTTGCATAAAAGGGGTAAAATTGCTGTTACTATATAACAGGGGAAAAGCAAACCTTCAGAGAAAGTATCAAAAGAGGATATTCTGCTTTGGACTGATTCACCAATGTCCTGCACCTGCCTACCTTCCTCCTCTGCAACTGCAACAAGTGGGTCTGTGATGCTGCCTCAAAAGCATGGTAGTGTTTTCATATTATCTGCTGTGATATGAGTAATTAATTGAGGCTTAACTCTACAGGGAGAAGTGCCCTGTGTATGTATTCTTGTGAATGCATACATAGGTCATACATAAACGTGCAAAAACTGGGGCAGCTGGAACAAAGTGTTGGTGGTTTCCGTAGAAACAGTGGTAGCTGGAGAGACCAAACTCTGTGTGTGCTTATGAGTGTGCCCGTGGCTGAGAAATGTAGGAAGAAGCAGTTTCACCTCCAAACTGGTGTGCTGTTATGAGGCTTGTCACATTTTGCTCGAGTCTCAGCTGTGCTGCTGTAGTGGCCACACTCATCTGTGTATTCATTTCCACCTCTGTGCTGTGTTTGTGCGGTGTCTGAGCCAGCAGGACCCTTGTACTCCTGAGGGCTGCTGGGCTTTGGGGCTGGGAAAAAAGACTGACATAAATACTGGTTTGGTTTACAGACGGTGGGATTTGTTAGCTGTATTTTTAAAAAGCAGACCTGTATCTAAATAAGATTTTGATTGTAGCTTGTGTCATTTTTTTTGTGTGAGTTTTAGATGAGTTACATGATCTCTCTGTTGCCATCCATATTCTTTTGCTGTGCTTTCCCAAAAGAGCACATTCCATCCCTTTGTGCAGATGAAGAGTAGCACATGAGAATGGCACTAGCAACAGCTGCCCTTTTGCATGTGGCTGTAGCTGGCTGGAATTGGCTCCCAGTTGTCAAGAGGTAGACTTTGCAGAAATTGTAGTGCTACTTTTGGCCATGGATGGAGGCTCTGGGTGATGCCACTTCACCTCTAGTCATTCACAATTTATGAATAAGTAATTAAACGTGTGATGTAACTGTAAAGAAGTAATGCTTTCGAACTGTATCTTCAAAGATTCTGTTTAATCTGAAATCTCTTAAGATGTTAAAAAAACCCCTCACATAAAAAGACTAAAACAAAAAATTTGGAAGAGGTTTCTTAGTAAGAGCTCTTTGAAGTCACTAGCTATATTGAGTTGATAAGGACCAATTAAAGCAAAACATGTGTCCACAATTTGCTGCCATTTGTTCTAGGCACATCTTTATGGATGAAGTTTGTTGCCTCTGTAATGATGAAGATGCAAATGCCTTTCCCATGAGGCTGAGCGATCTCCATTTTTTATAAAGACCTAATGTGATGATTTAAGCCCTACAGCATGAGCCACAATATGTCTGCATTCTCTGTAATAAAACATGCACACTATAATTTGCCATGTTTGCACTGTTCACTAAGGGGCTTCCAAGTGCCATGTGAGCCAGACTAAAATGTGGGGGCAGGTAACTGGTGAAGCTCCTGGCACACAACCTGTATATGGGACTTTCCTCTTCAGCCATTTATTTTCCTGAGAAAAACGGAAGGACTTTTATTACAGCACTAGGCTCTGCATGAGGACCTGTCACCATAGCGCCTGAAATGAGCGCCAGTCTGAGTGTTTCTTCATGCCATTATCACTTTGTGCGTTCCCAAGTATCGCTCTTTCATCTCGGAAGCCTGGCACAGTGCCCAGCAGCATCAATAGAAAGAGTTTCCTATTTGCAAGCATGCACCAGTCTCTGTGGGAAAATGAGCAAAAGTGGCTGTGAGTGGCCGTGCCTTGTAACAGGGGCTGTCACAAGTCTGGTGTCCCCTTTGCTGTGCCGTTCTGACTGGCAGCCTGGCTGCCTTTGGGTTCAGTCTCCTGCAATAAAGTTCCTCCTGCAGGAAGGGTGAGCACAAGCCAGCACTCCATTCAAGCATGGAGTAAGTCCAGGGGCTCATCTCTTTTCGTAAATATTTGATGAGCAACGTGAGTTTGTCAAATTCCTGTGTTAGAGAAGACTCAGTTCTCAGTGCCTCCTGAGAGGTGCTGAGCAGCACCATCTCCTAATGCTTCTTGCATCCAGTAGGAACCCACACCCACCAACTCCTGTTTCTATTGCCAAGCGCTGTCTGTGAATAATTACATGTTATTAATAAGATGGTACGCACTGATGGCTCATTTATACAATTAATCACGGCTCATTTAGAGCAAGTGAAGAGGCATGGTAACAGTGCATAAAAGACTAGTGCCAGAAGCGGGGGAATAACCTTTTCTCTGCCCACAGTGGTAGATAAGACATGAGGAAATGGATTTATAGAGCAGGTAGCTTGACATTAGACATCAGGCAGACCTGCTTTAGAGGGCTAGGATATTGAAATGCTAGAACAGGCTAATCAGGAGGATTTAAGTCTGCCGCTGAAGCACCGAATGGAAAAAAAAAAACATCTCTCAGGGGAGACAGAGGTCATCTAGATGATTTCAAAAGCTCCCATCAAACCCTCTGATCCTGTGACCACTAGGTACTCTGTCCTTAGTGCAAATGAGCCTGCTTGCTACCACAGAGGGGTCTCAGCTTGCACAAGCCATGTATAATTAATCCATGTGCTAGAAACATACAGCTGATGTGAGCTTAAAGGTACTGGGGATCTCTTGATACAGATCAGCCCAGAATGTCTTCCTGTCATTCACGAGTCCTCACAGAGAGAAAAGAAAACAACGTTTTTGTGGTGCTCTGTTAGGCTAGTAGGTATTAGCTTGAGCAAAGACGACAGCAGGGAGTGGTTATCCAGCAACAGATTCTGTCTGGTTTGCTTAAAAATTAGAAAGGTAAACAGCCCCTGGCTATGCAGTGTGTCATGTACAGAGCTTTTTGGGATACTCACTGGGCTGAGGCATTGGTATTTGAGAGTCACGTGGCTTGGTAACAGCCTGCCCATCGGGCAGCTCGCAGCAAGCACTCCATCAACACTTTCTTTTCCCAGAATTCAATTAAAGGTTGTTGCTTCTGTTTCTCAGCAAAAAACTGCCTTCTTGAAAGAAGCTGCAACCTTCCATTTTGTGATCCTGTCCTAGGAAACAGACCTGTTTTAAGAGGGCTTTAAAAGCGAACCAATGCAACTTATAAAGAAACCAAATAGAATATGCATTTTCTTATCTAATTTGGGCTCCAGTGTCCTTGATGTGCCCTTTAGTGAGATTTCAGCTGCACACACACACACGAGAGAGGGTTCCTGCTTGCTGCCTGGGTAAGCACAGCCCGGTGACTCGGATGGCTCTTGTAATTCCAAAATTGAGATCATTCCCATGAATAGCTCGCAGTATTTATTTTAAATTTGCTGACTCCATGAACATTCTTGCCCTTAAAGGCCTTATGGGTTGATAGCATTTCACAGATAGCACAAACTCTTTATTGAGTTTGAGGTACATCTGTTGGGGAGGGGATGTTCTGCCTTGTTTTGCCAAGAGCAGATACAAACTTAGGACCTAGCAACCCACCCAAACAATTAACATACTGTGGAAAGTTCTCCCCTTTTCTTGTAGATTTGCTGAAACATGGAAAGATGTGGATAGGAACGGGGCTGTAGAATTTCAAGTCATGGTTTCAGTTCTCGACACTGAATTTGGGATAAAAAGCCAACAGACAGTTACATTATTATATTTGCTCTTTCTATTGGCAAACAAGCAATTCCTGACTTTGCACGTGTAATTTAATAGTTTGAGAATGTTCTTGTCATTAAGCAGCTTCAATTTTATACTTATACTGGTACTGTTTGCACTGGAACCCTGTCGGTTTTTCAAAATTAATGAGAACATGGATAACTTCATGGTGTTTATATTCATCAAGCATTCACACACGACCTGTGTGACACTCTGGTAACAATGTCCATGACCATTATGCTAGAAAACCAAGAGATAGTAAATAAATGCGTGTAAATATGTATGTTTATCCAAAGTGGAAAATGCTGCAAAGATTTGGTTTCAAAATTCCTTACCGCCTTGTTAAAACAATAATCCGATAGGTCAAAAATTAATCCACAATATTATTTTCAGTTTATGTTGTAAATTATTTGAGTTTTGGGCCTGCAGTGATCCCTGTTGTATGACAATGTCTCTGTCTAATCTATTTTAGATTCCCTACTGTTTGCCTCAAGCCTTCAGAGAGAGGTTTTAGAGGGAGAGTGAGTAGGAAGGAGTACAAATGTGACTTTTCTCTATTTTCCCTTTCAAAAGTCTATTCAACCATCTTTAAGAGAAATGAAACTTCAGGAACAAATACTTACCAGCTTGTGCAATTTCATGTGTGTGTGTGAGACTCAGTGTCAAGTGGAGAAAGGTGTTACTGATGCGCAGGCAAGAGCCTGGCAACCTTGAAATATTGGCCCTATTGAGTTTAGTGGCAAAACTCCCATTGACTTTAGTAGGACTGGGATTTTATTCCCAGCCTTCATGTTCCCAACTTGCTTTGATATGTTGCAATATAAAACAAAAATACCCTGTCAAACATTTATTTCCTCCCCCAAAGCCTTCTTTTCTTCTTGTCTGTGCCTAAGAGACACTGGTATGGTTTTGACAATACTGCAAGCAAGCCCTAGTCCAGCAAAGGCAGTCAAATGTGTAAACTGAGTTCTTAGTCCCAGGCAGACTGTGCCTACAGCAGTCACCAGCCATGGGCTTGAATGCCATTGGACTGCATTCCAGTAATTTGAAATAAGAAAATTTATATGTCAACATACACACTGGTGTCTGATGTCCATGAACTATCCAGTGGCTGTTCCTGTGGGAAAGACAGAAAAATTGCTGTTAGATAACTAATACACATCTTTATCTGATATTATCCCATGTGTGAACTGCCATGAGCGAGGACACGTACCACTGGTATCGGTAACACAGCGATATTTATACCCTTATGTTTAGGTCCTGAAACTTTTATATGTTGAAAGTGTCTTTGACTTTTTGCAAAGCCTTTGAATTTTTCTCCCTGCAGCCACCCCTTGGCACGCTACATCCCATTGTTTTTGAGCAAGGAAGACCTGATTGTGGAGGTTATTGTAGCTCTGATCGCTCATGTACATGTCCCTGGTAGCTCACTGCAGGCTGTGTAAATAATTTACAAGAAATACTTATAAACCCAAGCTCACTGCATGCTGTGAAAACAGTTCGGAAGAAATACACATCCAACTCAGCAGCATGTGATGGGTATTATCCCTATCCCTTCCCTAAATAGAAAATATATGGATGTCCTCTGCAGTTCCACAGGAAATCTCCAAAGAACACGAGCATGTGCCAAAATTTAAGCACATTCAACTCAGCAAAAAAGCTCAAAACTCCACCTGCAAAAAAAAAAAAAGCTTGCTGTGAAACGTCATCTAAGTTAGCCTTTGGAATAAAGCCATTGCTTCTTGAAGCAGTGCATCCGGCTGGTCTTTAGTTTGAAAATAGGCATCTGCAAAACTTCCTTTACAAATCAAGGCCTATACATAATCGGTATGAATGTATTGTTTTGTGCTACACTATTGGTTTGAACTGTGCCTGAAACCTCAAGGGCAGGATGTGCTCCCAAGGTCTGGAAAAAGCCCACAATCTCCTTTCACATGATTTTATTCCCCACAATTATTCTTGGATAAAAGGAAGATGTTTGTTACATGTCTCACAAAAGATGTTTGAAAAGTGACCTTGGCAGGAAAATTACTCTACTCCTGCTGTAGTAACTTAAAGCCATTCCTCTATGAGGTTCACAAAAGGTTCTGGAAATGAGGAGGGAAAGTTTATGGCGTGCCACATCCCTCCAGCTAGAGAAGGCAAGGAAATCACAACTCCAGGGTGGAGGTGCTGGGTCTCCACACCAGCTGGTGTGCCACAAGTGTGCAGGAGGAACCCACCAATCGAGGTTCTGAAGGAATAGTGCAGTGTAGCCCTGCCATCACTGAGCTTTTCTGCTATGCTATGATGATATGGTTCTTGAGCTACTCCTTTCACTCAAGACCAGGCTCTTGTCATAGCCAGGGCCAAAGACAGGAATTCTGGGGCCAGGTTTTTCAAATCAACAAATGCTTAATAACTGGTTTTGGCACTCAGTGAATTTTCCTAAGTGCCTAAGCAGATTAACCTGCTTTCTTCCTGATGGGTAGGTAGGAAACTTCTGCAGGTGGCTTTAAGAAATGCACTAGGCATGTCTCTCTGATGCAGAGTGCCAAGATACTCTGGAAAATCTAATCCCTTTTCCCTGAATGTAAGGGAGCAGATTTTGTTTCAAAACCATGTAATACTGTGCAGGGCATAAATATTTTGCTTCAGAATTGATGAATATTAATCAGTGCTTGCTAATACTAGGTTATAAGGAAAGGAAAAAATAAAGGGCATGAAAGGAAGGCAGCAACACAGGGGGATGGATAGAGAGTTGGCTGGGTATTCCTTATAATAAAGCAAATACATTCATTTCTTATTGCAGGTATAATTGCAATCTTTAAGTGTATTTCATATACGCACTGAAATACTTGTGCTGATCAGATTTATTGTGTGCATATTCTGTGTTCATTATACTGTTGTTCCTAACTCTCTGCTGAAGCTACATGTAAGTATCTTTCAAGCCACTGCCATCATCAGTAGAAGGATATGTGTGCTCTGCTAAAATATTGCTTACATGGAAACGTTCAGACCCCACAACAAACTCTATTTCTTTGAGGTCTTTAACCCACGTACCTTCCTTATTGGTGGAAAAGGAATCAATGTCATCAGTAGTTATGAGTAGTTGCAGGAGACCCTGAAAGAGTTTGAAAATGTAAGCATTAATACATCACATTTCATTGTGACTTGCAGAGTGAACCATGGAGTATGTGACAGTCCTTTTGTGTAAATTGTATGAAAAACTGTATGATTTCTGGCCACATTATAAGTCCATTTTGTAAAACCCAGGGCTTTGTTGCTGCTGGAATTCCCATGCAGACAGAACATGAGGGACACTCAGCATTTTAACTTCCTAATTCTTCATGCATTAGGAAAAGGCACTGCTTCTTCAGGTTAACATCCCATGGAAAGTAGAATGATGACCTTGCAGTATGTTCTAAAGCAGTAGATTCCACTGGCTCCTGTAGAGGCTACAAATTCGTTATGGTATTACAGCTTCTCATTAATGAGAGTATGAACAAGTAACATAAAAGCATCACAATAAAGATGTCAAAGAGAAGAAAGTAAAGATAACAATGAGAGCACCTGATAAATGGACAACAGTATGTTTGCAGGACAAAACACTTGTGTTTGTATAGATAGAGATAGTTTAGCCTTAAAGCACAGGGAGAGAAAGAAAGTGGCTTCAAATCCTGTGATCTTTCAGCCTTGTCTTGGAGGTAGAATGGATCAATTATCTCCCTTTTTATGTCATTCACTTCAGTAGTGCTGGGGTTTGGCAGTCTTGTTTCCCTGGAGCAACTAGCCATTTCACCTAGTTCAAAGCTGTTTTGTTGTGCCATTCCAGGAAGGAAGAACTGTTTTTCTGATCAAGGTTCTATGCATGCCTCACAGCCCAGTGTGAAATCCCTGCCCCAAGACCTACTTCTTAGTGCTGAGGTTGTGAAGCCAAAAGTTAATCACATTACAGTCTGTGCTGCACAGAGGTGCCCCGAAAGTTATTAAGGATGAAGCCTGCACCAGAGAGAGAGCAGTAGGTGCTTAGGAAAGGAGGATCCTCCAGGTCTGATTCCCAGGAGCAGACAAGGAGAATGTGCAGGAGTGGAGTAGTGGCTACAGCTTAATAGGAATGGACACTAGCAGCTTTTTTTTTTTCTCATGCAATCCTTTAGGAGAGAGATCATCTACATGATAGAGTAGCAAGACCCTGGGCCTCAGCTATGCATACTGCAGTGCATCTTTCCTTGCCCTTGGGACATTTCTGACTGGGACCATTAGTTTCAAAGTCACTGCTGAGCATGTGTGTGACTGGCAGGAAATCAGATATAAATCCCCTGGCCTCTGAGGTGAACTGGAGACAGAACAGAGAGAATATTTAGTGTACATTATCAAAGAAAGAGCTTCTACAGGAAAAAGTAAGGTCCTCTTTCCTTGTAGTTGTTTACAGAGCCAAAGAAAACCAGGGGTGAGTGGTGTGCAGTGTATGTAGACTTGCCTAGTTCTTGTTTCAGGAGAATCTGTGTCAGAAAGGAAAGGCAGTTCTGGGATACATGTCTTGGTCTGAATTGTTATTGGGAGCATCTCTTGATACCCCTGGCTCTTGAGCTTCTCTCAGTTACAGGGCACCTGTCTTTACAGGCATTTCCCAGATGGAAAACATCCCTCTTTGTTGCAGAAGGGGATGACAGTCCTAAGAAGGCTGCTGTGTCTTTCTGTGCATGTTCCCTGCTCCTGGCCTCATGTGAAATAGGCAGGATGATGAACCCAGCAGCAGGGAGAGCTGTGGGGATGCTGTAGCACCAAGCCCAAAATGTGCTTCACTCCTACCAGAGCCACTTGCCTTGCCCGCAGTGGCTTTCACTGCTGCATGAGAATTTTGAGCTTAGTTCCTCCGGTTTGTAGGCTCTGTGGTGACCCAGAGCTGCACAGCACAGCTCAGCACAGCAGCTTGTGCTCCTGTGGGCTCAGGGCTGGCCGTGCTCCAGAGCAGCCCCAGCACAGAAAGAACAGCTTGAGGGTTACATTCAATTAGCATAAATTGCTAAAGGCCCAGAATATGTTGGAGAGCCGCTATGGATTGTTAAACCTCAAAGCATGTTCCTTTTTTCTTGCTTCTTTTTCTTTGCTGACTGTGGAGAAGAAAAGGCTTAGAGCCCATTTTGTCACTCTCAGAGGAGGAATGTAGCTGATGCAGCTGCAAGAGTAAAGCCCAAAGCACCTCCTGATGTCACGGAGATCTTGGGCTGTTGTTCTTATCATTGCATTTCTCAGGATCTCCTCTTCCTCCATGTCTTCTCTTTTGAACTATAAGCAGTTTGGGCTGGGGCTTGACAGTGTTTGGGTGGGTTGTACAGTGCCGAGTATATGTTTGGCTCTTAGTTAGCAATTATAACAATTAATAGGAAATACCATATGGCTAAAAATATTGTAGCTCTCAGAAGAGTTCTTGGGCCATTTATTTTTTGTGCATATGAAAGTGTGCCTCATTTAAGCCAATTATTTTTCTATTAACAGGCATTGGTTATGTCATCCTTCTGCTTTTATTTTTTGAAGTATTCAGATTATTACAGAAAGTGTGAAGATTGAATGAAAAAAAAAAAAAAAAAGAAATCTGTTTCCTGATACTTGTCTTTTAAAATTAAATTTTCTGGTTGAATACATTTAATCTTCAGAGGGATGTGTCCCTTATAGGGAACGTTCTCTGCACCCTCGGTTTCCTGCTGTCAAAATGTCTGAGGATGGCAGATGAATCCAAATCCTTGTTTGGAAATCCGGTGCTGTTTGATTATGACTTTACCAACACCTATCCTAACATATTTAACCAAAAATTCAAAGTTTATGGACTAGAGACATGTTGATTTCAAAATTTAATTTCCAAGTTGCATTCTGCTTTTCAGACAATGCAGCAAAGTATGATAAGAGTCCCTCTTACACCTTTTCTTGTGAATTATGGGAGACTGGGAAATCTCAGTCTTCAGTGTTTCAAGATGAAATTTTTAGGTCTAACAGAGATGATGCTTTTCAGCATGGCATGGACAAGTATAAAACCTCTTTTCTGCTATGGATTGAAGGGAATCGAGCTTTATATCCATGGAGGAACGGAGATCACACATGCTCCTGTTGTATGTCCAGACTGCAGTTGTGTGTCCCACGTTTTGGACTAGAGGCATATTGTCACTGGCTGTGACACAGGTTCCTGTTGCTGTGCAGTGACTGCATTGATTGCAGTGCTGTGTTGCTGAGCCCGTGCAAGGTATTCAGTGGTGTGTGTTTGTTCTGGTGAGGGAATAAAACACAGACCAAGCATTTGGGTCACCTCAGTACTCAAATCATAGTATTTAAGTTGATTTTTAAAGTAATGCATGAGCTTATAGAGGTGTATTTCTCTAAAATTTAGCTGTGAGTAGAATGTGATGTTTGCTCCTACTAAGAAAGGACTGTCATACATTGTGCCCATTTCACTGATAATTTCAGAACTAATTCTTGTATTTAAATATGACATAGACATTCTTGAAAAGCTTTGACTACTGCCTTTTTGAGAACAGTAAGTCTCTGTTTAAAGTGTGTTCTGATATGCTGAGGGGGAACATGGGGGAGAGATGTGCAGAAGGATCTAGGTTTGTGTTAGTATTTTTAAAAAACAGTCAAGACTTTATTTGGTGATGTAAAGTTGTTCTGTGGTGGCAGATGTATAAAGACATTGATTGCTTCAAACTCAGGTGTCACTGGTAGATGAATAACAAGACTGTGCAAGGAACTGCAGTGGGATCAGCAAGGATGATTTTTGCCAGTCACAGAGCTTTTGGAGATTACAGTGTAGCATGAAGAATTTATTGAGGTGATTTATCCACAGTGCCTGTGAATACATTATGTCCGTACTCTGTCTCAACTGGTATAGAGCAGGTTTCAGTATCTACAAATGTATTATTAATATTACTTTGCAAAGCAATACATTTTTACATAGTTTCAACATTCTTCATGTTCATGGATTTCGAGCATAATCTAAAACTCCCAGTAAATCTTCTGCTATTGAAACAAATAAATTTTGGGAAAATATTATTAAAAAGACTTCTTAAAATGACATTTCATAACAATGCTCAGTCAGCCTTTCTGCTGCTGAGAGCCCCTGCCAACCAGAAATGGAAACCTCTATAAAAGAGACTTCTGAAAAAGCAAAGGAGGAAAATTGACTATTCTGGTTTTGCCTGTGGCGCTGTCTTCTTGTTTTGGAAGCTTCCATCAATAGGTGTGCTTTGTAGAAAAGACAGGTGGAGAAAAGCAAGCTAGAAAAAGGCAACTGAACATTATTTCATGTTCAGTACTCTGCTTTTCCTCTTCATCCATCAGTTCTTGTGCTAAGAGGGAAGCAAAAAAAAAAAAAACCAAAACCAACTTGGTAGAGGAGGAGACCAAGAGTTGTTTTTTTTTTTACAGTCAGCAACAAGGCAATTGTGCTAGGAAAGACTTCAGCTCATGTGGTATCAGTGAGGGTGAGTTCTTCTCTCTGCTTCTCAGTGTCAGGCAGTTCTTCAGCTGTTTTGCTCAAAAAAGCCACTGGGGTGACCATGCTGCTGTTACCTCCTGCCAAGCCTTTCCAGGTCCATGTGTTTCATTGCTCATCATCTACAGCCAGGGCTGAGTTAGCAGAAGAGGTAGCTCCTTTACAGCCACTGAAGAAGGACCTCCACGTAGAATTTCTTATTGCAGTATTTTTGAGTGCTCCTTGTGAAGTGCAGAGTCTGGCAGAGCTGCCCTGTTTGGCAGCCCTTTGGAAACTACCACTGGAGGCAGGAGAAGAAGAGCAGAGTAGGCAAGGGTGGGGGAGATTGCTCCATGATCAGTGTGTTCCCTGCACACCAAAGCTGTAGCGAGAAAGAAAATGAAGTCGTTCCATGAGGCCAGTCATCTGTGGCTGCTTGTTCGTGGCAAAGCGTGTTTTCTGCAGTGCATCTGTGCAAGAGTAGGAAACGGTCATGAATTTGGCAGGGAGAAAATTATCCCTTTATAAAGTTATTAGCTGCAATGGTTTCACTTTGACAGCCCTGAAGTCAGCAAGACACTGAACTGAGAGCTTCTCAGATTTAGAAAATTCAAAACCGATAGCTCTGCACCGAGTTATGGCAGAACACTGGTAAACAAGCTTTAGAGATTTACATTCTTATGCTTTATTTTCTGAGTAAGCCAATGTGTGTTAGTGCAGCAGGCACTATTTTTTATTCAGGTGTGGTAGGATGCCAGTAGTATTATGCTTGTCATTGCATAAGATCTGAAATGCATTAATTTATAACACGTATTCCAATCTCAAGACCCTGTTAATTTCAATGTATTTCAGAGTCTGGTTTGAGGGACAAGTGTTTTAATGAAGACATGAATCACCAGTCATAAGCACCTCTTTAGCTATTTTCATATATAAAATCAGTAAATGCATTAGAGGTTCACTGATATCACTGGTCACTATTGAGGCTGTGTTTTTCTGACAGGTCTGAGACTTTGACACTGACATTAAACTGCTAGAATAATGGATTTGGAACTGTATGTTTCCTCATAGTCTACTGAATTTGCCACAGATTTCAGTGTTTTGAAATATTAATTTATTTTTATTCCATTACTTAATCCATTTTCCCATTGTTCAGCATAAGAGGATTTCAACCTGTCTGCCATACATGCATTAAGCACATCTACTATCCTGTGTTGCATTCATCAGGCACTGTAGATTGTTAAGATATTGCCTCTAGGGCAAGTTTGCATATGAACTGCATCAATCTTGTGCTTTCTTCCCCATCTCTGACCCCATTTTCATTTGTAGAGGACCTCGGCACTGCTGGTTGTCATAGGAACATGGTAGGATTGCTCAACAAGGAAAAGGAGAGATGCAGAGCTTTGCCCATAACACATTCAGGCTGCTGCCTCCAGGAGATGCAAGGGACACGAAGTCATCAGTGACTTTGCAGTTGCAATAACATTCTGGTGAGGGCAGTGGAATTTCAGTATTCCTATTTCCCAGCCAAAAGCTTCTACAGCCCCCAGCAAGGGCTGGGAACCCGTTTGTTTAAGTGCTCCACGAACATAAAGGTGATAGATACGTGTGAGTGAAATGCATACCCTGCTGTTCTGTGATCTCATGGAGAAGATGTGTTGCTATGATGCGTTTCAAAAAAATACTGCAGAGCTTCTCAACTGTTCAGTGGGGAGACACTGGAGTTAGCAAACTGATTCTCCTACAGAGAGGTAGAAACTAAACTGTGTAATGGATGGCTGGTCTTCACCCAAAAAGAGCGTTCATTGGCACAGTTTGGAGATGATGTAAAGAAGAGACCTTGGAAATGTATGTCTGACTGCTGTGCTTCTAAAATATTTGTGTCAGCAGCCTTCTGGCTATTTATTCAGCTTTGAATGGAATTGTATTTGTGATGGCTCCTCTCTAAAGCCAATTTTTGTGATGGAGGGGTTTAATAGGTCTCTTTTTTAAAGGAGTTTTTGTTAGTTCTAAGTCAGTATGCTAAAAGCACCCTTAGGCTGTTTTTAATGTATGTTGGGATTGCAACACTCTAAAACACTGCTGGCAGTGATGGAGCACCTGCAGTTTTCATTCCTTTAATTTTATTTCTTAGCATTTGAACAGGAATTAATCAGACTGTGAGGAGAATGCTGCAAAGTTTATGTAGAGTTGTGGCTGCCCAAGCTGCTTCCCTCAAAACAACAATGTTGCTGCTTCCCTCAAAAAGAAAAAAGAATAAAAAATAAAAATAAATAAAAAACAATGTGTGTCCATTCCCCTGTGCCCACATATACTCTGGCAGTCACTACATCAAATGCATAGCCTGAATAAGGGAATGGAAAGTCTAGCTGAAGAGAAGGTCCAGAATATTTGAAGAAGCAAAAAAATTGTCCTGAAAGTCTCTTATCTAAATTTTTTTTGTTACAAATGAGATAAAAATCATTAGCAGGCTTTGGTGAAGAGAAGGCTCAGCAAGTTCAAGTCAGACAAGGAAACAGTACATATAGTGGGGATGTGGAAGCATTGGAAATGAGGATTAATTTTTAATATTGTCTAAGAAATATTTCACACAAGTGAATGAGAATGCAAGACCATGAAACATGCTACATTTACTCCATAATAAGAAGAAAGCCAAAGGGAAACCCTGGGATCTGAATAACTCAGAGTAACACTTTCAGGTTTCTTTCTAAGTTTTCATCTTTCAGTTTATGAGTTGCTTGGTACCAAATCATTGCAACAAAAAACAAATTAAAGCAGATTATTCTCAATGCTTTTATAGGGTCTAAAGATCGTACTCTGCCTATATTTCAAGTAGAGTAAATCTAGAGTCACACCATTCAGATTTCTTTAATTCACTAAATCAGATTCCCAGTGCAC
The DNA here is from genome assembly GCA_013400415.1 of Scytalopus superciliaris. NCBI lineage: Eukaryota > Metazoa > Chordata > Aves > Passeriformes > Rhinocryptidae > Scytalopus > Scytalopus superciliaris. The sequence goes on along the minus strand of VXBX01009587.1, from coordinate 387,117 downwards.
AGAAAGAGCATTGATTAGCTTGGTTTAGGCCATTATCATTGCACTGAAATAAATTACACTATTGTATGTATACTTTATACAGTATGTGTTTATTTTATGTATTATACTAGTAAACTACGGAAATGGTGCAGACAAGTAAGACAGATATAAACCAGTTACTTATGTGAGCTGTGACTGGCTTTCTTGTGTCCTTCTGGTGGGGTTCGTGTTGCTGAACACTGTTCATCCTTCAGGACTTTGTCAAGCAATACACAGCTTTACTACAGTTAATGAAACACTGATACCATATTGCAAACCCATAGATCTAGTAGAACATTTATTTGTAAGATATTTAAACCTAGTAGGTATCCATTAAGGCCTGTTTTTCCTCTACAGTCTCACAGAAACATATGTAAGGTCCATGCAAGTCCTTTTTTACATGCAGTTACTCACATAAATACTCCAACTGAAATCCCTCGGGTATCTCTTAATTTATTTTCTGGTCCTTGCCAACTTCTTTCTTTTGCTAGTACAGGAATTTATGCATTGTCAGAACACAGCTGGTGCGATCAGCTTCAGATTCTCATCTTGGTTGCTCTGATAATTTAATTTTGATGAGAAAAAATTAATTCAGTAGATCATCTTTGATTTTATACTGATGTCAAATGATTCCTTCCACAGCTGTTCCAATGAGGACGCTGATCTACTGAACTATTTTAATATTTTCATACATCTTCTTTGCTGCATTTGCTTTAAATTTTGCCTATTTATGATAGTCCTAAATAGTAACAATCTATCTAAGCTGGTTGACAGTCATGTGAGAGACCAGTAGTGGACACCTGGCAGTGCTGGGATGCTTCATAGGCAAATGATCCACTGAAGTAACCAGTTTTGCAGCTATCCAAGTGGTGCACAGCCCAAGGAGGGAAGTTGTGTGGACTGACAGATGGATGCCTCTGGTTGACCTCTGGTGAGGAAGGAGCAGATGGTGGGCACGATCATGTCCAGATATGATATCATGTACCTTTGGCCCTGTAGCATGGTGGTGAATAGCAGAAAGAAAGGCTGGGATCTTGTGAGTTACTTTTCCATGGCACAATGTGCCTCTCCAATGATTCAGGAACAGACACAGTTATGAACAGTTATGAGAGAATGATGTTGTGTGTTATTTCCTCTTCTGAGCCTCTTGTGGTGTTCTATGCTGATAAACTGAACAAATTGTGCCTCATTAGTGAGATCCAGAAATTAATTGCCCCTGATCTCCTTCTGTGCTTTGTGTGCTGTAGGTAGAAAAAGGGTAATGTAATCATGTGTGCAATTAGTTTCTCTGCCTGTTTTGCAGGTGAGAAGCCAAATCTATGTAAGGACAGTGAGTATCACTTACTAATTGAGATAACTTACTAAGCAAGTTGTATGAAGACCCTCTATAAGTGAGTGGTAGAACAGAGCTGGAGTGCCATCTCCAGCTGCCCCACCAGCCTCCAGGAGGCCACCCAGCTAGGGCAGTGCCATGCAGCCAGCCTGTGCACAGGGGCCAGGCATGCCATGACTGGGGGCTTTTAGTTCACCTGAGCTGGAAGTTGGGGGTTTAGGTGTGACAGGATTATTAGATTCGTGTTGCACAAGTGTCTGAAGAATGGTCATTTTCTGTAATTCCTGGTTATTGGAGATTTTTGGTGAATATGGATCCAAATTTTGAAGTTTTCTTCAAAACATTTATTTTTCCTTGAATGGACTTAGTTAGGATGATGACTTGATCAAAGCAGGAGAGTGGAGATTTCACCTGAGATTGCTTTTATTTCTCTGAGTGATGGCTGAGTAGTTCTCCTTCTTTCTTGGATGAAGTAATGCCTGATCATGAACAGACATTAATCTCTACTGAGAACATTTTTCATAATGGAAAAATGGAAAGAAAATGAATCCAGGCTTTTATTCAGCTCTTGGCTCTCTTCTTCCATAGCAGAAAGAGCTGAGTGATTTTATAGGAAGGGTCCCAGTTCTTCCTTTTTTGGCCCCAGCCAACAAGAAGCTAGAAGGCTCAATCCAGCAAAGTGACTGCACAGTCAGGGTATAAGTGACCAGGCTAATCTCTGATATGTCAGACCCACTGACCACTGAGGAGCCCTACAGTCACCACAGCAGCAGTCTTGTCCACGGTAGTGGAATCACATAAGGAAGCCTTAACTCCAGGAAGCTTCTTCCTCTCAGCTCTGAACATACCCAGCCATCTCTCTCTCACCTTTCAGGAGCTGCTGGAAATCAGTATGTAGAGGTAAATGAGGCCATTTAAGGTGAATAGGATGAAGTTACAACCAGAAGAGTTCCTCTCAGGCACAGCGTTGTCAAGGTTGTGCTCCTCAAGTGCCAGGCTCAAGAGCACAAAAGTTGAGGAAAACTTCCTGTAGTTTATTATGTCTGGTGGCAATAGTAGTCTTGTTGTGTTCAAGCAGGAGAAGGGCTCATTTTTCCAGACCCTGTACACACATTGCAGTAACCATCCTGGGTCCTAATACATTCAAAATCTGAACCGAGAGGAGATGAGCAAAAACATTATTTTAGCACTGGAAAAATGAAACAGTGTAGGAATGTAGACTTCCCCAAGACTGGAGGGAGATCTGGTAGATCCAAATTCTACCTTCAAGGCCCTGCTTTAGTACAAGTTCTTCACTCATCAACTAGTTTAGCTTATGGAATTAGGGGAAAAATTGATTCTGTCTTAATTTCTCTTCTTTCTGATCTTCAGGATTGCAGAAGGAAAAATTAATTAAACAGCAAAGAGTGAATAACTTGATTTTATTTTGCTCAGAACTGTATAGTAAGTCCTGCAGGTAGTTGCTGTATGATTAACACTCTGCTCACGTAGGGAGCTTATCTTCTGGGGAGGCAGAAGTCCCCTGCTGTTTTCACATAATCACTATGGCTCTGGGAGGGAGAAGAGTACCATGTAGTTTCTATTCAAAAAGGGAGTCTTTTTACTGATCACCAAAGCGGATAAACTACAGTGAAATAGTAGTGCTTGTTGAGCACATGGTAGAACACCACTGCATGCCAGAGGACAATGAAATATGTGCATTTCTTTCCCCTTTTACTGTATCCTGAAACCTTTGCCCCTTCTCTTCACTTGTCATCTTTGTTAGAAGCTGACCAAGAATGTAATCGTACCATATCATATCATGGTACTCAATGGGTAGACTGAGCACTGAAGTGTTTCTGTGCACCTCTTCCTTACTCACTTTCCCAGAGAGAGATGAGATTGAACTGATTTATACATTTTCATGTTATGAAGAATCACAGACTCAAGTCCTCTTTGTTTATATTGAGTTTCCTTACAGTTTCTTTATCTTTCATGTCTTGTCTTAAGCATGGCAGAGCAGGGCTGAGATGTTGCTCTGAAGAACTGGCTCCACTGCCACCTTCCTTGTTTAACCTTGAAAGACTTCATCTTTTACGTTGTTTCCCCATCCCTGCACCCTCCTGGGCAGAGACTGGGACGTGCAAACATAGCAGAACTCATGACCATAGGTAATGTGGTGGTTTAATGTCTTGTGGGTTTTCTTTTTAGATAGAAGCCAACTCTTCAGCAGCGCTCGCAGATGAAAAGGTCTTTAAGTGTTGGTGAGCTTTAGCAGGGAAAGAACCACTTAATTCTGTGTGAGCCTGAGTGTGCCTTGGAGGCTTCTCAGAATGAGCACATTTGAAGGAAACAACAGTTGACTTTTCTGAGAAAATAAAGATTTCTAGTCTGCTCAGACCATCCTCTGTGAAACAGACTGAGTTCTGCCCTGTTCATCTGGTTCATGTTGGTTTGCAAATAGCAGTTATATAAGCTTTCCTGCTGACCCTTTGGAGGGACCTTTATAAACCAAACCCTAGACTTTCTGGTTTTGTTCCAAATGTGCATAGAGTTACTGGCATGACTACTAAGACCTTGCATGTATGGAGAGAGACTGAGAGAAACAGGGGCTGGCTTTTTAGCTCAGGTGTCTTGCCCTGGCTGGGGCTCCTCAAGACATGCTCAGCACATTGTGAATATGTTTGTCTGTACCAGGAATGAGCACATACTGTGACTGTGAGAGAAGGGATGCTGCTTCTAACCTTATGCTTACAAAGCATTAGGTGCCACGTGCCAAGCACAGTCATACTCATTAATTTTAGACTCTGCTATTAAAAACTGATTTTATAAAACTGCTTGTTAGCACAAAATCACAGACACTGGAAACAGCAAAAAATATATATTAGGACATACAGTTTATTTTTACACCCTGCTAATTGTCTCCAGATGTTCCCACATCATACTTCTCAGCCCTGATACAGTCCTCTCTTATGTCACACCTTGAGTTTAAAAGTTACCAAGGAATAATAATTAAAGGTCTGTTTTCATCTCTCCCAATGCCTAAATGACTACGCAGTACATAAAACCTAATTTATATAACACAGAGCTAGAATTACGTGTGAAAGGCCACAAAATTTTTCTCTTTCTCCTCTTCTTCTTTTCTTACCTGTATACCCTTGGTTTTGGTATTGAGCTTCATTCATTTCCCACTGACCCAATGCACTCCAGGTGCATTGTTCTTGTTTGGATGTAAAATGCAGTGGACAAATACCCTAGTTCATTACAGACATTGTCCAGGCAAAGTTAAAGGCTTCAGTAAATAGAATACATCTTTTGGAACTTCTGCTGTGTCAGACAGTTTCACCTGATATTGATCAAAAACCTAATTAAGAGGGGACCTTCCCTTTTGTTCCTTCTTTACACAAAGCTGGAGGTAGCTTGGAAAATATGCCTGTGGAACCTGTCATAAGAAGTTAATGTATTGCTTGATATATAATAATAATTGCTATTACCTACTGCCAGTGAAAAAGCACATTGCACTTTTTCCTGCTGATGAGATCATGAACATCTTAAAATTATGGTATTTAATTTGTCAGCATTACTATTCAGGGTGAACACAGCTTTGTTATGAGTCACAAGGTATCACTCCCAGAGCTGGAACTGCTGCTTGTGCATCATGCTGGTCAAATTTAAAAGGGTTTTTTGCTTGTGTTTTTAGTTGTTTCTGTGTTAGAAGCACTAGCAATTTTAAATTAAATCTCAGAAAGGCATGAAGTGAAGTTGTGACTTTAAAAGCAAAGCATTCATACTGCTCTTTCCATTCTCTCCTAGCTGTATATATTCAGTAGAATTTGATTATTTGATTTCCTTGCACTCTGAATTATTGGAATGTAAAATCCAACAAACAGATTCACTGCTGTCTAACATGGTGTGTGTGTCTGCCAAAATTCCTATGGGTGCCACTTCACAGGCCAGCCAAGAGCAGGGGCCTTGGCACCAGGTGTTCATACAGCAGGAAATAGGTAGTCTGTATTCCTATCTTAGTAACCTCACCTCCCATCTTACTGGATGTTTCAAGGAATTAATTTTGGAATTTGGCAATGGAATGGGAGCTCCTACATGGACAGATTCCCCTGCACGGATAGCAAAGCAATTACATCCAATTTAAGACGACAGTCATCCAAGCTGTTCTCTGTGGAGCCAAATTGAAGTATACCCAAAGCAGATTGCAGGATGTGAGCCTAAATTTGAAACCTCAATATTCTTAGAACTTTTCTTTTTTTTTATTTAATTATTATTTACTGTTTGTTTATTTTGTAGCAGTCCTACCCTCCTTCATCAAGCAGAACATTTCCATAAAAATCAGCCAGTTCATTTGTGTAAACGTGGCATATTCAAGCTTTCATTATTAGTAATAATACATTTATGGAACTTTTCTTTTCCACAATGAAGGGCCAGCTCTTCTTTCCACCAGGAGGGACTGTCTGTTCCACGGCAACTGGAATATAAATATGATTTTTCACTTGAAATATCCCAAAGAGACTCATAACAGTGAAGCCCACTCAAGACTGATGGGAGGGAATTGGTGATCTTGGATAAAGTGCTCTGACCATCTTAGACAGGGATATTTTCTGAAACAGTAGGGCAGCAAACCCAAACACTATCAGGCAAAGAATTAGCTTCTACTTTATAGCTGCTAAATTGAATTATCACTGGAAGGGGAAAAAACCTCGGTGGTTTACCCAGGTATTGATTCTCTGTTGTTGCCAAACCCCAGCTGTTCTGTGAAAAGGAACAGTGGGGTCAAAATATAACCCTTGTTCCACACCGTGAAGGATCAATACCTGCAGTATAATTCAGGTAGTTGTAATTACAAGGTCTTGGCAGCTTTACCTGCAGGTTAAATGACAGTCAGTGTCAAGTTAGTAGATTTCTTTTTCCTGAAAACCCCCAAATATGTTGGTTTCACTTCTTTTCTAACAAGAAGGGATCTTTGAGTTCTGGCATTTTTAAATTGTGTGCTCTGCAGATACATAGGTCTGCTGAGGGTGGGTGTGTGGGATTCACTCTGGCATCATTTACCCCAAGGAATCACATTTCTGTGCTCTTCATGCAGCCTGTTTTATAATCCTATTTTATAATGTCAGGATTTTCTGGGTCATGGTGGGAATAGAGAAAGGTATTTCCAATGATCATGACCAACTTCCCTTTCATGAGAAGAACAACGCTGAGGTTTCCAAAGCAGCAGCATGTGCTGGTGGGTGGGATGGCAGCTCTGGAATCAAATCACCAATAGTCCAGCATATGTGCTGGAGAGCTTTTTGGATGGTTTGCTGCTGCTCCTGGATTTCAAATGCTATCTTGAAATTCTCATCCACAGCTGCTGTCACTGTGGATTAAATTATTTCTGTTCTTACCATACAACAGGACAAGCTGTAAGGCTCCTTGTGTACTTGTGTGCACACATGCCTACCTAATGCTCCTGCCAGGCTGCCTAATTACAGCCCTCATTGGGAGCTCAGCACAGGCTTTACGAAAGAGGCATTTTGCCCCTGAGGAAGAGCTAGTGACTGAACTCAGGCATTGGCAGGAGACACAGTTGCCCTTGTGCTGCTCTTCTGCTCTGCATTGCCTACTCACTGCAGGTCAGCATGCTGGTACCATCACTGAGGTGGAGAGCATAGGCACAGGTTTGGTTTGTTAATGGCACCACAGCTTTGGGAGGAGCTGTCATGGTTGCAGAGCCAGATGCAGACATTCATCTTCCTCAGCAGAGCTACCCCACTCTGCTGCCAGCCCTTAGGTCCCAGGTCCGGCTCAGCTCCTGCTGGGCAGGAGAGCAGCCTGGGATGGGGGCTCCTGATTTACTTCAGCACAGTTTGCCACAGCTGCTTGGCTTTCAGCAGTAACTCCCACCATTGGGAGGAAGAGGATGGTGCCCAAGACAGCAAGATCTCAGTGGGGCCAATCACCATCATATTGCTGTGACCTGCTTGCCTGGCCCCAGCTGTGAAATAATGCAGGCAGTACGTGGTGTGAGACGGTGCAGGTGCAACTCTAGACATAAAAAAATGGTGGGGTGGTGCTGATCAGCATAAAATAAAAGCAGCACAGTCTGCTGTCCTAAGAGACCCCAGTGCTGGGCAAGTTGGAGCCCAGCTGAGCACAGCCCAGCTCTGCATACTGATTCCCAGGAGCCCAGAAACTGCTGGTGGGTACAGGCTGTGGTGCTGTGCATTCATCAGTTTGATATTTACATGTACTGCTGAGTGCTCCAATTCATATAGCATTAAGAGGGAAAAAAAACCCGAGTTACATTAGTTTATGGATGTTGAAAGCTTTTCCTGACATTCAGTACAGTCTGTGGCACTGGAAGAGCTTCCAGACTGACCTCTCTCCTACATAGTCCCTGGGAGCGTGTTCATGTCGAACATTTTATATGATCATCCTGCATAACAGGGAAGAACAAGTAGATTTCCTGCCTTGATCTCCCTATTCAGAACCTCTCAGAAAACCAATATTCACCTGATATCTGATGGGCACTTCCAACAGAGTTTTCCCTGTCTTTGGAACAATGCAACAGCTCAAAAATTTTGGTCATATGTCAGGACAGTGCCTTCATCTAGAGGGGTTTAAAACACAGGTAGATATGAAAAGGAAAAAATCCTGAACCTCAAACAAAGATAGGTTGTTAATTATTACCAGTGATGGAAACTGAAAGAAAATTCCTGTCTCAGCCTTGCAAATAATATTTATTCTCTTGCCTTCTAGTTTCATCTGAAAAAAAAAATAGCATCCCTAGTAGCAGCATCTAAAAATCACACTCTGTTGACAGAGAGAGAAGTGTGCCACCCTATGAATAACAAATACAACTGTCAGCAGTACCCAAACCCTATGATTTTTTAGAGGTCTGTCATCTTAGAATTCACTAGACCAAACCATACTTAGCTGGTGAGACCAGATGAGATAATAGACGAGCTACAGACCGTCCCTGCTGTGGACAGCTGGTAAAGTCATTTAATTTTTAGCAGTAGATTTATCTGCAGGCTTTCACTTAAGTGTCTCTGAATACAGAAGCACAGAAACGGATTATATATGTCTACCTAAAAGTATATATTTAGTTCTTGTATATTTTAAAGAATGAGAACCTACTTCTGGAGGACTGTGTGAGCCACATAATGTCAGGTTTTCCATCTGGATTGGAAATGAAGCTGTTTAACAAAATGGAGACATCTTTTAGGAATTTTTTTTTTAAGTTTAAAATTTCCATCATCTCTCTGCAATTACAGGATAGACAGCTAATCGACTGGAATTTTGATTTTTTACTTGCACAGAAAATCCACCCTGATGCTTGTTTTAACTGAAACATTTGGTGTTGGAATTCTTTTGGATTTCCTTTAGCTAAGAATGCCTAGGACAAGGTTTTCTAATATACTAATATATGCAACAGAATGGGGAAACGATGTTTGCAGGAGTCCCTTGAGTCTAAATGAAGGCATTAGCAATGGTTATTGTAATAACAAAGAAAGGTGCATCCCCTCTTGGCAAATTCCTGTTGTTTGCTTATCTCATGTGGAGCTCTCTGGTGTTTTATTTGAAGAGCATTTATTGATTGCTCCTCATTAACAATCATGTTGTATTGAATGAAAAGAGTGAAGTCATGTTTGATATACTGCCCTCAAACCCTTAGGCTTACCACATCCATCCTGGTTGCGTTTTTCCCCTGACTGCTTCTATTCATTAATTTTAATGGACATTTTGAAAACTGCATGATTAGAAGCTGATTGTGCTTAATTCTTTTTTTTTTTTAAATGAAGGAAGAGCTCTTATATTGTAGGAGCATAGCAGCTCACCCAATATGGCACATCTAACAACTGGCTGTGGGTATATCTGCCCTGATACTTACTGAGAGTGGCCAATATACTGGACAATGCAGAAGAGAGCACAGGAGGTTCCCTGCCAGCTTAACTTTGCTTATGATTGACTTTTGTCCTGAAACAAAGGAGTTTATTGTTCCATATTAAGGTAACTTAATTAGCAGTGTGCAATGCTTTTTCTTTTTTATTTTTTGGGAGCACTAGATTGGCTCTTGATGATCCTGATTAAATTTCTTTTTCTACAGGAACACAGAATAATTGTGGTCACCACCCTATTGCTCTCTGCTTCTGTTCAGAACTGTATACCAAGGCAGTTTTATTTTGACAGCTTCTCAGCTTTCACATATCTTGCTATTCTAGATATCTAGATACTATTGAATTTCCAGACAGAGTAAATAGGCATGTTAGATTTACCTTTTATGATTATTAGTGTGCAGAACTGTCTCAGAATCCCTTTTGTGCATGTCTTTTCCAAGCTTTAAATCTTCATCTCTTCAATTTGTCCATAAGGATAAACCTGTACAACTTTAATTATTTTTAACATCATTCACATTTTGCTCCTGCAGCAAAAGGTATTGATAATTTTGGGACTCAACAGAACACTTTTTATCTGATTGTATCTGTTCCTCAATCATATGTCTATACTTCATCATATTTAGCAGAATATTGGCTACATAATTAAAAGGGAGAACAGGACGGGTCGTAACGTTTCTTGATAATTGTATAAACAAATCATAAGTCCAAGAGGTGACATTTTAACAATCATCAGCTAATTGAACTGAAACTTATAAATAACTGGAGAGGTATGAGCTCTGTTTGAAGAATGTAGTCCTGCTCCTTCAGCCTAACCATATTTCTGCTGTCTGAGTCATCAATTCCCATGCTGCCTGTTGTTCTCTGGCCGGTGATGCTGTACACATGCATCAGGCAGCACTGACACAAACACAGTTTATTAAGCCACTTTCATCTCTGGTGAAAGTAAATGTTGCTGCTGATGCCTGCTGCAAAGTCATCTATATCAGCTGAAAAAGTTCTGCTATTGTTGTCATATTATAGGCCATAATCCTTTAGAGCTCTGGAAAAAGAAAACAGTGCCAGCTACTGGTTGAATTGAAAACCAGATGATTTGGGGGGGGGGGGGGGGGGCCTAATAGGCTTTTT
>VXBX01009587.1:289600-376748 GCA_013400415.1 Scytalopus superciliaris | reverse complement strand
GGGGGGCGTGGCTAATAGGCATTTTGGCTTCTTTTTTTCATTTCATCCTCAGCAAAAAGGCTATTCTACAGCAATAAAATTTAAATATATATTTCCATCTCCTTGGCACTAATGGCACTAATGCACAGATTTACATCAAAATGCTGCCTGAACAGGAGTCAAGTGTGGCTGGATGCTCTTCATCCTGTGATAAGTCAATTCTTTGTTCCCAAAACATTAAGCAGATGTATCTTGTGGAATGGCTGTCCTCTCTAAACTAGTTGCAAGCTAATTGCATTTTTCTCTCCACTGTTAGGTGATATCTTTCTTATTTTATTTTTAGTTGTAAGTATAAAAGGGCCAGGTGATACCTGATGATGCACAGGGTACTGAGATTTTGTCCAAACATCCATTTCTGAGCAGGCAATTTCTCTATATATGACTTTAGCATGCATTTCAGTGAAAAAATTCAATGCCAGCTGCATTTACCCTCACCCACCAAAAAAAAAATGGCCTTCTGGGGCTCAGCTTAGTTTTCCAAGAAACCTTCTAGCCTTAAAAATTGTAGGAAAAAGTCAAGAATGTGACCTCAGTGTCACAGAACACTTCATGGTAGACAAGGCTTGTAGGTGGTTGATCTCCTCCTCTGTTTTGGGATGTTTTGAAGCACTCCCAGCTGGCACACTGACCCTACTTGCAGCCTCATTGCCAGCCCATGAAGATGGCACATGCTTTCCAACAGACACATACGTGTGTGGATTTTGGTGACTAGAGTTTACAGGAAGGTTTCCTCGCTCACTGCTCTCACCAAACTGTTTTCCTTTCTCACCTTAACAAGATCTCACCTCTGGGAACCACAGCTACTTCCAGTTTCCACCCTCCTTTGAATTCCCAAGTTACCAGAGGCCATGAGAGAGCTCATTTCACAACCGCCAGACCCACTCAGAATCAGGGTCTCACAGCAGGTACTGTGGTGTGCTGTGGCTCAGTGTTCTTGGCTTGTTGGATGCTTCCAGCAGCCACCAAGGTTCCCAGCTTCTCCTGGGAGCTGCAGCTCTGAGCCAGGAGCTGGGATCCACTGCTCATCACGTAGTAAGAACCAGTTATCAAGGTTCTCCCAGGCCAGTCTGTTCCACAGTGCATTTAGGAAGCCAGTGAGAAAAGTGGTTCTGGCACACTCGAGATAATGTGTGCTGATCCAGCCTCTGTTATGCTGATTCACAGCTCCTTTTTAGATGTTAGAGAGTCAGTCACTGGGGGGTGAATGTACGACCAGGATAACTCAAAAACTGACTACAGTGCCTGTATAATAGGCTTTATCTTTGCCTAAATTTCCAGATAGCCTGAAGCATTGGCTTACAGCAAATAGCCCCCCTTACTGAGATGTTTAGAGACAAAAGGCACGAAATGAAGCACTGAAAAAAAATGGAGTACAATATAAGGAAAAGCAGATTGTCTCACAAAACAACAATAATTATGATTATTTTTCCTATTTAGTCTAATAGTTATATGTTTTTAAATAATGTCCATTTGTCCCACAAATATTGTAGCATTTAGGTACTTTGCAACAAAGCTTCAGCCTTGCCACAACTCAAGTGTAATGGTCAAGGCTATGATCATATCTCTGTGCCATATGCCTGAATTTCTCTGAGTATTTGAAAATCAGAGTTTGATTTTGTTGTGGGTTGACCCTGGCTGGACACCAGAGCTGCTCCATCACTCCTCTCCTCAGATGGGCAGGGGAAAAAAAAAATAGCGTGTTGAGATAAGGACAGGGAGAGATCACTCACCAATTACCCTCATAGGCAAAACAGGCCCAACTTGGCCAAATTAGTTTCATTTAATACCAATCAAATCAGAGTAGGAACAGGCACAGACTGTTCCAACATTAGTCCCTCNGGGTTGACCCTGGCTGGACACCAGAGCTGCTCCATCACTCCTCTCCTCAGATGGGCAGGGGAAAAAAAAAATAGCGTGTTGAGATAAGGACAGGGAGAGATCACTCACCAATTACCCTCATAGGCAAAACAGGCCCAACTTGGCCAAATTAGTTTCATTTAATACCAATCAAATCAGAGTAGGAACAGGCACAGACTGTTCCAACATTAGTCCCTCGCAGTGTCACAAGTCCTGCCAGCAAACCTGCTCCAGCACAGGCTGGGTCACAGCATCCTTTGGGCATCCACCTGCTCTGGTGTGGGGTCCTCTGTGGGCTGCAGGTGGATCTCTGCTCCCTGTGGACCTCCATGGGCTGCAGGGGAACAGCTGTCTCAGCATGGCCTGCACCAGGCTGCAGGGGACTCTGTTCCAGTGCCTGGAGTAGGTCCAGCCCTTCCTTCTCCACTGACCATAGTGTCTGCAGAGCTGTTTCACTCTCCTCTCCTCTCCTCTCCTCGNTGCCTGAAGATAAACTAATGCACATCTGGAAGTTCACTGCTTTGCCAGCTCACTACTGTTTGTGTTGCCTTTCTGTCTTTCTTTTATATTTCCTTTTCTTTCCTTTTAAGTTTTCTTTTTTATTCTTCTTTTCTCTTTTCTTTCTTTTTCCCTCCCTCTCCCTCTCCCTCTCCTCTCCTCTCCCTGCCATGGGGACAGGCAGACCCCTCATCACTCACTGTCACCTTGGCTTCTTACAAAATAAGGCAAAAAGACCCCAAGCAGTTCTTCATAGCAAAACTGACAACAGGAAGTTTTTATTTGTTGTTTGTGCTGACTGTTTTCAGTTTGGATTGTCAGTGACTTGGAGTGCTTCTGACTATTGGTCTCTGCCTCACCAGTTGTCAGCAGCTGCCAGCTGTATATTCTTCATGTAAACCATGCTGTATCATCAGGTACAATGGCAATATTACCTCCAAGCAATGATGCATTTATGATGCACTGTGCCCTGCTCAGGCCCATATCAAAATATTCTGAAGCTTACTGATACATGAGAGGTGTTCACTGCTAATCTTGGGGGTGGTATCAGAGCACTGGAGCAAGCTTTGAAGCTTTTGCCCCTGGGTATTTTCTCCTCTGCACAAGACAATTTAACCTATGGTCATGTACAAACAGCAGCACACTGATGGATAAACAGTGTTCCTGCTGTGTCCTGTTTGGGAGCTGTAATTATTACTCAACAAATTACTGGATACCCTGCTGAGACAATATTTAATGTTACCTCAGGTGCACAGGAACTGATTAATTGAATGCCCCTGTAAGCAGCCATTACATTTCAATAGGATTTTATGGTTTTGTCTCCCCTCCATTGGGTGCTTGGAGGGCTTTCTCATTGCTTAACTATCCCATGTCACAATCATTTGTATCAAGGGCAAAGGGAGGAGATCTAGCCCTTCAAAGTCCATTTGGTACCACCACTTGGCTTCTGTGAGAGTGGGCACTGCATCAATTAACATAGATCATGATGGTTAGTTCTTAAGCTGATGTGACTGAAGGTTCTCCTCCCCAGCTAACCCCTACATCAGATTAGCAAAACCATTTAACATGGCCCTTGGTCACAAAAGAGAACAGTAATCAGGCCACTTTAGCCTCCCAATCCAAATGAGTAAGTCTGAGATGGAGCTCACCCCTCGACTGGTGGTCGGTATTTGACTAATCAAGTTGGGTTAATGGAAAGATGAGTTTGGTCTGCTTGTGAGTTAATCCACAGCAAAATTCTAAATTAGCTGTCTGGATACAGAGAGCATTAGGATATTGTATAAACCTTTTAGACTGTTCACACGGTTCATGTATTATTCTGCATTTTAAATCAGTCTCATGCAAATCAGCCCTATGGGAGGAAAAAGGGTTAGTTAGATCCTGATTTCTAACCTGCAGTTTTGCTTACATTATATTTTTCCGGCACTGATTTAAAGACCTGAAATATAATTCTATAATCAGAACCTCAGATGGACTAAAACAACATGGTTGTTATGGCTAGGGGGGTACTGTAATTCTGATCTGCCTCCACTGATGCTGCTGTAAAGGGAGAACTATTTTTGTTCTTTCATTTTGCCTTATTTGGTAGAATTCATCCTGCAGAGGACATAGACCTGCAGATAACAAAAGATAGTTTGGAGCTCCATGTGTGCATTTCTGTTAAAACATAAACAACTTGATTTCAAAGTGGTGTTTAGTACCTGGCTGCTAAACACTGATACCTAGCAGTTTTCATGAAGGTGTCTGTATCCCTTATTATGAATGTCTTGATGGTTTCTCTGGTCCAATTCTCTCCAACAAAGCAGCATTGTTACCTGGATAGATTACCTTAAGGTTCATGGTCACAGGTTGGCCTGCACATGTGCATGGTGACTTCTCAGTTTGTCTCAGCCACAGCTGAAAATCAGCCACACATATCTGGAAAAACTAATATGATGATCAACTCCTCTTTCTTCTTTTCCCTTGTGCTCCTTAAAGACCTTAATTAATCTCAGTGGGAAAAAAATAATAACACTTAAACAATGAGTTTTTGCTTGAGACCTAAGGAGGGTGGGTTTTAGGCAGCTTGTGTTTGTTTAGTCACATGCAATGCAAATCAGTGGAACTCAGTGAATGCTATGTGCCTGAAACTATGCACAGCACTTTGAAATTTGTACATACAGCACTGTATAAACATTAAGCATCAATGCTGTCTGCTTTCAGGTAATTTTTCATCCCACATCTTGTGGCACCAATTCTGCAGAGATGTTTATGTGGGAAGATGTCAGAAATTAGTTCTCCCGCTGGCACCTTCCCAGACAAAACACAAAGCTGACAGTTTCTGTGAAAATTCTCACGTCTTACTTAGTGTCTTTTCCTTCATCTCTTTTTCTTTTTGTCTACCTATAAAGTCTTCTAACTGTAAACAAGTAGTGTCATCGGTTTCCTGATTTCTTGGGTGCCTAAATCCTGACTCCCCTTAATGTGGCCTTAAAGGATTGTATTTAATTCGTGTGCTGTTACTTTGCCCAAGAGCACTCAGGATTCAGCAGCTGATTCTCATTCAGATTGTCACTGTAGGCTGGGTCAGCATTTTTGTTCAGATTAGGAAGATACTTTTGAAGCGAATCTCCTGTCTGTCTCTGATTACTGCACTTTGGTTCACATCAGGGAGCTTTCTCAGCGTGCAGCAGTTTGATCCCTGTGGCTGAACCGAGGCTGGAGTCTGCACCCTGGGAGCACACTGCTGTATCCCAGCTGCTGGTGTATGCTAGAGCAAATCAGAAGTAGCCCCCTGAAACACATTCAGTGTAGCTGTTGGGTCCTCAGCACCTATAGCTCCACTTTAGAGCTTCCCACCTATTGCTCCATGCTGTTTGCTAATGTGGATGTTGGAGTTTGCTTCTGGAGTCCTCCAGTGCTCTGGGTCAGACTGGGTCGTGCTTGGGCTCCACTCTTAGTCAGCATTTCTGGGTGACATGGGTGACTCCAAACAAGTGGCTCTGTGGCTTCATGTCTACAGCATGCCCATTATCATTCCATAGCAAAAACATTGCTACTCTAAGATTTACTATATATATATGCATAAGGTGAAATGAAGATCAGAAATTTTTTTTCCAAAGTGGGTTGGCAAGATACCCAATGAAAGAATGTGCAGCTTTACTGTCACTGCCTAATTCAAAAATCATCCTGCCCGTGTTAAAGTCATAATTACCCCTAAGTGAGAAAAGCTTACCCATTTAGCTCATGTTACATTTATTTTAAGTTGTTTATTTCTCTGTTTTCATGTTCTATCAGATTTTGAGTCCCCTATTGTCAGGTGTCATTACTTCAAAAGGCTTGGTCTGAAGAACCAAATCCTGAAATTTTCGATATCCCTCCTCATGCAGTCCTTCAAATCCTTTTGCCCATGATAGGAAATGCAGTTAAGATAACCTGGTAAATGCTTGAAATAATTGAATAAAATCCTACTTTGAGTGCAGAACACAGAGGTTCAAAGCAAATGGTTTCAAATTCAGAGATTAAAATAGAAATGCTACATAATGGGTCTTGAAGGAGCAGGGGAAAAAAATTCCTTTCATTGTGGTGAAATGCCAGGTTCTTTTAACTTCCCTTGCGGCAGCTCTGATTTTTTCATCATTCTATGTTTTAAACCACAATTTAGATTTAATACTACGCCAAATGAGATAATTTATCTTTGTCTGACTGCATATTTTTACTTAATCTACTTAACAGATTTCTGCTAACTCTGTCAACCATAAACACAGCTCTCCCCTTACACAGATTTGTTTCAGTGCTTGTGGCTGTGTGATTACCTCTCTCTTCTTTGCTTCTGTAAGCTTTCTTTCATGCATAATGGCTTACAGCTCAGTTGTGACTGCTCAAAAACAATGATTTTGTATGCATGTGGTTATGCTGTTGGGAATCCAGCATCCATTCTTAATCAGGAAATGTGTTTTGGGTACACAGCAGAACTCCTACCCCGCAATACTTCTCACAGATGCCGTATTAAAGTGTCCAGCTCGCAGTTATTTTTTTGTGATGCAAATAAACAAGCATAGTATTTTGCACGCTCTCAAGTTGTGTAAATAGTTGTGAAATTGATTGCTCAGGCAGGTCCTGTTTTCCCCAGCCTTGCTCCCACTCAGAGGGTGTTTAACATTGCACCTCTGGAAGTGGTTCCAGCTGGTCTTAATCTTATTCCACGTCTCTCATGGGTACTTCCAACTATTTGTGCTGGTATCTACACTAGTAAATTAAGCGTGCCTGAGAACAGCCCTGGGAGCTGATGCCAAGTGGCAGGAATCAGTGGGCTGCTGAAGTTCACTGACATCTCTAGGCTTGGAAGCTCTCCCACCCTGCAGAAGAGTGGCTGGGTCCCCGCTGTACCCCTGCTGGAGCAGCACCACTGCTCTGCCTGGGAACCCGTTTGCTTTTGGGTAACAGGCACAACTGCAAGCCAGGACCTGGGGAATCTTCCCAAGTCTCGCTCAATTAACTAATACAGGCATAGATTTATTCAGTGCTTGTGTGCTGCCTCCCAAGGAAGTTAGGAAGTACGAGTCCCCAAGTCAGATTTGCAATTTTAGATTTGTGTTTGTCTGAGATGGTGAGATTTCACAGCATTTCTGAAAGAAACATTTAAAATTATTCATGCTGCCTGGTTGTCATGCAAGTGGGAAAGTGCTAATGGCGTAAAGGGGATGGAAGTGAGATGAGGCTTTGCGTGGCTTGTCTGCGGAGCAAAATCAGAAATGTTAAAACTTGGAGATCACTATCAGTCCTGTGTCGTAGAAAATGGTTATGAAATTACTCCTTTCAGTTAACTTATAGCGCCAATTTCTGTGAAAATGATCTACGCTACGGCCCAGCCTGACAGACAGAAATATTTCTGTCTTTGTTTCAGAATTAAGGAATAAAGAGAAATGAACATGGAACAAACCTCACTGGCTTCTGTTATGGAGCTCTGTTTGCTGTTTTCTATTGCAGTTACGATCGACTTTGTTACTGAATTAGTGCGTGGTAAGAGAGCTCCATGTAACAATTTATGTCTCTTGGATGGGGATTTTGCACTGAGATAATAAGAAAAGGGTTGCTCTCACTCAGTCTGCTTGAGTAATGGTTTTAGTTGCCAAATCATTCTTATTTTCAGTAGAGAAAGGGGAAAAAAAGTCTTTAAGCATAAATCAGAGTATATGGCAAATAGTTCTCCCTTCAAATTATTTTAACACAAGGCATTTTTTAGAAATATTTTCCATTGATAAAACAGTATTTAGCAAGCCAGAAAGTTATGACTCCTTTATTTTTTTTCTTGCAATGATGTGTTGTAATAAGACATAGTCCGTTTGAAGTTAATATATGTCAAATTATATTTATTTAATTTAGGGAAAAGAATTGCAAGAACAGCAATAGATCATATTCTGTTGTGTTGCATTTTTGGTCCACTGAAATATGTGGTAACAGGAGCTGATAGGTGGGGTTTTTTGCCAAGTAAAGAAAAAACAAGAAAGCCAATCAGTTACTGACTAGCTCTTCTCTTTTGGTTGTTATCACCTGTGTTCATCATCTTTCCATGATGAGCAAGATCAGCTGAGAAAGATGGAGAATTCTTCTATAAGGAAATAAAAGTGAGGAGATCGGTTAATGTTCTGGCATTAAATATCCTCCCGATAGGGGAGCTTCTGTCTCAGTTCAAGATAATAGACAATGAAGCTCTAAGACAGGAGCAATTTAAATTACATTTTAATCAATTCTCAGGAGGGAAGGCAGCATTATGTGGGACTGTTAATAGAAAACCAGCAATGTTTCTTGCTCTGTCATTTGTGTGCATTATGCCTGAACAATCTGATGAATTAACAGATTATCTCCTAATCAGTCTTCTGTGATGCTTCGAAAAAATCCCATCCTACATTCATGATGCCTTTTCAAAGCTACGACATCACATAATCAGAGTCTCTGCTCGAATTTCATTGCACTCAAAGTCTGAGGGTTGGAGGCAGCGTGGACGTAGGAGGCAATGTTGTTCCCACCACTGCACTGTGACTTTGAACAGAGATGTTTTGGCTTCCTTAGACTTTTATGCACCCTGTCATTGTTGCTGGGAAGACCTATAATCTGTATAATGAATGTTAGAGATCTGGCCTGGTGTCCAGTGAGTAGGCAGCACTTTCATATAGCTTGTTCTTCTTCCAGAAGGCAAACTCAGTCAGCAAAACATGCCAAATGTAAAAATTATTTAGCATGAGGTATCACTGACAGAGATGAAATGGCAAGTGTGCTGTGCTAATCCCACTTCCCAGGCTGTAAATGGAAACTGCTGATTAAGAGCAGCAAATCAATTTGCTAACTAAGGTTCTAAAAATAAGGTGTGCTGCAAATAGAAAATTAATGGGAAATGGATAATGTTGAATGGATTGATCAATGGAATTGTAGGAGAAGACAAATGATGTGTAACTTTACTTTTCCCTTGGCTAATCAACTTCATGCCCGTATGTAACCAATAAAAGGAGAGGGAGAGATCACATTAATAAAAATTAACCAACTGCAGTTAACTCCTCTCCTCTGCTACCCAGTGGAATTAGTGCAGGAAAGAGAAAAAAATGTCTTACATGAAAAATCTTGTATTGCCCAGAGTCTTGGTGTAGCTGAAATAGATCCACTGTGTGCCTTACCTTATCCCCATACTCACGAGTCCTCAATGAGGAGATACTGGGAAAGGACAAAAACGGAGGCAGAGGCATTACTGAAGGGAGAAGGAGTGATGTCTAAGGAGCTTGCACTGAGCCAGAGGAAATATTAAAATGTGGCCTGTTTAATTGCTCATTACCATTACTGGGTTGAATTTGCACTGGTGACTAGGATGATGATTTCACCTCCCATGCTGTCCCAGTGACTTTTTTGGGATTACTTAGCATGAAAGAAAGTGAAGAACTTTACCTCCTAAGGCTGGGTGATGTTAGTGAAATTTGGAGGAAACAAAACAAAAGCAGAACTCCACAGCTCAGAGGTGCAGTTATGCTGTGACCCAGATTAGTCTTAATGTCTGCAGTTGTGCTGTGTTTTTTTAAATTACATCCTTCTCCTTTCAGAGGAAAAGCAGACAAGTGATTCATGACTTGTTCTGGGAGTCTCCCAAATATGTCTGCATGGGGCTCCAATACTGATCCTGTGCTCTTGGAGAGCACATGTCTCTAAATTGCACTAGGTCTAGCCTTGGTTCCTGATCTGAAAACCACAGCAGTGTTTCTCGTTCTCCTGAAACCAAGAATGGGATGATGGAGAGTCCAGAGAGACTCTACTCTTTTGGGAGCAAAGGTGTTTATTTCAGATGCTTTTCTTTCATAACAACAGGGCTTTTGAACATATTTTTAATTGATAATGTTGATTTAATAGATAACAACCTGTACCAAACTCTATAAGACAGTCCAATTTTTGAAAAAATGGGGAAACCTGTGGAATGTTTGTCTTCAAGAAAGTTATTTTTTGTTGTGATGTTTGAAGATTCCCAGAATCTAATTGCATTTTTTATTTTTAAAATTAAGAAAAAAGCTGCAAAAAGCAAAGAACAAACAAAGCACAAACCCACCTCCCATAAAAACCCCAAACCAAAAGCATTACATGCAGAGACAATTCCAAGCAAATCCCCTGTTTCTTTCAGGAAATATTAGCCATCTTCTGACCAGAAGTTCCTGTGATCAGGAAATTCAGGATTAAACCCAGCAGAGAGCAAGGCCCTGATGATGTGGATGCCAGCACTGTCTCCTGCAGGCTGCCCTGGGCACTCCAGCTCCAGCTGACAGTCCTGGCAGCCCAAAGATTTCACGAGCCCTTCCTGCAGAGCAGGCGTGTCCTGACAGGGCTTGTTAGCCTCATACCACTGACTGCAATCATCACAGCAGAACTGCATGTTAGGATCATCCCATTTCACAAAGCAGGTCCAATCCCAATGCCATTATGGCTTTGCACAGGCTTCCCACAGTCAGGTATATTCCTCAGTGGCCAGGGTGCTTTGTCAGATCAATGTGTCTTCACCGTATCCAGTGCTCCTGCTTGAGGCATTAATAAGATTCATGAAGCTTAAAGAGCAGTAATTGTCTTTCCAAAAACATTTGATTTGCCTACGTGCAAAACCAGTTTGTGATTGCTCCATTATTTTTTAGGGGGTGCTGAGATATATTCTGAGCTGAGCTGTGTATTTATTTATTTATTTAATTTCCTAAAAACAGATGAATGCAATAAACACAGTCAACAGTCTGGAACAGGTTGATATCCAGCACAGTGAGACATCTAGCTGAGATCAAATACAACTTGCATATAATGCAACGAGTTTTCACAGGGCTTCATTTGATTACTTGGGGAACAGAAGGGGAACTGGGGAAGGGCAAGTCACATGGAGATTCAGGTATGCATGCGAGATGACCGGGTGACCTTATAGATGACATCTACAATTGAGCAAACCAGACAGCACTTTAAAACTTGGTCAACTGCTTTGAGAGAGTGTGTAAGTCAAAGATCCTCACAGTGCTCTTCATCTGGCTCTAAAAGCTAAGCACCCTCGAGGTTCCTGCATCAGGAGGTGACTGTACTAGCATTTGTGTTGCATGAAGTGTCCGTGTTGTTGCCAGTGTCTGGATACCCAGAGAGCTTTTAATCTGGCATGGTGTGTCATCCCAGGGAGAACACTGTGCCTGAATCTTCAAAGATGATCTTGTCTCATCGGCTTCCAGTTGTGTTTATTGGCAACCTGCAGTGTGTTGCCATGCAGCTGGTGTGCAAGCTGAGGAGAACATAGCACAGTTGGGAGACAACACACGCTGTTCCCTGTCCCAGCCGTCCCCCCCTGAAAAAAGTCTGAAATAAAACAGAAAAGCACGTATTTGTGAGAATTCTATATGGAAACAAAGCACAATACAGAATCAGTCTCCAAAATTATTATTTTTGTGGCAAACTTCATTCCTTACCATTGACTAAGGGTTTTGGCAACCTGCAGACATGGGTCTAGCCTGCAGCTGGCCTTTTTGGATGCTGCCATCCCACAGGGAAGGGGTGCCAGGACTGCCTTATCTTTGCTTTGCCATTACTAAGAGGCAGCTCTAGTAGGCCAGTAGCTCTAAGGCAGCAGCATCCTTCAGCTCAGGGCTGTGGCCAGGACACCCCAGCCATGCCCTGCATGCACAGCAGTGAAGGTTGGAACACAGGCTGGTGTTTTTGAGAGCAGTGGCAAAGCGTGCTGCAGGCCATGTCCTTCCCAGCCTATTACAGGGGCAAGACAGCTTAACCCCCTGGTCAGCTTTCCTTCCTGGATCCCCTGCTCTTCCACCTAGCACTGGCTGTTTTGCACAACATCCAGGTCTTACAGTGCGTCCCAACAGCAGTTTATGAGATAGAACCTGCTGACACTGAAAGCACTGCCTGTTTCCTCCCACTAACTGCATGCAAACTACTCATTCTGCTTTGCTCTCCTTCTCTCTGCCTCCTAAGAACTGCAAATCAGGTGCATGCCAGGAAAACAGGCAGAGGTCATATTAGAATTTCATCTTTCCAGAGAGACCAGCATGTCAGAAAAGAACAGGAGGTCAAAGGCAACCTCTGCCCCCTGCAGTGTCCTTCAACCTCTTTGCCTTCAGAGATGGCTTTTCCCTTCACTGCTTGGCCTTTCCTTTCCTTTGTCAGCATCTTTTGCATCTCTGGGCCAAGTGGATCTTAAAGTCTTAAGCTGTGTTTTGTGAAAGCAGGATATTGTCAGTGCTCTGTGTCCAGAGAGAAAAAGTACTGATGGAGGGTCAGACTGCAGTGAGTGCCACGGCTTTCCTGCTGGAACAGGCTTTGTCTCTGCTTTTGTAAAACCAGATGCCAAGGATCAGACATGTGAAAAGGCAAACAGCTGTTATAAGGTAATTTAGTAAATAAAATAAGTGGATATCACATCACCAGCTGGAGTCACTGCAGTCCTAAGTGCTTGAAAGTCATTAGTCAGGCTCTGAGAAATCCTGAGATTGGTTTAAATAATATGAGATTAGAAAGTGCTTTTGGGGTTCATGTAGTTGCCTTTCAGTACTGAAGCATTAAAGGCTCGCATGGGTTAGAAACATTTTTATTAAAAATTAAAGGAGAGATTTTCAGTGAGGCTGTTTCCATGTTTGAAGAAAGTCACAAAATGTGGCAGAAGTCACTGAAACAGTTCCCTGAGTTTTTTGATCTGGGAAGGCGAGCAGCATCAGCTCCTGATGGGTAAGCACCTGGTTCCTGTAACTCCACAGGCGCCGAGGCAGCTGCTCCAGATTTACACCTGAGTGTGTGACACCAGAGTCAAAATAGAGTTCTTTGTTTGCCTTCTCATTCTCTCACATACCTCTTCATTTTCTATGTCAGGCAGCAAAGCACATGGCAAAAAATGTGGAGTATTATATAATGAACATGACCTTCATACACCATGGGTCATGTTTTTTGCAGTAAAGATGATTATTTCTAGTCAACTCCATTTATATGCTGGCATGAAGATCCCATATGAAGATGAGGATTTTCTTTTGAGGTGTTCATGTATCTTCAAGGATAAAATCTGTTAATTGATGTAATGTCTAAGTAGTGGTGCTGAGGCATGTTTTGATGAGTGTGGGCTGAGTATTTTAAAAATTCTGTGTCTTCCTTATTGATACAAACTAAGTGCACAGCAGCTTTAATTAAGTTGTCAGTGTAATGACTGACATTGAGAAGGTAGTCGCGCAGTCATTCCTTTTTAATGATGTCTCTTCTTGGTAATTAGGATAATTCCAGATTTATGAGGATTAAAAGAGCCATATACCTAAATTCGTTCTTGGAGGTTCTTGTAAGAGACTGAAAGTGTTATGTCAGTGTAGCGAAAACAGAGGCAAGGTAGTGACAGATAGATGATTCTCCCTTCCTGAAATTGTGCTGTGTGTCTTCTGGAACATTTTCACATCTATTGTGTCTGTGGGGAGAGAGAGTGCACAGGCTGCCCACAGACACAGAGACTATAGTAGCATGGAGCAATGATGGAAGAGTGTTTCTGCAGCAAAAAAGGGATACTGTTTACAATGGTGAGAGAGTCTCCTACAGCAAAACCTTACCTGCTTTTTAAATGGGACTAATGATTTGGGGCATTTCACTCCAAAACAACGTGAAGGTTGAGGAGTAAGTTCTTGGAGTATTGGAGGGAGTAGCAGCCTGTTCAAAATCAGAATACTGTGACATTTCTGACATTGATGCTCAGAAACTGAGATCTTCGCAGCTAGAAGATGGGTCAGTGGACGTGCCTGGCAAGTTCACTTCCTTTTATTCCCCACATTTTTCTTCACATGCCGTAGTCTCTTTATGTACAGAGTTCCTATTCAGCATGTACACTTGTGCAGGCCAGTGGAGGGGGCCAGGTGGTGGCAATGCCACGTGTTCCTGCCTGCAGCCCCAGCCCCAGTGCCTGCCCCAGGCAGGGTTAGCTCAGTGCTGCTGCTCCCCATGTGCCAAGCTCTGTGCTGTCCCCCTGCACCAATGGGATTTCCATTAACAGCCATACAGTGCGTGGCTCGTGGCTTCTCCTTTCAACAGCAGTGTGCAATTAAAGCTGGCAGAAAACAGGCTCAAAACAGGAGCTGGGAAATGAGGTGTCTGGGTGGAGTGAGAGAGAATGGCCAGTGCTGTGGCTCTGTCTTGCATAACAGGGGGCACCATGCACTTCACCCGAGCCCTGATGTCTCCCAACTGTGCCTCTAGTTTGAATAACAGCCTTGTCATATATCAGAGTGAAGGAATGAGGTGTTGCTATGTGGATGCCATTCCTGTTTGTCAAGTACCTGCCTCTCTTGCACAAGAGGATAGATCACCATGCACTCACCACAACATGTACTTAATAAGTTCATGACTACTGCCTGCCTTTTCAGATGTCTGATTCCTGACATCTGCATTTACGAAACTTGGCAAAGTCACACCTTGACTGTCTGGATGATGACACGTACACTGAAATACTCAGCTCAGTTAAAATTGCCACTGATCCCAATGCAACTCTTGCTTGAGAGATTGAGGGTTTAATTCCTCAGCATAATAAACACCTGCCACAGCAGGTGGAAGCCGGGAGGGCCGTGGGTTGCAGGTGATGGCCTTTCTCAAGCACACTGGGGCTGAGGCTGCATCCAACGTAGCTGGAACTGAGCAGAAGCACAGGAGTCTTCTTCCTTCCTAGGGCATATTTTACCCATTGGGTCAATCAGCTTACGAGTACAGACACACTTCCAACAAAAATCTCACTCTCTCAGGAATACCTCATGGTCCTATAGGAAAATGCATAAATGAAAATACAAATAGCAAGCAGAAAGTGGTAATTAATGTCCAGTGCACATGTGCAGCATCGCTGATAATGTTGCCTGGTAACAGAGGAGGGGATGGCAGAGCCTCACCAGGAGCCAGTGGCAGCCTGTGAGTCCTTTTCAAGGCTGGGGTTTTGCCCAAGGAAAGGAGAGAGCCCCAGTGCCAGGACTGTGCTCCTCAGCAGCCCCATCCATGCACACACACATCCCTGCATCCCTTTTGGGCCACAAAATGCCATCCTGAATAAATAAATACACACTCGCTCTCTTTTCATCTCATACCAGACACTTGTGTTTTGCTGTGAGGTGCTACAAAGGGCTTTGAATAGCAGCACATTCCAAAGAGGGAAATCTTTGCATCCTGTTCCTTTGATCATGATGGCATGGGGAGAAGGAAGCAGACTGTCTTCAGTTCTGTAACTAGGTAGGGTGCCCAACTTGACAAGGAAAACAGCTCTTACCCTACCAATTTGCTTTTTATGACCTAAAGAGCGTTAGAACAATTTATGCATTTGTAAGTGCATTAGAAAGAAGCTTGAAAAGAAAACTGGCAAATTTCTCAGGAATCAGCATTTTTTTCAGTCCTTAGCATATTCTGTTCCATGAAATTATAATCTGTTTTCCTTGTTTTTCTTTAGCATGTTTTCCACAGTTATAAGGCTAGTGTCATTTTGCATTCCTGCTGCAGTACTGTTAACTAAATTTTGTATTCAGTCAATAAGCAAAAATATTTTATTATTGCAGCAAGGCCACGAAAGTATACACTCCTAAATTTACACTTCTGATAGGCCCCAGCAAAGATTTTTGTTTCAGCCACTCTCAGTCTCACTCGGTGCTGAGAAATCAAAGCTCAGGATGGAGTCCAGCCAGAAACAACACACCTTGTCAAGTAAAAAAGTGCTTAGAAACAAGATTTCCATCTTGTAGGGATGGAACTAATTGTATTAGGTGTTTTAATGCTGGGGCAAGTCAGACAGATTAAAAGTAGTTCTCATGAGCTCTCCCAGAGGTCAGAACCTTCAGTCTTCATCTGCCACTGAGTGGTACCCCAAAAGGATGTGTGTTTTCTTTTCTTTCAAAACTGTCTTGTGAATTCAAATAAATCCCTTTCTGCCAGAGGTGTGGCAGAAATCACAGGTGGCCAAGCACAAGTTTGTGGGAGGCATCTACTCTATTAACTGAGTTTTGCAATTCATTCAAGAAATAGTTTGTTGCTCTCAGTAATTCGTAAATGTTTTATTAAAATGTGGCATTGGCTGGAAATGAAATAAAAGGATTTTTAATTTCTAAAAAGCCTGTAAGTAATTCCCAGTTCATGCCTAGGAAACCATTCAACTGCAGTAAAGCCCCAGACCTTTTTTAGCACCTACCTCTTGCTATTTTTTAGAGTGTAGAAGATTAGAATTAAGAAAACCTATTAAACAATTGAATGCCAGCTTTTACAATAACTGTAATCTAATAAAAGATTAATGCATCACAGCAGATCTGTGTATGTTGCCAGTAGAAGGTTTTTGACTGAGCCGTTGGAGGTGTCGCTTTCATCACAGGCTAACGACTAGATAAATAAAACAAGCTTATCATAAAAGAGTGTCAGAAGGCTTTTTTATGGTAATAAAAATTAATTGCCTACAATCAAAAGTGAAAATCTGAGTGCACAAGGGAGATCCATTGTTTGAAGGGAATCATAAAAATTGTTAGGAGAATTAAAAAGTTACAACACAAACAATGTGATACCTTTAACCACAATCTTAGTATCCTATGAACAGCAGAGATACCAGCTTTGTTTTGATATTATAGTAACACTAAATGAGGACAATAAAGAATAAAAATGTCATCTTTTAAAGGCACTCTCAATTTATAGACTGCATTATTCAGAGACCAAGTGCTGAATCCACCAAAAGCCCTTTCATGTTTAAAATCCTGACTCGAACAACTTTGCGGGAATGGTATGCAGCCACAGTTCTAATTACTCACAGTACATGGGATGGATGGATTTCTGTTTGCTTGGGATTATCACAGCAGCAACAAGGAGTATTTCTGAGCAAGAGACCTAGTGAAATATTACCTAGCACACTGAGTATCCATGAGACTGGAGGGAAGGTTAGACACCCTGAAAGGTGCTTTTCTGCAACTCTGAAGCCATGAAATTGAAGAGCAGCCAATCCCTTTAAAAGACTGTGCAGTAATGAGCTGTAAGAAGGGGGGTAGTTCAATGAGATGCTGCTTTATAAACAGTAGGAGAGAGATTTTGGCTAGCAGACAAACTCCTTCCAGCATTCGTGATGAAACACGCATCATTTTCCTGCTGGGCTGCTGCCCATTAGCATCAATCCAGACCACAGCGCTTTGGGTCTTACAAAGGAGTATTTTACACTAATGATATTAACAAATATCAGTTCAGATAACACCTTTTAACCTTACTGCATGCGTTTATTATTACTAAACACAACTGTAATCACATATCTGAAGTAAAGTTGGGACTTGGAAATACAGTCACCTCCATAACCCGGTGTCAGGTTGATCATCTGATCTTAGTGGGAACCTCAAGCCATAGCAGTTGGGTTTCTGTTTAATAATGCAAAATACAGCTCCATGACTCTGTAGGCTGAGGAAGAAAATATGACCAGCAAAGACTATTTATCTTCCTTTTCTCTGTTTGCTGTTATCCTGCTGTAGAGTTTTGTCCAAAGAGCAGCTATTGCCACACAAAACATGTGGCAATGTCGATAGCAGTAAGGAAATTATTCAGTGGAGGTTGTTTGACAGACCCCTCTCTCATTCTTAGTGTAGAGCACAGCCTGGTTTGGTGGGGTTTCTCCCTGATCACCTGCTCACTTTGAATGTTTTCTAATGACAGTCTGGGAGACTAAATGACAACCATCAAAACTTTTGTTTAATGCCATAATATGAAGTGAATTGAGCCCCAGCAGCTATGGGGGAGTGACAGAGAAAAACAGGTAAGCACAGAAGGATGGACTTAGGTACCATCTGGCTTCATGAGGTTTGCATTGCCTGGGTTTTCTCATTTTCTCTAAATTACTTCTGCCAGGGAGGGGTTACACTCCTGGAAGTCAGGAGAGTTTTGTAAAGTACTAGAATATGTATTAATGTACTTAAATTTACATGTTCACATCTGATGATCTCTGTCTAGGAACTTGCAATTTGAATGGGTATGGGAGAAAACTTCTGAAAAAGTTCATTTTTCTTTCACATAAAATATAATGCATTTCTAATTTTGGCTATTTTGTTACATCTGTGCTCTTTGGACCACATTTTTCTATCATTGTACCTCAAAATGTTAGTTCCTAGGAGCTGAATTTGTTTCAGAAAAGCAATGAGTCAGGAAATAAAAAAGTAGGATTTTTTTTTTCCTGTAAGTTATTTCATTCTGGACATTGAGAAGTGAGTAACATTCATAATGTCATATTTAGAAGCATGCAGATCCTATTTGCCTCCATTTTACCCATGGTTGATCCAGCATATTTTGCTTAGACGGGGATCGTTTAGATAATCCTTTTAAAGTTTGGCCAGTTTCATCAGTCTTTGTGAACCTACCTAGTCGTTTTGGAAAGCACTAAAATCAGATCCTCATGATGATTTTGTTTCTGAGAAGCTAAAAATTCTCATGGACAGAAGGCTTTTTCTACTGATGGCTGAGGTATAATTTCATCTTAGTGGAATATTTGAGATAGGGTCTTGGCTAATGCAGTTCTTCCTAGATGCTGGTATCTGCAGCACCACTGAAACTGGAATATACACCTGATGTCACCTGCTGTGCAGCTATGAGTTTCTTCCCCTTACCACTGCACTCTCAAGTGCCTGGGGCTTTGTGGTATGTGAGAGGAGAAATGGCTCCTAAGGATCTTGGGTAGCCAAATCTTTGTGTTCACTTGTATGTCAAAGCTGTTGAAACTGGAAGGTTTCTTGTGTGCCATATGTACCCGTGTTGCACAAACCTCCACCGTCTATGGCACAGTAAGAAGGAAGAGATGTGGGCCTAGAAACTGACAAAAATGCAAACCTCAAAGCTGCCAAATTAAGTAAATTTGTCAGAGAAGCAGTGAAAGCATCTGCAGGCTACATCTCATGAATTTCATAAGGAAGAGAATTCCACCAAACTGGGGCCAGGCATATTCCAGATGGCACAGATGGTTTAGCAAGTGACAGATTGGAAACAGAACCCAAATTATGAGCAAGTACATAAACAGAAATCAAAATGTCTCCAATAGGTAGGAGTCAAAGTCTGAAGGGTCTTCAGAGACAATAATAACATGTTAATTTTAAGCCTTAAAAGGTAGCCAAGTTGAGTGCCTGAATAAAGATGGAAGATGACAAGTTGTGAGAAGAGCGCACAACTTTTCAGTAGCTGCCAAGTTTGGAGTAGATTTTCAACAAAACAGAGAGGCAGAAAATGGCGCCCCAACTGCAGCTATAATCCAACCTGGAAACTGCAGATAAACAAGTCAAGATTTCATTAGCTGGCTCATTGCAAAACCAGTCTGAAAACTGGATGCAATAAATGACATTGTTTTGTCTCTTTTTTGTTTTTAATCAAGTTGTAATTAGGACCGGCTCGTATGGGAGCCAATTTATAGATGGGTGAAAATGTGCAAATCAGAAAAACAGTAAGTACCCTTGACCACATGAAGAAAAGGCATGAAAGCAATAGGAGCAATAAAAGAAGCATGAGAAGTAAGACTACTTCTATATAAATAAGGAAGGGAAGGAAATCACAGTAAAGCTAATCCTCGCAAAAGGCATGTGGGGAAAAGTGAGAGGAATCT
This sequence comes from Scytalopus superciliaris, assembly GCA_013400415.1. NCBI lineage: Eukaryota > Metazoa > Chordata > Aves > Passeriformes > Rhinocryptidae > Scytalopus > Scytalopus superciliaris. Next base: position 357,274 of record VXBX01009587.1, on the reverse strand, counting down.
TAGCTCCGAGTTAATCAAAGACTGATTATATTATACTCCTAGTAATACAAACCACCATATGTGCTATCTTTAAATTCAAGACATCAGAACATTTTAATTAATAGAGTAATAATGCTAATTACATGGTGGGGGCAGTATAAGAATTCTGAGTGTGAAAATGCTAACTATAGGTTTGTGTGTGCATGTATGTACTTATGTTACCATATATATTTATATACACAGAGGCATAATATGCATGCATAAAGTCTTACAGCTGCAAGTGTCTCCTACTGCTTTTAAGCCAAAGGTAATAAAGCTTCCAAACAGCCATCCTCTTGTTAGCAGTGCTGTCATCCATTATTGATGAATCCCTGCATACTTAACACAGACTGTGGTTCTTATTCATGTGAGAGAGTTGGTTTTGTGACCCACTGAAGGAGTTCTGGAGAGTCAGAGTGATGTGGAACATTCCATCAAACTGGCCACTCTCTCTTAATACCCCCAGGACTTCTCCTGGTGTTATGGATGAGGAGTAATTTCCTGGGAAAAGGTAAAATAATAATAAAAGCAGTAGTGGTTTGGTTTTTCAGACATGATTAGGTCTTCTACATGGACCTTTTGCAGAGGGGCTTTGGACATTCTCTTCCTGCTCTTTTTATGGAGATGAACGTGTTCCACCTCCAAGAGCCAACAGCCACATGAAGAAGGCTGGAGAGCTTCAGTAGCTCTGCTGTGTCCCACCGTGCCCATGTACATTCCCCTTCAGTGTTCAGGGTTGCAGAAGGTCATTTAATCTGATGGGATTTGTTTGTGCTTTTATCTGGCCAAGTGCACTAAATGCACAACCCTGGGAGGCAGGTCAAGCTCCAGGTTTATTCTGAAGATGGGGTTCCAAGGAACTGACTGACAGCAAGGCTTGCTCTGTAGTACTTTGGTGTAAAACTCTTCTGTCACCCTCTGTCAGAAAACCTTTTCTTCAAAGAGGGTGTGTATAGCCCATGAACAGACCATAAAATGTCTATTTGAGAAAATTAAGTGGAAAAAAAAAAGTGTATTTGAGTTGAGCGGGTTTTGCCTGCTGGTCAGGCATGTCATCTTTTAGTCTAGCCTATCGGCAATACCATCTCTGTGCCTCCTCCCTGGTTTCTTGTTTTCCTGTCAGTCTCTGCCCTACTCCTCGCCCCACTGCCTTTCTGAATTTCTTTGATATTCAGATTGACTCAAATATGCTCTCAGATCAAGCAGTGGAAAAAAAGCAGTAATTTAAGTCACAAAGGCCCATGCACATTATGAATCCCAGATAGGTTTTAGAGGTTTCTCTCCATATCTGCCTGCCTCCCCTCCGAACATCACCAGAAGGTTTTCAGGGTCTGATAGTGCCTGCCTCCTATATATTTCCTGAATAAGGGAGAAAAATTCTCTGTGGGCAGAGAACGCAGAGACCCCAAAGCCTCTTGTCTCCTCTGATGTGCAGCACGTGCTGATCGCGTGGGAAGGAGGGGAGGGAGCATTGCTGGAGGGAAGCACGTGCTTGTCTCCTTGGGTATAGGCAGCAAGCCTGTGGCTTAATGAATTGTCGGCTTTCATCTGAAGAGGGGCTTGTGCAACGTCCTTAATTGGATTTCTCAGAAGAACTGTGGGTCCCAGATCATCTCCTGGAAGGGGAAGGTGGTAACGAACATGGACAGGCAATACACGGTGCTGCTTAAAGGAAAGGTGAGGCACTAGATTTGACACAGCATCAGCACCAGCGCTGTGTGACAGCTGTGATATGATGGCAGACACATCGCGCGGGGCCCACCTCAGCGACTGCATCTCAGGCATAGCAGGAGACCCTATTAAAAACACGAGGAAACTGCCAGCCTTCCTGCAGCAACACAGCCTCCTGTGCGACAATTTCTCCAACCCCAGGGGGATGGCAGCATCACTGTGAGACACCTGCAGTCCCACCTCACTCCCCCATCACTCCCACTCGCTAAAGTTGTGCCATCCATCTTTGGGGTCACCCTGCTGACTCCACTGTCTCCACGGGGCGTGGGATGTGGATGCTGGGAGCATTGGCAGCTGGTCCCCTGGGAGCACCCGGTCGTGAGGTGGGATCCTGTATTAGGGCTATTCCAGGGAGCAAACAATTGGCAACTAATTAAACATGGACTAAGGCTGTGGTCACCACACGTTTGAGAAGATGATTAAAGGAAAAATGGGTTGGCATGTTCCCCGTTTAGACAAAAATGTTTAAAATCTCAGTGTCTGTCCCACCATCTTTGGATGTGGTGTTCTTTCAATAGAGGCTTGTGAAAATATGTGATGGGCTCTCACTAAGTGAGAAGAGGCAGATACCAGGAGATTTTCCAGATGTCTGGGAATTCCCTTGCCATTCCTTGGATGACCATATCTTGCACCTGCTGGAGTTGCTCTTGAATTCGAAGGAAGCCAAGAGACAAATGGGGTTTCTGTGTATATGAAAAGGTGTGTTCAGCAGCGATGGCTTTGTCAGAAACCAAATGGAGTCTTCAGTAGGAGCAGACTTGTCTTTTTATTTCTTATCCTTATTCCCTCTGTTATGACTGTTAATTTTTGTAAGTAATTTTGTTCTTTCCCTTTCCAAGTTCTGCTTCAGATGCTTGATCCTGCCTAGCTCTTTCTCTCGGACCTCACAGTCTGTTGCCATGGAAATTCGGCTTTGTGACTTCACTGATGGATTAGGTAAAAGACAAAAGATAAACTGGATAGGAAATGAACCTTTATTTGCTAAAAAGGCCAGACTGGGCATGGCTGTGTTGCTACCAAACCTGAGGAAGCCACTGAAAGCGAAGTCCTGACTGAATTTGCCACATGATGCCTGGGACTGGGCTCTGGCCCAGCTCGTGTGTGAAAGCACCAGGAAAGTGTTCTAAACTGGCAGCCCAGTGCTGCAGGAGGGGGCTCAGTCTATGGCTTTGCCTACCATGGATGGATCACATCTCATTAGCTCACTAGCTAGCAGGCAAGTGCCAGAACTTCATCAACATAAGGGACCCTGCCGGGAGCCAGAGCTACTAGGGCTCCAGAGGTCTATATGGCTGCACATCCTGGATTTACCGAGCAAAAGCACACAAGGCTCCCTGAAATACTTGCATTTCAAGTAGAAAGTCTTACAGAAATCCCACTAAAAAAAAAGGCTTTCTATTATCAAGGCCAGGCCAGATGTCCAGATGTAATAGTTTGTCTTGTTGCACCTAATTTTTGCCATGGAAAATTGTGAGGGATAGTCCTTGGCCTGCTTGCCCCCAAGGTTTTATGCGATGATTCTGTGGCTGTCCAAGTGGGTGGGTGAGCAGCACTGCTGACCCCGCGGTGCTGCACGTGTTGCTGAGGGTGTGTGGGTCTGGCCAGATGTGCAGCACTTTGCTGATGAGCTCCTGAGATCCCTGCAGCATCCAGGATGCTGTTTGACATTTTGGTACAATCTGACGACGTGCAGCATGTGCCCAGAGCACCGTATTGATGTCACTTTGCTGGATATGGGCCAAGCATCCAAAGGGCAGTGAGTTGGTTAACATGATAATCACGTTGCATCCTAGTCTCTCCATATGACAGAGCTTTCCATTCCTCTTCATGATGCTGCCACATTTTTCTCTAAGGGCGAATGTGACTTCAGCAAAGTGGCAGAAGGGAAAGAGACTAGTCAGCATTCATCAGGGAAAAGAGATGGCTGTGATGTAAAACAGTAATATTTGTGATCGTAAACATCAGGAATGACTCCCACCACTGCTGGATCCAGTCTGTTTGCTCTGATAAAACTTTGAAGACTGAGAACCTCAGTAAGCAACAGGAGTGCTGGAAAATTAGCAACCCAGTGAGGGTCAAAAAGTCCTGGGGTGGCATGTCCGTGCCAGCAAAAGAAGGGGGAGCTGCCATCTCACCCAGAGGTGGTGCCTCTTTGAGGGATGAGAGCTGCAGCAGCTGGAGAATGTGCAGTTGGCTGCAGGCAGTGTTTAACAGCTGGCTTAGCATCCAGCCCTACCAAAGGGCAGAGCTGTCCTCATGCCATGGGAGTTATTTGAGTTGCCAGCATGATTTCATCCTCTTGCCAAGGATTAGAGCAGTGTGGGGCCTCTGCCATTCTGTGGGGACACAGTAGGACACAGGAACTTATACAAAATGAGAGCCAAGCTAAAGGTTTTATCTAGAGCCACCTCAGGCAGGTGGAAATACTTCCACTGATGGCAGCAGCCCCAGGATCAGACCCTGAATCTTTGCATCTTGCCTTGAAGAAACATGAACCTTTTTTAATGTGGGGCTATTTTATCCTAAGAATTTGCCAGCATTCCCAGCCCTACAATTCCCAGCCTCCAGCTGCACCTGCTTCTGCAGGGTTTGTGCAGGCTGAATTGGGTGGTAGTGCTCTGAGCTCCATGGGACAAGGCTCTCAGTTGCCACATGCTGGTAGTGGGCTTTGGTTCATAGAGACTTGCTTCTGGCTGCTTTTCCAAATTTCTTGGTCACAGCTTGGCCTCATAAACAAGCAGAGCACAGGCGAGGGGGAAAGCTGTGATGCACTCATCTAATTTCTTCTTTATTACAAGGATAACATGAACCAGCAATTCTTTGCTATTGAAGTGGATGTTGTATTTTAATGGGGACTATAGCAATATTGCTCATGCAATACATTGTCCCATCATCAGTCTGAAATACTGATTGATGTGACCAGTATTTGACTGGCAAAGTTGTAAAATCACCAGCTAGACCAGAAGCGCTTTTGACTCAGTGGCAGAATCCTTTCTTAATGTAGCTATACAGTACTTCAAAAATATTTGCAATGGATTTATTTCCAGTTGGATCTAAATCTTCCAGGAAACTCTAGATTTATTACCTCTGTCTTGTGCAAAATACCTTCTTTATACCTCATATCAGCTTCCTTTCAAACCAGATGGTACTTAGAGTTTATGGCGTACTACATTATAGTCACTTACCATCATACATATTGTGTTCTTCCATGGCTGTAAATGTTAAAGGACACCTTTCAGCCCTACTTGAAAGGAGGGGGGAAGCAGAAAACACATGTATTAGCAAAATTGCTGTAATTTTTTTCATCACATCAAGGTTGAAATAACCAATCCATTATAAGAGAGGTAATACATCATTCATGATTTGCTGCTTGCTATGGCAAGCCACTGGCTCAGCACATATAGACTTGTGGATTCGGTATGTGGAAAGCTGTAATGCATGTGCAGTTGTGATGAGAAAAATTGATGCTAATATTTACTGCTGCACGCAACTGCTATGTTTCAACTGTTTCCCCCTCCCTTCCTATTTGTCCCCCCTCTGTACATGCAAGCAGATCTTCCAGCCATTTAATTTCCACCCCAGCTATCACTCAGTAGCAAGCTAGTCAGCAGGGGCTCCTATCCTTTCGAGGAGAGAAATAGAACAGAAACCTGAGGGAGGTTGGTTTGCCATGCCACTGTGCCCTTGTCTTTGGTTGCTGTCATGCCTGTGTGCGAGGACACCTCTATGTACTTCTCTCTCCGCCTGTTATTTTAATCAAAATATATTGGATCAACTGGAGGATGTCTTACTATGCAAAGCCACAGAAAAATTTTGCATCAAATGCTTTAAACTATTGTAACAGCATAATATCTTACACTGGTATATAGAGATTGTACTTCTTTTTGTATCCAGAAAGACATAAAAAGGTGTATGTAGTAGGTAGGTAGACAGACAGATCTGTTACTATATTCTTAAAAACCTAGTTGGTTGCAGCATCCCATAATAAGACCCTTTATTTAAGACCCTTTATTTAAGCCCCTGCTGCACTTTGGGTGGGAGGAGGCCAGGACACCATGGGGACACAACAGGCTCTGTCCTTGTGCTCCCAGGAGTTGCAGGTGGCCCTTCTGCATCTTCATAAGAGGGTTCCTTTGGCAACTCCTGGAAAGGCAGCGATGGGCCAGCAGCACAGCTAATGCAAAGGCTTGGGTGACTCCCCATGTGTTCCTGATGTTCTTTGTATGCAGTTTCTGAGGTTCCTTTTGAAGTAAAACACAAATGTTCACATGGTGTCCATGTGAAGCTGGCTCTTCAGTCCCCTGTCTCAGGGCATGCTTGAGGTTTGGTGTTTACAGTTCCTGGACTCATTAACTACATGCTCAGGAAGTGGATCCATAAAATTAATTAACCCTGAATGATGCATCAGTACTCCCTATGGTGCACACATCATTCCTGTACTCTTATTTTTGCAGTATGGACAGCAAGAGCACACTCCAGGATTTGCTGTGGCCAGAACACAGAGCTACATGCATGTCCCAGGCAGCTGAGCCTATACTAAATCACCTGCCCATTGGAAAGGCAGCAAGAAACACAGAGTAACCTGCCCACTAAATGTACCTTGTTTCATATGCAGTACAACAAAATCTTGCATATTCTCTGTTGGCATATATCCCACAGCCTTGCTGACTGCCTGTCTCTTCTGCTCCTCCCTAAAGTCTATCTGATCCTTTTTTAAAATTGTTGCTGCTATTGCAGTATATCATTATTTTTAGGGCCTGAAATGTTTTCCTAGTCAAATTCCCCTGTTTTCCTGAATGCTGAGTTGCAGATGCTTTATAACTAGCATTATCCTATTATTTTTCAATAAGAATGCTGCATGCTCACTCAAAGTCTGAGTGGCAAACCACATATTAATTTGTCTCTCCACCTCTCAGCATTCCCATGTCAACCACATTAGCTAAATGGGAGTTGTGTGCTTGCACCTTGGGGAGCAAATCCCCATAAACGTGCAAACATTCCAACCCATTTCTAAAGAGGGACAGCTTCACTATTACACTTGGTTTCTCAGAACAGCCAAAAGGTAATGGGTCCAAATCTGCCCTCAGCTCTGCTCCTGCAACCCCTGTGGTGTCAGTGCATTGCAGGTGCCACAGGGACAGGCAGATCCTGCTTCCCCTTGTGTCTTGTTATGCCCAGATCATCATCAGAGTGCCAGGGTGAGGCTGAACCTGTTGGGGAAGCCTCATGGCACAGGGACTATACAAGCTTTTTGTCTTGGAGCGTGAAGCAAAACCAGCAGAGCAGGCACCTGGGGCCCTGAGAATCTGCTGTCTTCTGCCCACAGCACTTGACCTTGATCATCATAAAAAATGAGTTTCAGCATCTCACTGTCCCTTCTTTCTGGTGATCTAGATAGAGGCATTTGTGTCTCAGTATTTCTGTATCTGCCAGGAGACTTTGAGCAGGAGCAAAACAAGTCATTCATGGCTCACTAGAGCAAGTGAGTGGTTGCTGCTTTTGACAGCATGACAACCGGGTAATAATATGTTTTCACATGGTAGCCCCACGTGATATCCTCAGTGTCTTCATGCAGTACTAAAGATTCCCTGTCCCAGGGAATGACATGTGAAACAGAGTAGTTACATGGTCTTTCATAACCACTGCCTTTGGCTAAAGATGTGCATGCAGTTGTGCTGGTCAGAAGGTTTTCAAGTGCAAGTAATTTTTAGCTAAAAAGGACTAGAGTTAAAATAGCTTTTTAAATTCATCTGTGTATCTTACACGCAACAAAACAAGCTGGTTTTTAAGCACTAAACTCCAATTCCTGCTTGGACCTTCCATTATGAGCATTTGGAGTTGGGGCTTTTACTTCTAGTGGCTCGAACTTTTAAAAATCTCATTTGCTCTTACCAAAGCTGCAGAAGACAAACATGGGTCCAAGTGTTCATCAGAGAATGAACCGGTGACTACAATGTCCCTGCAATGCCTAACTCTGTGAAGGGCCCTCATCCAATGAAGGTGTCTCAGTGTGAAAGGCATAAGTATATCAGATGATGACAGAACCCTGGGCAGGCTTTGCCAGCGTGGTTCCAGCCTGGATTGGGATGCAAGATTTAGCTTGAAAGATGGAGCTGCCAAGGCAGGTGGTGAGCAAGGATCTGGGTGAAGTCTTGCAGATGTTCCCAGTAGTCATCATAGCAGGGTTTCTGTCTGCCAGACACAACAAACAGATCAAAATTACCCTAGGCAGCCTATGATTTTTTGATGCTGAGAGGAAAAATGTCCTTCCTAGATAAGAAGAAAGCCACAGTCCCACTCAGGAGCATGTAGGGACTTTCAAAGTTAATTTATGATGGAGACATGGGAATTGTTAATTGCTCCTGTGGAAACAAGCTGCTGTTAGGGCCTCAGACAGTGTTCTGTATCCAGGCTTCCCCCCAGTTTTCACTGGTTCCTAATTTTCTCAAGAAAGTTCCTGGGGGAGTGACAGTGGACTTTTCAGGCTTGGCCTCAGTCTAAAGGTGAACATTTCAAGAACTCCCAGCAAAATCAGCCTGGCTGTTTTTATGATATGTGGGCATGAAGAGAAACCAGCTATTCTTATGTGTTCCAGTTGCAGCTTCTCTGCCCTCATAACTCAAGAACAGCTGACGCTAGGAAATTTGAACTCAGCTTGTTTTATAGACCTCAGTGATGAAGGGGAAAACAGTTCATGTCTGAAGAAAATCAATTCAATATTTCTAGACTTGGAAGCAATTAGAAATGAAGGCCAAATTTTACTTTGAAATACAGCAGCACAGCCCCACTGAAATGCCAGTCTGAGGGCAGAATTCATCCTGGCACCATTTCTACATATTGATGAAGAATTTAATTTTTCCTAGAATGTTAAACAGAGGTTGGGAGGAGGAATCTCAGATTTATTCTGCATGAAAAGCCCAGTTCCAGCTCTGATGCCAAAGTACAAGCCAAAGTATAAATAATATGCATTCAGCACGAAGTAAATATCCCAGACATGTCAATGGGAGGTTTGTGCAATGATCAGAAACAGGATTTTGCCATGTGTAGCAATCAACTTTTGCAGAAAACATTATTTATTCTAAACATATTTCTTATATGCAGTATTGCTAGGTAAGAAAATATGCTGTTTTTCACTCCTATTTTTCCTGTTCCCCTTTTTCCTCCTTCTGTCTTTCTCTCTACTCCCTGTCTTGGGGTATCTCCTTTGTCCTGCCCTCTTCCTTTCCTTCCTTATAGCAAAGCTCTAAGCCTGCTGTCTGCAGGGGTCTCCCTAATATCTTCCCCATTCCAGGGAGTAGTAAGGAGTTAATGCTGGCATTTAGATGTCGGTTTGTGGTTTTGATTTGACATGTTGGTGACAGTAGAGAGAAGCCCAGAACACAAGTATGGATTATATCTGATCAAAATGTTGAAGGATCGGTCATGTAAATCCATTGAGTGGGTTTGACTCAGCCTTTGACTTCAGCTTTTCATTGGGTCAGTTTTGTTGTTTCTGTCAAGCTGTGTAAAATTCCACATAAAATTCCACCAAATCTGCCCCTCCACCTTCAAATAAGCTTCTTGACGTAAGAAAAATCACTGTAAACTGCAAATCATTAATGGGAACAGACATATTAAAACCCCTGAAACCCACAGCGTATTTACAGAAAGTGGATTTTTCCAGTCCCTGCCTGTTACTGGATTGTCATGTGCTGTTGTCAGGAAAACTGCAAGTGAACAGCAGTTATGAAATCAAGACTTCCTACTCCTAAACCATCAAAAGAAGCCTGCCCAAATGGCCCAGTCATCACCTGATATCTCTTGACACAATTCTGTGGTTGGTTCAACAGTCATGTCCCTCTGCAAGGCCCTCTGGGTCTCTCTGAAGTCAATTTGTCAACGAGGGCTCTCATCCAGCCAGTTCAGGAGGATTCTACCTCTTGTGTTTTGGAGTCAGAGCACTCAATTCTTACACCTCAGCTGTGTCGGTCGTTGTGACGTGTATTTGGAGTTAAGCAAATGCGAAATGCAATTGTGGCTTCACTCTGCATGAGGAGGCATCCTTTTACATGGGTTTTATCCTCTTAAACTGTATGCCATGCGTGCATCGTAGAAGATTTTGCCGTATGTAGAGGCGATGCCTCCGTATGAGTCAGTTTTGCTCAGGGTCTTTTAGCAGAGACTAGCAGGGAGCCTCACATGTCTGGATTTATATCTCCTCTCCCAACAGAGACGCTTCAGCCTCACCTCAGCATGCTCCATCAGATCCATGGTACTGCCTTCCTTGGGCAGCCTGTGTCAGTAGCTTTTTCTAATTTCCAGCAAATGAAAGACCTTGATATGTTTACTGGAAGAGGAGCATAGACCTAAACTATAATAGATTTTGCATTTTTTTCTGATTTGTTCTTGATGGAAAGGTGAACAAAAAAACCCACAAAATATAAATGTATATATTTATTTGAAGTAACACTGATAAGCCCAGCCTTATTGCCCCACAACTGCTGCTGTAGCATGCCTGTGCCTGTGGGTACACAGGAGAGACAACTTGTCAGTCCAAAGATTTCAACTTTGGACAAACAGATTCTTCAGCATAATTATACACACAACATGGAAAGACATGCAAATGTACCCCACCAGGTGCCTGCTAGGAATGGATTTGCGTAGCTGCCATCAGCAACTCCTGTTGTGTGGAGGGTGAGTTTGATCATATTCATGCCTGTGACCGAGTGAATGAATGGGTGATTCATTTATTTTAAATAGAGGTTACAATTGGCTATTTTGTCTTACCATCTAGAATTATGACTGTTTCTCCCTTCCCCTTCTGTCCTCCCTTTCTTCCTCCACCTTGCAATCAGTGTGTTTGTTTAAGGCGAGTAGCTCAGCAGGGCTGTCTCAGGAGGGAGGTGTGGGGAGGAGCATGCACTGACATGGTCCTGTTAATGAGCTGTGCCACCATGAGACTGGAGCTTTGGAGAGGTCAGTCTGCACTGATGGCTCAAAGGGTGTTGCACAAACAGCATGAAACAACCAAGTGCTCTTGGCCTTGCAGCTGTCCAGGTACAGAGCCAGCCCTGGGATGGCTCCAGCCTGGCGGTGCTTTTTGGGTTTCAGTAGGGCCAGACATCTCACGTGAGCTGAGGGGCAGGTCTGTTGTTCTGCAGAGCCTACAAGACAGTCAAGGATGTGTGGTTCCCTGGGCCAGGAACTGAAAATGAAGGGCTAGGTGTGGCATGCTCACCCCACAAGTCCTGCTGCAGGAAAAGCCAAATGAACCTCTTCCATCCATCCATTCATCCATCCATGTGGCTGCAGAGCTGTGTTCCACTGGCTCGTTACCTCTGCCTTTTGTGAATAACATAAGACCATCTAGAGTTAAAAAGCCTCCATGGAATCACACAGGAGAAGTTTTAGCCCATTGTAGAAAAAGATGTGAATCTTTATTAAAACTTACAGGATTTAAAATTAAAAAAATCTGCAGCATCCTGCTGATTTCAGCCCTCCTAAGGTTTCCCCATGATTTTTCTCCCAGGCCCTCATACAGGCTGCAGGGCAGCAAGCAGGAAAGCCCTGATGCAGTGTGCATCCATAGCTTGTGATTCCTTCTCTTTCTCACTAGCCAGTTGTTCTGGAGCCACAAAGGGAGCAAGATTTAGAATGTTTCCCTTTCAAGCAGCAGTGAAGCACAGCAGCTCTCTGCAAAGTGACTCAGCCTGTCCTTGGGCATCTCTCTTTTGCTGCCATTCCAGAAACAAGAGGCATAGCTCTCCAGCTGCACCTTTTCCCCTTCCTGCCCATCCCTGTCCTACAATCACATCAAAGTCTATGACAGGCAGCAAGATGGAGCTGTTAAGAAAACTCAGTGCCATGCAGACAGTCCTCTTACATCAGAAGGGTCTTGTTGAGGGAGGTTGTGCTCTCCCTGTGCCTCCAGACCCTCTCTGTAGGTGACTGGGCAATAAAGAATCAGTGAAAATCTGCTCAGATTAAAGCTTGGTGTCAGAGTTTTTGCTTTCCAACAATTACACATAAAAAATAAATACCTCCTTTGTTGTCAGGTATGATTTTAAAATAGCCTGTAAAAACTGTCATCCTAATCACTCTTTAATCATGCTCTGTCAAGAGTGGCTGCTCCAGAAGTGAAAGGGTGTTTGTGTCCAGCTGCTCCCAAGACCCCAGTGAGCACGTAGAGACAGCACTGCTTGTTTCAGTTCAGGGCTGAGCCTTGCATTGCTCCTTCTCCTCTTGTCTTCTGGAAATATTGCATCTGGACTGACTCCAAACCTGAAAAGTTTTAGCCCTGTTAAATAATTATTGTGACAGTTATGTCTCTTAAAACCACAAGCTTATTTGGGAACCATCATTTTGGTCAGTGCCTTAGGTACATTCTTCCTTTTTGCCCTCCTTTCGGTCCTGTCTAAGCTATTCCACATACATATTTACCATGTGCCAAAGATTTTACATATGAAAAGAGGGAAAGTTTGGAAACAGCACTGGATAAGTTAGGTAATATGATGTAATTTCAAGGATAAGTCTGGATACTTTTTTCCTTCTACATGGTATGTGCCACGTAGCTTGGAAGATCAGTTAGTGCCTTGGACACGTCCATGGTAGCTAAATTATTTTTCAAGGGACATGCTGAAAAAATGAAGTAGCCAAGCCTGAACCCAGTGCAGGGAGTTATACAGCCTTTGACTGCAGTTAAGTAGTAAACCCAAAGATGAATATGACTGTAGAAATTAAGAATTTGTCAGAAAAAAAACCCTGTAAAGCACCCAATGCACTGCTGATAAATATGGAATGTTGGTCTTGCTAAATGTATTTTTTCATAATTACCAGTATATGGATTTGTATTGTTCAAAGCCCTAACAGTGACTCTCCTGTGATGGATACACAATAAAACAGGACTAATTGGAAGCATTAATTTAGACAGAGGTAGAAGTTGACATGGAGCTCTCAGTAAGAGATGCTTTATACTGCCATAGCAAGTACAAAGTGTTTGCCTGTAATTTGCAAGCTCAAATCACACCCCCTTCACAAACAAATTGTTGAAAACTGTTGCTGTGTCATTTTTTCTTGGTTTTGTTTTATTACACTCCTGATAAATACGTTGGACCCAAGGTCATCTTAAGGAAATAGTTGTAATGCAATAAGAAGCATTGCTGTAGGTGCTGCTGTGTTTCTGGCACTGTAATTGACAGTGAAGGAGCACGCAGGAGCAGCTCCCAGCAGGGACACTTCCGAATAAACATACATTAAATAAGCACGGCAGAATGGGAGAGTAACGTATCTGCATAAGGAGCTGCTTGCTGTGCATCCCCTCAAAACTCTTCTGTGCTTTAGGCCGGGAAGAGCAGAGGTACAGGTCAGTTTTGCTGCTCCCCCTGCTTTATCCTGCTCCCAGCCCATCCCAGTTCAGCACAGTGTGATCGTGCGGGACACTTCTGGCACGTGGGTGATGCCACCAACATCAGATGGAGGTGGCTCTTGCTCCACCACCTTGCTGAGGCAGTGCTCAAAGCAAGGAGCTGGATCCTCATTGCATCCACGTACAACCTTAGGCAGGTTTCCTCTTATCTCAGGGATTTCAGTCTCTGGTCTTGGTTCATGCCAGATCACTTGTTTTTAGCCACTATATACAAATCACTGTGAATAATCTTGGGCTAAGCAGCTGTTTTCCACATCTTCCCTATGCAAGTACTTGAATTCATTTAAATCTCCTATTTGACTGGAACACTGATTTCCAAAAAACTAGGTAAAGGGGGAATTAAACACCTAAGCACCCAAACAAGACTGTGCTAAGCTGTTATGATGGCTTCAGGTGGCCTAGCTAGCACCCAGATTTGAAGAGAGCAAAAGATGAGCCTCTCCACTCCTTTGACTACTCCTTCCAGTTCTTAATTGCCACTTCTTCAAATTATTTGTAACTCCTAATTTGGTCATCGGCCTTCAGCTACCAGCTTCTGTGGGTTCCTTTAGTGTTTCCTGTGTTTTCTTCTCAGAGTCATTTATATGATGAATGATCTTACTAATTGCAGAGGAGTTGTCCTGGATTTACACTGGTGCAGCAGAAACCACCATCAGTGCCAGGGGTCTTTTCCTGACACTGCTATCAATGGTCCTGGAATTGGTTCCTCAAGCAAGCCCTTCTGTTATTTATTTCCATCCAGTCCTTTCAACTCATATTGAACAGGGCTGAAACTCTGCACTTTATCTTCAAATTGTGTCCTTCACATAATGCTTCTTGGTATTCCTTCCTCTTCGTGTCCTGACCTTTTCTCAGGCTGTTGCTAATAGATTCTCTTAGCTGTGGTGGTTAATGCTAATGCAAGGACTAATGTTCTCCTGCAGCTTTAACGCTGATATGCCACGCTTAGACCTCTGTCTCCAAACAAAATTGCATTCTGATATTGCACTTTACTGTGGGAATAATTTTACTGTTTGGGTACAATGACAGCTGAGAATGCTTAATAGGAGAGAGAGAGAGAGAGAAAAAATGGAATAAGGCAAAAGTGTGACAAGACACTTATGTCAGTATTATCCTTGCATTTCACAGGAATGTAACATCTGACTGCCATGCAGCACTTCAGCATCTGTCTGTTGAGGACCCAGAGTGATGTTTAATTGTAGTTCATTCAAAGTGCTTGAACAGAAAGTTCTTCCTTTGTCAATATCTCTGCTGCGCCCTGGATTCAAGGTTATGTTTTGTATATTAATAAATTAAGTCCAGACCAAGGAAAGCGTGGAACAGAGCAGTGTAGGCAGTACAAACATGTGATTAGCTGTTTCAGAGACGAATTTGTCTTCCCAAGCACACCTCCGGGTATGTTCACACTTGCATTGTTTCTAAGGAAACAACTCACAGCTGTGTTGGAGGTTTGTTGCCGATGCGCCGGGAAATCTCAAGCCCTCCCTGGGACCCAGGCAGGCACAGATATTCAGGGCAGGGCAGTGAGGTCAGGTGCTACCACTGGGGCAGGCACCGATGCTACCAAAAATTGAATGTTCCCGTTCCGTGGCTGGCATTTCTGCACTTCCAAGGGAAAACAATCAACAACCTTCAAGAGCAGAGCAGTTGGATCACGGGGCTAGAGACACATCACACGGCAAAGCGTTAGGACAAGCACCTCAGGACTTTGCTCCTGCAGTGCTTTCTCAGCACTGAGCACCCAGGCTGTCCGTGTACGGTCAGGGCAGAGGTGTCTGAGCACTTGGTGCTCTCGCTTGCCATCCAAGGGGGCAGTGCAGCATCGCACAGGCGCTGTGCTCTTGGAGGGGAGACAGTGCAGGGGAGTGGCAGGAGAACAGCCACGCTCGAGTTTGCCTGCTGATTCCAGCCCCATCAGCAGTAGCTGAAGAGTAAATACTGCGCTTCGGGAACTATGTTATAGCCTGACCGAAATAAAATGAGGCTCCCGGCGTAGTTGCTGGAGGGGGAAAGAGAGTGATAAGATGCCCACATCGTATCACCAACAACATAACTGGTATTAGCGAAACAGAAGTCAAGGATGAATGAGCATTGAGGCTGAGCTAACTTTCACATCAAGAGAAGATCCCTGAAGGGCTGTATGCTGACAGGGCAACATGGAAAAGCTGGTACATTTAATCTCCTCACGAGGGCTGTTCTGTGAATAATCAGAAGTTGTTAGGGTTGTCAGTCCAATTTCCTTCCAAAATAAAATTAAGTGTGGAGGTGATGACATTTCAGGAATGGGTAAATTCTCTCCTGAACATAAATATTGGCAGTTTTAACCAGAAAGGAGAGACAAGTAAAATATCTTACCTGTGAAGTACTGTGTGAATAACGCTGCAAAAGGGGGTAGGCTTGTTTTTATTACTGTAATTCCCAGTAGTTATTCAATGTTGATGGTGTGAAGAAGCACACATGACAGTGCCAGCCTGTCACATTTAAGGCAGGATGAAACTCTAATGACCTGAGTCCATTATGAACACTTAAATCATTGAATGTAAATGATGTTTCAGAAATGCACTGTGTTCCTGTGAAAAGACAAGCCCAACACGTTAAAATAGCACTGTGAAGTAGCACACACATGTTGTAGTGGATTTTTTATTTCTTTTTCATGGAAGTGGGCATTTTAAAAGAGACCATCAACACATAAAGGCGAAACATCTTACTTTGTTGCGTAACTGCATTAATGCTGAATAAAAAATATGAATTGCAGAAGTGAATTAACTGCAGAGTTGATAGAGCTTATTTTTATAAACTGCCTAACTTCACACATATTTTCACTTGAATTACTGATCCCCTGACTATTCAAATATGCTGTGTCACTATGTCATCTCACCCTTCTGCTCTTTGTGTATGATACTGCTTATCTCCACCTCTTGAAGCTTATTCAGAAGCAGTAACACTGAGTGAAATATAAGCAGTGGAGTCCTGCTCTCATTAGCAGAAATTATATCCAGCTCCCTCTGTGACCTTACTTATAAGTACATATGATTTACTATACCAAGTTGGACCATCATTTCTTCCACACCAATACCCAGCTTCAAAGGATGGCAAAAAATCCATATCTCAATACCTGTGCAATCTTGCAATTCACCTAATGGAGCAAAAGCCCCATTCTTCATCTCTGCATTGAGCAGCTGGCATTTTGAAGAAGGGAATTTGATCTTTCCCTTTTTATCTTTGTGTGTCCTAATGCAACATGCACGCACCTCTGACATTAGAGTTTCAGGCATGCACTTCCATTTGTTTGCAGCCTGGGGAGGGGCTTTGCTGATCCCCTTGGGCCACAAGCAGAACTCCCTGAAGAACAACTCACAGAGTAGCAACCCGTGTGGCTCAGTGCAGCAGGGCCACGATGAACAACCAAGTTAATTTGAGATCAGCTTTAGCTGAAGCCAGGTGCAATTCAAGACAACAAAGAGGCAGTACAAACTTCTGTTCTGGAAGCCAAAGGAAAGCTGTCACCAGTCTGTAGGAAGGATGAACAGAAATGAAAAGCAACAGCTCACTTCTTTCCCTGGCAACCTTACATCCACTCCAGAGGCTTTGCTAGCCCTGTATAATCCAGCCATAAACTGTATAATAAGAGCAGCACGTTAGAGCCTTTCGGGCTGATTTATGGGTAACATCCTTGCACTGCTCTTGCAGGAGGAAATCTGGACTTGCAAACTCTCGTTCCCTATTATGTCCCAAGTCCACCTTGGGAATTATTCCCATTCGCATTCGACCCTTTGTATCCCCAAACCAATCCCCAGTTCCCCGTACTGGAAATGCTGAGTCCCTTGATGGTGACCTGGTTTGGTTCTCACTTGCCCATATGATAAACTGAGACAGTAAATAACTTGCACAAGCACCCCCACCATTTACTCATGCTAAGGCAGTGTCCCTTTTCCTTCAACTAGGCAATGGTCAAAAAACCAGAGTAAAGCTTTCCTGCAGGTAAATATAATAATTACTTTCTAATTGTGTGTTACCTGCTCTCATAACAAATCAGTCCAGGCTTCTCATTACCAGCTCTCACTGGAGATCAAGCACAAGGATAACCAGGCACTTGTAAGTAATAATGTGTTTGAAGGGGGCATAAGTAATAAATCATGGAAATTACTTTCAGTGAACAGATGAAATGGCAGAAATACCTTCAGGGCTTGTAGAAGTTAGTCAGCCTGTGCGTAACTATAGCATCCCGTCTGGCAGCAGTGTCAACATTTCTGTACCTGCAGCTGGAGAATTTAAACACAGCTTTTGCAAGGAGAGGAAAAAAAGGTCTGCACCATCAAAGCAGAGGGATCCACAAGTAGGGTGCTCTGCTCTGCCTCTTCATCATTTGTCATACAGTATGTTACAGTATTTGAAATCAACCAGGATCAGGAGTTACTGGGAAAGATAGACAGTGGGATAGACAGCTCATTCCTGTGCCATAATAAAAGAGTATCCCAAGTCTAGAACCCTTGATTGATATGTAAATTGATGTAAATTACTCGGAGCTGAACATAGTCCTGAAGAAATTAGGTTTGGAAAAGACATATAATCTGGTGCTGGAATCAAAAGCCTTTGACTTGGTTACCTCCAATGGCAAGTGGGAGGTTTTTAAAAGGAGTGCAGCAGGCCTGGGAGCTGTGGGGGTTTTGGAAAAGGGTTTATGCATGAAGAAGTGGCTCCTACTTCCTCCTACTACCTGCCACTTTCCAGTTCAGCAGGCACCAGGCATCTTGCCTTGCAGGGGTCAGGTGTAGCTGATCCGTAGTGTGCTGTTCTCTTGAGAGGCAGCAGCTCCTAGTTACACCTGAATTAGTGTTTGCCCACTTGCCCTCTAATATGAGAAAGAAAAATGCTTCCTAATGCATCACCATGAAAAGGCTGTCAGGCCCTTTTCTAGTCCACTCTTCTTGCCAATGAAGTGTTTCTGTGTAAGACTTCTTGTTTGGTGTTCTGTAGAAACTGGTTCTGAATGTCCAAAGCAGAGGAATTTTGTCTCCTGGGAGGTATCACAAAACAGGGACCACATTTCACCTTTTCAAACATCACTTTTATTTATCCCTTTATGGTTTGCTTTATGATGATGCCATCTAAACAGATAGAGGGATATGATGTGGGATTCCTCTCATGTAATTTTCATCACTTGAAGGCTGGGCATCAAGTTAAAGCTCGTCATCCTCAATGTGACCTCTTTTCTTAGTGGCAAGAGAGGAGTCTCTCTGGGGTATGAGTCAGCCTGTGGATGGGGTGAATTGACTGCTGGAGCCACAGCTACCTTAGGCTAAGCATGTAGCTTTTACACATGTGAAGTTACTCACTGTTTGGGGAGTTGTCAGAAGCCTTTTTAAGATGGCTTTGAATCCTTCTTTCCCATTCTTATGGCTGCTTGTGAAATGGATACCCTTGCTTGAGTTAGCATCAGTAACACCAGCTACATCCTCTCTTTGGCAAGATCCTATTTTAAGCTTTTCGTCAGAGGCCACAGCTATTTGTGTCATTGTCAAAACTCTTCAAAAGGTCCGGTGACATTGATGGTAGGTCTCTTAGAAGCCAAAGGTTCTGCAGGAACATAAATAGGATCAGCAGCACTAAGTGCAGGTGAAAGAAAAGCCAGCTGCACATCCTTTCTGTCTCCCTTGGCAACAGCATCCTGCCAACAAAAACTGCTGCCAAGTGAAGGCTGGAAAGGAAGGGATGTGCATTTGCAAAGCTGGGGCTGGACAAGCTTTGTGTGAGGGGGGAGCTGTCAGACCAAGGAATGCTCATGTGCTTTTAAAATTATTTTTGGTTTGTTCCATATGTTTTTGGACAAGGGAATGCACAGAGCCTCTGTCCTTACGAAGAGTTTTTATAATATGAAATTCCATACGACAGTCTCTGCAGTTTTGAGCCATATGTTTCCCTCCATGACAGCACACAGGGAAGAAATCTGTGGTGAATTACTACTTCCAGATGTGGCAAATCTTCCAGCAAAGGTTAAAATGCGTGGCATGGTTCTCTTGTTACGCCAGCTGCAGCTTCATGCTAAATCATTGTTTCAGCAGCTAGCTCTTAATCAGCCCTGAGTTCTAGAAACTGCTAAACAAGCTGATATTTGTAAGGACCAGGGGTTTTTTTATATATAATGCACTAAATATCTTCATTTAGAAAAACCTTCAGACTGGAAACAGTAAGTGCAAAAAGTGAACTGTGAGGGGAGAAAGGAACATCATCACAAAAGCACAAAACTGAGATTATTATTTGTACTCTGTCTTTCCATGCCCTCCATGGCTGTGAAAACAGTGTTTGTGTAAATGTGGGTAAAAATATGCTTGTGATATATGCACCTGCCTAGCCTTCCTCATAGGGACTTTCATCCCCAAAAATCAGCACTGGGGTCACTGTCGGAGGCCCCAGAGCTGCTCGTGCTGCCGAATCTCAAATCTGCTGTCACAACATCACTTCTTTCTTATATTGCCACAGCATCAAAAAGAAATCTGTTGTCAACATGCTTATATTCAAGACCTGAAAAAAAAAATAAGGATATTCTCACCTGGTATGATAAGAGAGAAGAAGGAAGTGGCTTTTCTCTCTAGAAAAATACTAGGAATTAATTTTGTGAGGAGCCCATGTAACAAAGTGCTGGGGCTGTTACAGCACCCCTGGACGCAGCACAGACTCTGAATCCAAAACAGCATTGCCCTCTGATTCCTGAGGGAATCCCACACTGCTCTCAAGAAGCCCCCAACTTGTTGCTCTCTTAACATTTCCATGTGCCTTTTGAGGGATTGGTAGTTGTCTGCACAGGGCACGATTTTGTGCTCCTCAGGCAGTGTGTCCTTCCAGACACCCAGCTGTGCCAAAGAGACAGAGAGAAGTGGAAAAAGAAGAAGGAATGGAAGAAGGGAGACAGGATTGTGGCTTTAAGAATCACAGATCTGTGGACTTTGTTATGGTTGCAACTAGAAATCGCCCATTCACCTCTGAGGAGTGAAGGAATAAAATACAGAAGATGCATTTTGATGCCTGGAAAGGAGAAGGAGAGAAGATAATCACTATATCATTCCCTGTATTTTCCTCTGACAGGAATATTAATATCATTAGAGATAATTGAATGAAGTGGAAAGTCTGGTGGAGGTACAGAAGCAGGAGGTAGATCTGTAAAATCTATCCACACACAAAAAGGCGAGCACTGCTCTGGAGGGAGGGCACTCAGCCTTGAAACAGGGACAGAACAGCCTCACAAGGGCGTGCAGCTGGGGTGCTTGTTGCTGTTTTGTTCCCAGAAAACGAGAACTGCCAGCAATCCTCTGGCATCTGAATAGACCCGTGTCAGACAAACTGTATCTGGACTTGATGGGAAACCAAGCTGGAATACCAAGCAGCCCTTCGATCTGCTGGCAGAGAGGGGGACTGGCTCAGTAAGTAATCTTGCCTTGCAGTTGCAAAGGTACTCTATAAAGGAGTGAGCCCTCTCGCTGCACAGCCCTGCAAGACACGCCTGCCTGGGCTGTCTCTGTCCTCATTCCTCCAAACCAGTTCCAACAATAACAGCAACTCCTGCGTGCAGCTGCCTCATTAGAGAGAAGATGTATCTCCTTTTTCTGCTGAGGGATGAAGCTTCCAAATCTGTGTGATGTGAGCAGGTGAGGATGTCTGCTGACAAGTCCAAATGATATTTTCAGGTAAGTGCTTACCTAGAACAAGCAGCTAGTGTCAGGCTCTTTCTTTTTATTACACTCCTCTCAGTAATTACTGTCGTCCTGGAGTCTCAGTAAGCCTTTTCACAAGCTTCAACAGCTCCAGTATCTGTATATATTTAGCTGAGTAGGGAATCTGAACCATTTCTAAAGCACCTATTTCCATAATATCTGTCTCTAGTGCAGTGTGAGAATGTGGGACTTGCTCTGTGACTACACAGCACTGTTCTTTTTGTATCACCCATTGTTTAATTCCCTGGAGGACCATAAATTAATTTTGATTCAGACTCACTCTCTCAAAGTCTGTGATGTAAGTGCATCTTAAGGCAATAATAGTGTTCTGCAATATTTTTATGTCATTGAAGGACTGAGACATCTTGCCACAGGAAAACTGTAACTGCTGCTACTGTTGTTGCACGGGGAGAGTAAGCAAGTGCTGCTTAATTTGTGTTTGTACATGTGATTTCCAGAGCTTCTGCTGATGATGTTGATGTTACTGCAAATAGAGCTGTTACTCTGTGTTTCCCATTCCCTGCATTTTACCAAATACCTTGTGTGCTAAGTTCAGGTTGATCATCCCACCTAATACTTACAAGGGAAAACAGACAATAACTTGTAAGTCAATATCTGGGCGCTCTGGCACGACAAATAGACTGGCAGGGAAGAAAAATCTTCTCTGCAGAGTAACCTACTTTTTTTTCCCTCTGTTCTGTCACAAATCATGGAGATTAAATTTGCTTAACTCTTTGTTTGTACAAAGGCTGCTTTATTGTGAGTGAAAATCATGTTGCTTTGACAGACTACAAAGAAATGACCGTAACAAAAGTAATAATACATACTTTTGGCACAGTTTCCATCTATTAAAGATTCATTTTGCTCCCTGTAATGTTTTAGGTTTGCTGAGAGACACAGGAGAAGTTAATAGTGTTGAGAAGAAAGCTTTTGTTACAACAATAACATCACCCTTGCTTTGAACAGGTTTTGCACAACCTTCTCTCACTATTAGTCAGTCAAGTCAAGACGGAGAGGCTTCAGCATCCCATACTCTGCCCATGTGCACCCAAGCCCTGGGTCTGGAGATAATGGATCCTTTGTAGGACAGCTCCCGTTGCTTCCCTTGCCCACGGCAGTCTGAAATAATGAGTCCAGCAGTAGGTCTCTGCACAAAATGCTCTTCCTGACTTCCTAGAGCAAAACTGTTTGCCAAGTACTGCTCAGGCTGGCTCTGTTTGTCTTGCAGCAAGGTCCGAGGTAGCAGAGGCCAGGAGGGGTCAAACACCAGACCGAGCTCATTGTGCATGTTCATTTGCTGTAGAAAATGCAAATGTGCAGCTCAAAAGTTTCCACTGTATCTCTGGCAATTAGGACTTGATCCAGAGCTCGCTAAAGTCATTGGGAACCTTTCCACAGGCTTCAGATCAGGAGTTACATAAGTTTGTGTTGTTTAAAGGGGGTGCCCCAGGGAGGCTGAACGCATGAGCTGACTCGACAGCCGCATGCCTGCTCTGCCATGTCATGCAAAAAGGCCGTTCTAGAAGTGCCCATGAAGGGTCCCGTGCAGCACCAGGCAGTATTAACTCCTAAGTGAGACCTTTTAATGTTGGCCTATGCCAGGACATGGATCCTGCTGGAGGCTCCCGATGTCCTGAGGTAAATCAAAAGACATAGGCTGCTGGGGCCTGAATCGATTTCTTTTTCTGTTTGGGAAGGATGCAGTTCTGCCACCTGTGTGCAAATAAAAGGGTTGTGAGGAAGTTTCCAAATGCTAGAACCCTGAGGATTTCATAGTCTGGGAAAGGAAAATATTCCTAACTCCTGACTTTTCTGAGACTTGTTGAAGATGTAAACCACAGTCTTTTAAAACATTGCTGTAAAGGACCTACTTCATTTTCTTCCTGTACACAACTGTACCCGCCGCTTCTGGATTCCTCATGTGAGCAAACAGTTGGGAAGAAGCACAGCAGGGAGATCCTGTTGAGATTTGAACCATTGCACATGTTGTCAGGAAGGAGTTTTTCTGGCTAAATGCACATCAGCACCCTCTGTGTACATTCTGCTGTCACTCTGCTGTGCTTCATCCTTGAGTTATTTCATTTTGTACTTCATATTGCCTTCCTGGTGCACTGTGCACTGTGCAAGACCACAGTTCACACCATAGAGATGTCAGGTCAATCAGCCTTCTTATTAGGGTTGAATGGTTTTAATGTAGCCATAAAATTAAACTCCAAAAGTGTGAATTTGACACACAGCATTTAAGAGACAAACCAGTTTGACCCCTTCTGACCCTGAGCTCCTGTACCTTAGAAATGGCCTCTTACGAAAAAACTTAATGGTGCAAACTGACCTTTGAAAATATAATTAATTATTATTATTATTTGCTATGTTGTGCTTACATCAGTCTATAGTAGCATTATGCCAGCAGATAGTAAGGACTGTCAATCCTTACTCCAAAGGGCTCATGTTCTAACTGAGATTAGCTCTAAGAGTCTTAGGCAGCCAAAAAAAGAAAGATTTTGGCAAGAAGCTGCAAGGACTGCGCTTTGAACTAACCAAGAGCATTAGCTATGTACCATCTCACATGGGATATCAAAATTTGGCCAGAAGAATTTGATAGCAACCAGAAGGTTTACTTTCAGTGGTGGTGGGATTGGGGGTAAGGTGAGGCATGGGGGGCAGTGGGTATCATACCCATCACGGCACTTGACTCAGTGCTTTTGTGAAGCAGAGACAGGAACTTTGAAGGGGTTGGTTAGGTTGATTTCTGTAACAAATGTGTCTTGGACCTTAATAGAGAAATTCAGAATATCATTTTCCTAGGCTTAAGCCAGTTGCCAATAAGGGCAGCCCAGTATCAGGGATTTCCGTAACAGTGCCGCTTTTTAAGACATTGCATATCCTCAAGTGATAGAAAAGTAAGTGGGAGGTCTGGGCAATCAAGGCACTGCAAATCCAGCAGGCAGAACACCTGAAAATACCAATTCCAGCTTTACTTTTGTTTTCCAGACGGCTGTTGGTCAATTACAAAGCAAAGTAATTCTACCTAAAAGAACCAGCAAAACCCCCTGTGAAGTCCTTCGTATCAGCTGTTTTTCCCTAAATATATATCACTGACTGTTTTTACAATGATCTGCTAAGCTGAATATTTTTCCAGTAGTTAGAGGCACAGATTAGCTCTGGTGGCCACTGAAGGAATTACTGTGATCCATTCAATCAGTAAAAAACCATGTCCTAAAAAGCTGTAGCCTATGGGACCACCATGGCTCTGCAGAGGCTGTTAAAGGGAGTCTGGCAGATGAGCAAAACCTGACTGCCACAGCCTGAGACAGCCAAATGTCACGGGGGTTATTGTTTATTGTCAGGTAAATTACTTCTGATGTAGTATTTCCTATAAATATTTATTCATACTTTACAAGCCACCTACAGGTACTAGCTAAGGGCATCTGATTTCCCGTGCCTGATGTGTGGTGACCTGCTACCACAACAGACTGCCCAGAGAGACTATAAATCTCTCTAGCAGCAAGCCTCAGATTTATCAGTGTTTCAAGAAATAGAGATGGATATTAGGCAGGTTTCTAACCCCAGGGCACAATATGCAGAAAAGCTGACAACTTCCTTATTCCTTAAGGAGATCCTGGAGAAAAATATTAACCCAATAGAGATGTTTTTCTCTGTGTGTAAGGTGTGAGAAAAAGTATTTACATGAAGAACATCCAAAAATTCTAGCAGGCATTACAATTGTTACAGTCTAGTATCTCAAAATACCTGCCAATACACTTTATCTTGTGTGTTCAGAACAGCAGGCCTAAAGTCTCCTGGAACATTTTCCCCACACACCAAATCCAAAATAAATCGTCATCCTTTCCTCTTTGAATTTGTTTTGTGGCAGCAACTTGTCTTGGCATGAAATATTAGCCATATGGACACTAGAATATCTGCTTTGACCTTGACCTCAGAATAAGCCCTGCCAAAAATGTGGAGATAACTCCTGCCTTTCATTTCCAAGAGGGATGCTTCATGAGTATAGCCCGATCTGCTCTCCCAGTTGCATCTCAGTGTACAGAATATGTGTTTTTTTCTTTGACTAGGTGTTCTCTAAGAGCATATTGTCTGAGGGTGGCTAGGAACTGGGAAGCAGTATCCCAGAGGATGGTTCCTTTGGCAGAGAGACTTATTCCAGAATTTAAAAAAAAAAAAGAGAGAGAGCTAATTTTAGCATTGGGCAGTGGAAAGTGCATTACTTGTAAATGCTCTCACTACATTATCTAGTCAGTGTTTTCATTTTCTGGGTACTCTTCCAAGTAACAGGAGGCTGCTGGGGGCAAGATAATGTGATTTTTATTTTTCTTTTTTTGCAATGCTCTGCGCTCTTCTGGTTCAGAAGTGATGGTTGGTGATCAAAGTAGCACATTTATGTGGGTGAGAGGAACAGGTACTGCTCCATTGCTCAGTTTTTGCTCCATGTATTGCACAGATCACAAACGGGTATGAACGGTGCCCAGGATTCAGAACAGACACATTTCATGGCATCTTCATCTGCCCAACATGCAACAGGGCCCAGCAGACACCTAATCAGAGATCTTTCGTTTTCCCAAAGTCCCTGTCTTTCTTTTCTTCTGCTGCCCATAACAGAAACTCCCAAGTAGCATCAAAATAAATGGCATAACAATGCTCATGGAGAAAGCTGGCAAACTAGGAAGGGTAGAGAAGGGGGCAGGAAGGCACTCCACAGTCTTGGCTGGAAGATGATCATCACCCAGTCTGGAGTCCTGCTGCTTTGACAAACTCATCTCCCTGATTTGTTAAGACTTTGACAACATTTTTCACCTCGCCACCGCTGGTTGAAATTCGCACTAGTACGGTGCTAATGGTGCCATCTGATGATGCTCAGTGGACTGTGCAAAATGGATTTATTCTGTGTGCTTCCTAGTGGGCAGAGATCCACATTACACTCGACAGCTTCAACATATGGAAATAGTGACATGTGATTGATGTGGTCCCTGCAGGTCACGCTAACTCATGGTGTATTAGCCCTGCATCCCAGGGAGGCTTATGCTACTGCAGCTGCCCACCTCCATTATCTGAGCTAGGAATAAAGGAAAGAATTGATGGTCCCAGCAGTGTGAATCTGGCACCTCATGAAATCATGTGCACTACAGAGGGAGGCGGGAAGTGAATTTCACACAATCCAACCCCACAGCACACGTGAACACAACCAAACCTTGGTATATGGGTGCGAAGGGCACTTGTGTTAGATTGACTCACACCCCTAGTGATCACAATGGGTTTTGAAATGGCTATGATAGCTATGTTTTCTTGTTAATTTTTAACAACTGGAGTGACCAGATTCTCCAAAGTTGCTGGGTAGAGGACAGCAGGTATAACCCAGGAAGCCCTCTCATCAGACACCCCTTCTTGACCTCATTTTCAGCAAGGCCTAAGCAGCTGCTCTCTCAAAAAACAGATTGCTTAATGGCAGCCAAGACTGGAGGCAGCCAAATTGAGGATTTTGTGGCCAAAGGAATAAGCGAACAAAAGTTCCCCATAATGATATGGACACGTATCTGGAGACCTCCTGTCCACAATGGAAATGAGAAAGTCTTTTGTTTCTACCCCCAAAGTGTAGGATGCTTTGTAGCTTCCACAGGGAAACCACCTGCCTATGGCACTTTAAAGCTGTCACGTGAGCCTATACTGCGAGCTCCTCTCTCTCTTTGCTGCAGAGATTCCCTGTAACCTTCCTGTTCTCATCTCGTCGCTCCCATGGCCATGGGGTCACCGCAGCTCCTGTGGATTTGCCTTTCTCTTCCTCCTTTCACAGAGAAGCCAACAAAGTTGGATGCTAACTCTTCTGTCCTTCTGCAGAACATGGAAGGTATTCCTTCCTGCCAGACACGCAAGCCATGCTGTTCCCTGTCCACTTGTCCCTCCCTGGTATCTCACCCTCTCTCTGTGTTTTTCCCTCAGGTGTTCTACTGATCTTGGCACTGACAGAAGAGCTGGTGTTTTCTGTTCAGGTACTGTCTCCCACTGTCTCCTCCTCTCAGGGCTTCCCGATGAACACTACCACTGTCACAGCCATGGGAACAACACCTCACCATAAAGACCACCACACGGCAGAGCCCCTTCCCACGTCTGCTCGTGCCCTTCCCCATCCCATCAGCCTGGCGGAGACAGCCCCTTCCACCGGGCAAAAGCAAGCGAGAGGCCCTCGCCTCGGCGAAAAGGAAGCGTATCATTTGTACAACCAGAGTGCTTTATACTCGGGACAGTCTCGCCCCAAGGGGAAAATATTCCAGGTTTTCAAAGGCAACTTCTCAGAGTCCTCAGAGCCTTACCTAAAGACAACCCTGCACTCTCCCTTCCCTACCCTGAGGAGCCCTTTCACAGACCACCCATTTCAGTCCCAGACCACGGCATCCAGCGATCCAAATGGCACGGGGCTGGCAAGAACTACACTCTCAGACCCTTCTGCCCACCGCAACACCTCGGGAAGCCTTAGGGAAGCAGAGCAAGGGGATGGGGATGAATTAGTGGTGCAGAAGGCAGATTTTGCCACCACAACCGCTGGACCATCAACTGATCCTGAAGCAGCATCGGTGCCTTTTAAACCCACCCACTACAGCGTATGGGATATGCTGAGCAAAAACAACTCTTGGGTTACCTTGAATCTCAGTACAAATGTCCCTCTGTTTGCTGACCCTGGATCTGCAACAGCAGCAGCTGGTCACTCGGTTCAGACCAGTTTTGACGTCAGTGTCTCCTCCCGGGCAGCCGGAGACTCCAAGGGACCCACTCCAACACAGCTCGGCACGGTGACTAACACGACCTGGCCAGACAGTGCTCTCTCCACAGCACCTGCCACGAGGTTGTCCAGCTCCATTTCCACAGCTGGCTCCACCGCCACTGGGAACTTCCTGAACAGACTGGTTCCTGCTGGGACCTGGAAACCTGGTGTGCAAGGAAACATCTCCCATGTCACCGAGGGGGACAAGCCCCAGCACAGAGCAACCATCTGTCTCAGCAAGATGGACATTGCCTGGATCATTCTGGCTATCAGCGTACCTATATCCTCATGTTGTAAGTTAATTGCCACTTTATTTTGCTTTCTCTTCCCTTAAATTCAGATTTTGGCCCATGATTCAAGGAGACCTGGAGACCTAACAGTCAGGGCAGCTTAAGATGGATGGGAAGCACAGGGATCACATTCACTGACTGAAGTATACTTAACTTCAAAATGCTGAGCTAAAATGTTACACTCACAGCATACTCACTCTATTGCTATTAAAAATCTTTTGGGACCCTCCATTCGAGGGTGTAACACGAGGTTGGACAACTCTAGAAGGTGAAACAGCTTTACTTCAAGGTGTATAAGATGGTGACCAAAAACTGTACCAGTCTTTAATCTAGGAATTAGTATTTGTTGCCCTGGAATTGGATTTTAAAAGCCCACTGCTAACCCAAAGGATTAGTAACAGCTGTAATGACTAATACTTTAGGAAACACCAGTTTTCCAGTGCAATAAAATATTTCATTGCAGGCAGTTCATGAATGGTCAGATTTAAAAGTCTGATAACCAAAGTGCTGGTTTCCTCCTTTTTAATTCCAACTTTGCAGCTGCCAAGGGAGCAGGAAGAGTTTGAAACCCTGGCTTTCAGACACCAGGAGTCAGCCACCTGCGGGACCAGGGCAGGTTGGGTTCCCAGAGCTGGCTCAGGGTCTTATCATTTGACTCAGTTACAAAAAACAATGAGAAATTATGAGAAAGCTTGTGAGTGGATGCCAGGGTGTCCCATGTTTAGCTGGGTTGTATCAGCAAGGTGGGATAACATACTCTCTGGAGTTTCACTGTTGCAGGGTGTGATTATTCTAATCTGTCTGGAGTGAAACAAAATCAAACATTTCCCAGCCTTTGCTGCCTGAGGAAACTTAAAAGGGTAGCAGCCAGCAATACTGAGTATTTGTTCTGTTATTTACAGCTACAAGCTGTACTGAGGACAAGGCTGACAGCCGGAGTCAGTCTCACACACAGCTGGCTCCTGCCAGAAAGGACAGTGCTGCTCTCTCCTGCTTTCTCCAAAGCACAGGCACCTGATCTTGCCCTCTCCTGCCCAGGCCTGACATGACACCTTCCTGGGACACTTTCAGATTGCTAAAGTGGCCAAAAAATACTCACGTTGCTCTTTGTTACTTTCTGTCCACCCAGTGAGCTGAATCAGCTACCCCACAGGGTCAGATGAGCACGAACCCTGGAGAGGATGAGGCTGCAGGAATGTAGACCTGGAGAGGGGGCTGCACTAATCCTTTCAAGCAGCTGCAAATTATTGGATTGGGTCAGCATATCTGTTAGACTTGCGCCTCTGGGACCATCAGGTCTGCTATTGCCAACGTGATTAAAACCACAGGCAAGAACAAAGCTTAAGGCTATAAGATGGGCAGTCAAAGAGCAACCAAAGCAGAAGCGTGCATACATACTGCTGTGAAAGGTGGAGAGGAGAAGCTGGGGTATAGCAAGCCCATGGTGAGAAGCAGAGATGTTTGATGATTTGATGAACTATGACTTGTATATCAGTCAGTAGAAACAGAGGACCAAATAAATCCTTCCAGGCATTACGTTTTGGGCAGTATTAGAAAGAAAGCTGAGCTGCAAGGAAAGCTTCCAAGTACAAAATACAAAGTATAATACCATACAACATAAGCGTAGGAAGCAAAACTAGTGTGTAAACTGGTCTGTGCCTGCAGAGCACTGTATATGAGACAGTTATTAACAACAACAACAATAACTATAGTAATAATATGAAGAGTCTGCTAGCAGGATTACTAACCCACTATTCATTCAATAATGGTGTTAACACTTTTTTCTTAGCATATGCACCATAACAGGATGTGTTCATGTGGCTGCCTATTCTGTTTCTTGCATTCATAATCTACATTTTTTAAGATGTCAAATGTTATTTTGAAAATTATCTGTACCAGCTCTAGTGAATGTTTAAATTATTTAAATATTTAAGTCCTGCTTTGAAGACCAGATTCCTGAGGATGGTCTTCAGTGGGACTCTCATTTTAAATATGGACATCCTGAGACGTATTTCAGCATTGAAATGAATGGTAGGCAAGCAATGGGGTTTATTTTTGATCTGGCTGTAGTGCCTAAGAAATTAATTTCATCCAAAAGTTGTGCTGTTTAAGCCATGCCATGGGAAGTGCTGTTGCACAGGCATAGGCTATTCCTATAGAAGAAGTAAGTTAGAACAACCCCAAAGCACTTTTACCCAGCCGCACGGGTTTCGTGGCTACACAGCGGAGGGACAGCTCATCGTCTGACCCTCGGGCACCTCTTCAGACAGGGGGTGCGGGGTCAGAGGTGTGTGGGCTCTGCCGGGTGGGGGGGTGCGGTGTGGGGCGTGCGAAGGGGACTGTCGCCACCTCCCGGGCACAAGCGCTGCGTGTGCTGCTCGCTTCTGCTCCGGAGGGGGCTGCCGCCGGGAGAGGGATGGAGAGCACAGCTGTGTGGGCTTCGTTTCAGCTTCAGAGGGTGACATTTTCCGGGACAGACTCTCACAGCTGTTGGGGGCACGGATTGAGAAAACACTGTCACTCTCCTGCCTTGGGCTGCTGAAAGATGTAGATATCTCAGACAGAGAGACTCAACCCCATGCTCTTCAATATCTGAGCTGCCCTAGGAGGGGACAAGCCACAGAAAGTCACTGAGAACGCCTATGACAAGAGGTTACTGCTTCCCCGAGCTGCGGGCTGGTGGCTCTGTGCTCAGGCTGGCACCTTCAGGAACGGTGGCCAGGGACACCGGCGGGACCAGCAAGCCCTGAGCTGCTGCTGCTACACCTGTGAGAAAGGCTAAGGCGCAGCACCAGGCAGCCAGGCTCAAGCAATGCACCCTGCAAAGACATGGAATGAGGTGCAGCGCGGCAGCCTGCGCACGGCTCCAGAGCCTCAGGAATGTAATTAACTCAGCTCCCTTCTCCTGCTAATGAGGAGTGCCCCCGAGCCGAGCCAGCTCACTGACCTCCAGGCTGCTTTTCCAGAGCCCTTGCAGAGCTGCACTGCAGCCAGCACATCTCTTCTCTGCCAGGAGCCCTTGTGCCTTTCCTTCTCATCCTTCCTCTGTGCAAGCAGTAGCAAGGAGGATGGAAAAGCTTTCTTGAAGGGCTTCTGGGCACAGCTTGTGCTGCCCAAAGTCCTTGGAAGAGGAAAACATATCACAGTGCTGAAAAGATACCTCTGTCTCTAACGCTTGGCACAGTAAGGCACTACATGCTGCTCGCTGTCCCACCTTTTAGTGACAGACACTTGTTAAAAGAAAACCTGTGGGCATTTTAGCTTCCACAGCAGGGGAAGTGACCTGCTAGAGAGTGGTCACAGGAACCCTTGGCTCCTCATCCCTGCTGGAAGCAGTGCTTGGGATGCTGCACTTCTCACAGAGGAAAGATCCTGCTGGGGCTCCTTGCTGGCCCATCCCTGCTGTGGGGATTTGCACTGAAGAGCAGGAAGCAGCAGAGGGTTTGTTCGGCACCACTGTGCCCTGACATCTGAGCCCCACTGAGGACTGGCAGGTCCCTCAGCCATGCTAGTGGCACAGCTCAGTGTGTGACTACCTGGGCCTCAGGAGCTCACCTGCTGAAATAAGAGATGGGATTTAGCCTCCCTGTCCTTACAGTATTTCTTTACAGAGGCATAGATTTCTGAGTCCCACTGAAACCCCCTGAAGTGCTAGCCAGAAAAGTAATGCTTTGAATATGAATGCATGAGCCACATCTGCTGCATGAACCTGAGAAAATCATTTCACCTTTTGGCACCTGAGTTTCATGGTATAAATAACGAGGGTAATGTTGCTAATGCCACAGGAAGGCTGCAAAAATGAAGGATACTGTATCTTTGCCTTCCCAGAAAAGTGAAATCACATATAACAGTGATGTCAGTATTTTCTGCATGTCACAGTCTAAGTTGTTTTTGCAGTGTCCTTCAGGTAGCCTTAAACATTTTCATGCACATGCCATTGTACATGGGTCGGTGCCTGTCCCTGCAGTGAAGAACAAGACAAAATATGAACTCATTTTAAAACCCACCACCCCAGTCCTTGGGTTCCCAGTACTTCTGTCTCTGTAATTACAGAATGACACAATGAAACATGGAAGAACAGAAACTTCCAAATCAGATGCGCAGAAGTCAATTCGTTCAGTCAGTTCTGCTGACGTGGAAAAACACGAGAGGAAGGCTGAGCCTCCGAACACAGACATCAGCAGAACCCAAAGAATATATGAAGAATTGCCTTAGACCTAACCTTACTTAGCTCACATTTCATACACTGGGATGCTTTCCAAAATTATCTCACCCACTTTCTCAATCACAAAATCTATGCACGTTTGCTTCCCAGACTGAAGTGAGAGAGATCCCAAGCCCTGAGTCTAATCCCCAGGTGTGAGCTCAGGCTGAGCTGGAGAAGAGCCTCCTGTCTCCAGATGTCAGCAGCTGTAGTCAATAACCAAACCCCTCGTGACACCTGTGTCAGAGCTAAGTATGTACTGCTATATATAGTAAATGAGGGAAATTGAAAGAATTCTATTTATCTCATGATGTAGTACAAGAAGAGGCTGAAGCCCACATATACAGGGAACATTCCCGATAGCACAGTGAAAGCTTTTAATAAAAAAGACAAAAGGAGATTGAAGAAGTGATGGTTGAAAGTAGAGATTTATACAAAAATGGGAATGTAAACATGTCCCCACAATGGAAATTAAGCATTGAAACAAACTTTGTGGAAAAGGGATGGATATCCAGGCAGTCTGTGTCCTTAAATGAAGCTAAGTATTTTCCTATGAGATGTGCTGTACCTTAAACACAGCATATGGTTAAGGTAACAGATCAAACTCTCCTGGTGTGCAGGTGTTATGCAGGTGAGAGTAGGTGATGGAAATGTTCCCACCAGCTTAGAAACCTGTAAATCTGTGAGAATCTTGTCTACCGTTTGTGGGATGTATTATGTCCTGCTTCATGGGTGGGGTGACAGATAATGCACATGTACCTTGCCTTACAGCCAGAAAGAGGCCAGCATCAGAGCTGAAGCTCGTCAGCAGCTCAGCCCCTGAATGTGTGAGTTGACTTTTCTCCCTCCAGACTAGCAGCAGGTGAAAGAATACAGGTTAGGAATGCTTCTGAATTCCCTGAACCTCCAGTGTCCACATAATTACAGAGGCCCCTGATATTTCCTGACACACATCATGATCTCTTTACAGGGAGGGGGCTTCAGGCTGACACAGGGATAACACTGACATGCCCTTCTCATGGCACTCACTGTTGACTTTAACACAGAGCAGGCAAAATGAAAAGTCAGTTTAGCTTTTCTGACTCCCAGAAAGCATTCATAGGAGTGCTTGAAAACTAGAGAAGAATTAGCCCTTTTTCTGCCCAAAGGGTTGGCTATCTCTGAAACTGGTGATGCATGGCAGCACTGAACAGCAGCACTTTGGTGTCCTTATGAGGATATCACATCATGTACCAGGAAAGATAAGCAGGGTATTGCAGCTGCTGTTGCTCTCTCTTAAGCTCTGTTGTCATTATTGCCATTTCTCTCTTCCAAACCATCTCTGCCCTCTGTGTATTTCATCCACTTAATACATGGCCATCACAACTGTCTGTCTGTAATACATGTAATTCTAATCATGGGAGCAAATGGATCTCTAGGAATGCTGTGTCCTGTTCCTAGTGTTGTTCCATAAGTGAGCAGTCATGTGTTAGCTACATTAATTTCACTACAATATGCCCCAAATGTGGCACATTATGTGGTAGATGTGGCACTTAAGGACATAGTTCAGTGATGGACCTGGCAGAGTTAAGTTAGTGGTTGGACTCAATGATCTTAAAGGTCTTTTGCAGCCTAAATGAATCTGTGATTCTGTGAAAAGGGCAGTTAATAAGAGATGAAGAGGGAATAGCCACATTCCTGCTGTCCTCCCCCTCCCTCTGAAATGAGGCCTCCTCTGCTTTGAATTGGGGCAGCTTAGTTAGACATCCCTCCCTAAAATACATATTTGAGGAAGCTCAGGAGCCCATTTTCCATGCTCTTCAATCCATTTGCTTATGTGTACACTAAGGTTGCAGGCCAAGAGTGTAATTAAGGGAAGGAATGTTATTGCTATATAACAACCATATCTGCACATGGCAAGGCCATTTCCTGCTGGAAGAAGCTGAAATCTCTCTGGATTCAGTGTCATTGGCTTTCCATCCCCTAAACCCCGAACTCAGTGCTTCTCTGTCAGCAGCCACATTTTATAAGATGTAAAACCTCAGGCTTTCAAAATATTTGTACAGAACTGACTTCACTGGGGCTCTCATATCCCCAGACTCCTTCAGAAATGTTCTGCCCCTTAGAGATCACTTGTTGCTGAATACTGAAAAGCTCCAAGGGCTGTTGGCTCTCACCAGCAGTGGTGAGGACTAAATGAGGGTCCTGCTTTACTTTCTAATCTTACCAAGCCTTCAGGCTGGACTAGGACATGGAGAGGGCAGCAGCAAAGTGGGAATAGATGCAGCCCTTCAGGAGGGCAGGCATTTCCCTGGGCAGGGAGAGCGGTTCTGGTGGCCCATCGGGCAACAGCCTACAAGGCACAGCAGCAGGAATTGGGCTATTGGTGACAGAAACACTGAAGCAATAGGAGTCAAAGATAAGAGTAAGTTTGATTATGACCTGCTTTTCTGAAAGGTGCAGGAAGAGCGGGGGAGATTTTTCCATCAGTTTTTCAGAAGAAGATTTATAGCATAAGCCCACCTTTCCCTTTGAATGAGACATAAACTGCCTGAACAGAAACCCACTGATTTTTTTTTTCTTAGTAGCATATTCTTTTGTTCTAAATAGAGCTCTAGCCTTGCACTTCTGCATTGCTATTTTGTGTGAGTAGGTGGGATAAGAAATTAGACCCATGACACATGGGTAGCTGCAATGTTTGTCAAAACATACATAGCAGCTGTGACCTCTCTGCAGTCTTTTCTTTCCTCTGGGCCGTAATTCTAATATATAATTTTACCTGTGGCTTAGGAAATAATATATTTTTCTGCTTCATGAATATTTTCTCTCTTCTACCATGAGGGGTTTAGAAATCATGGAGTGAATTTACAGCAGGGCATTCCCTATTTCACAGGTGCAAATCAAAATAAGTACATGTGCCTGTCTGTCTGTTTAAATCAGGTAGATTACAAGCACAACTGGTAAATTAATTCCACAGGTGTAAGAGAAACAGACAGCGCTTATACATTACTACACTGAGCAAACCCTTGTACACTCCTCAGCTTCTGCCTGAGCAAGGACCAGTGGGAGCAGTAAGCCTGTTAGAGGAGGTTTGCCTAGTCCTTCTAAAATTGCCAAGATTGCCCATCTGAATTGCAACAGAAATAACTAAACCAAAAGCAGTTCCAGAAAATAACACTCAGCCAGCTTTGTGTTTGGCTGCCCGTTGGCAGGGCATTACCCTGGCATTTCTGGGGTCTGGGGGTGCCTGTGGCCTTGAGACCAGACACAATTATATCAACAAGTTTCACTTTCTGGTCACTTTGTCTTGCCTAACTGCTCTACTTTAAGTTCAACTATTTCAGATTGCAGAAGCCTAAGTGTGCTCTGCAGATAAAAAGATCAGATACCCAAAATGTCCAGGCAACCATGGGCAACAGGTTATGTGTAGCTGTAGATTCCCATATCCTGATACAGCTGATGGAGACAGGCAGGAAAACCCCAGCTCTGGGGTTAAAACTATCTTGGAAGCATAAGAGACAGGTGCTGGAGGGGATCTCCATGCTACCTGTCTCATCCTGCTCAGGAGCCCATCTGTTCCCCTTGGTGGTTGATGTGTTGGAGCACGGTCACAAAGCACCCAAAATCCAAGTTATGAATGACAGGCAACAGAATCAGGGATCAGTGGCATTTCAGGATAGCAGCTCGTGGTATTGGAGACACATAACTACAAGCATTTGTGAATTTGCTATTTGAGCTAGGACAGGACAGGTGTCTCTCAGTGCCCACTTGCTAATGTGCTCATTGCTGCAGCCTCTGAACACACCAGAAGCAGAAAAGATCTGTGCAGAGATGTCCTTCACAGTCCCTGAGGAATGCCCTCTCTCCTAGAGAGTCCATAAATCCCTGCTTAGGTATTAAAATGCCAGCAGTTACAACACCAAAGCTTTCAATTTATCAGGCAGCCACATCTTCAGTATTATAAACTCACATCAAAAAGAAAGTACAAAGTGCATATTCTGCCAAGCCCGAAGCCTCATCTGCTTGGCCCAGATTCACATAATTGTGGGGGGTTTTTAGGAGGTATCTGACTGAGAGTTAAGTGTATGAATGCAGGTCACCAGCACTCTTCTTAAGTAACATTAAACACAAATCCATGGTACTGATGAGTCCTTATTGAAAGAAAATAACCAAATTTTGACATGTTTCCATTAACAGCAGTTCTGCTGACAGTCTGCTGCATGAGGAGGAAGAAAAAGACATCAAACCCAGAAAACAACCTGAGCTATTGGAATAATGCTATTACTATGGACTACTTCAACAGGCATGCTGTCGAGTTACCAAGAGAGATCCAGTCACTGGAGACTTCAGAGGTACCTCTCTTGCAGAACTGGTGTCTCAAAACTGTAACGGAAGCCACTCTGGGAGAAAGGGAGGAGTCCTATTAATAAAGCCTTGAAATCCCTATGCATATTCAGGGAAACAGCTTTTTGAGAAGGACTCACTCCTACACATGTATAAGATGGGATACATATGTCAGCAAAAACAGATTGCCATCCTGTTCCCAGCCACTGCAGATATGTTTCATACTGCTGTGTGGTGACAGGCATTAACCACCTCTAGGGGAATTTGTTCCTGGGTTTCCCTTCCTTGCCTAGCCATACCATAACTGCTTAAGGAGAGCCCTTTGTGCCAGGTCATGACTGACAGTCAATCTATTGTGCATGTCCCATACAGCATCAGGGAACAGGGGGTAGTGGGAGTCAACACAAAGAAATTTTGTGCATTTATGTCTCAGGAGCTGCCAGTAACTTCTCAAATGCCAGTTCAGGGAGTGAGTATTCCCAGTACACGGGCAATCAGAACATCAATATGTGGGGAGTGTGTAGTGGTGGTATATACTCATCAGCCTTTACTTGTGGGATCTGATTGGTTCAGTGGGATTATTCACATATGAGCCGGTGATCCAACTGATAGAAATATATTCCCTGGCCTCAGGGATAGACAAGGATAATTTAGTTTGGTTCAAAGGTATTTAAAACCTAGAAACAGTGGACAGTTCAGGTTGTCACTTCATTAACCCCACTTTGCTGGCAATCATGTTGCTCAGATTAAGCCAGGACCTGGTCTAGACTTTTCCAGAATCAAATGATAGGCCTGTTGACATACAGGATGGTCTCCAAAAGCTGTCATCTGACTTATTTAAACCTGATCAGAGCATGACTGAACTGGGACTTGCTCAGGTGGCTCGGAACATGTATGTGGCTTTCTGACCTTAAAAAGAAGCTGAAAATTCATCTTTGAGGAGTCAAGCCCAGCTGAGAGACAGGAAACTCTTGCAGTGAGTCATGAAAGTGGGAAAAAACCCCAAAAACAAAAAGCAAGACGTGAAAGCTCAAAGTCTGCTCAGGGACTGCAAGTTTGGTGCATCTGACTCCTGGGTCCCCAGACTGGGAAAGAATCAGTCTGACTATCAGAGGAGCTCTTCACTCACAGCTCCTCCTGCCTGAAGAAGGGTAAAACCAGCTCACCAAACTTAGCTCTTCAGAGTCAGAGCCCACAAAATTCAGGCGCCTTTGCGGGGCTGGGAGGGGTGTCCTGTGTGCTAGTGGAGGGCGAGGGGTGCGAAGTGCTCAATCTGCTTCTCTTTGTCTCCCAGGATCACCTGTCCGAGCCGCGCTCTCCTGCCAATGGCGACTACCGCGACAGCGGGATGGTCCTCGTGAACCCTTTCTGTCAGGAAACTCTCTTTGTGGGACATGAGCAAGTCTCTGAAATATGACCCCACAGCTTCCCGCATATTGCAGTTACATCTCTACTGTCTCCAAATTATAAATAAATATATATATTATAAATATAACCTTTGTGTAGCCCTGAATTACAAGAAATGTTTTCAGCTTTTCTTTTCTCCCTCAGAATTGTCAGACCCTTTTTTATAAGTGTGGTAAAACTTTACAGAACAAACTGTGGCTTTATAAAATAAAGGTATTTCTAAGCAAAACGCCTGTCAGATGGACTGTTTGTTTCACTGTCATTTACAAACTGCTGCTAAATATACTTGGTCTGGAAAAATACTGGGTAAGGCTGCTTTTGGTGCAGACAGCATGTGTTGGGGACAGCATCCTGCATCCTACATGACATCGCTGAGCCTGAGCATAAGCATTCTGGCTCAGTGACTGTCCCTTCTTCTACTGTAAAAGGACTTCAGTCCCTCCTTTTCTTTATGCTGCCAAGCTGGACTACAAAACAGACAGGGCCACTCAGTTGCCAGAAGCAGTCCATACAGCTCGTGTGCCAGTCTTGTATCCTTTGCATCACTACAGTACTCACTGAGCATGGACTGAAATGAGCCCTTCATTGTCCCCTTTCCAAATCTGAGCTCCAAAACTCTTTCATGTGAGCAAGGACAAGAATGACCCTTTTTTCCTGCATATATATTCTAACCACACTACATATAGGACTCACAGCTGCTCCACTTCAGCCCAGTAAGTCTAGAATTATTTTGTGGAGATCAAGCAGCCTCAAAATAAGGCATACAGAGTGTCCCCTTCAAAGGAACAGAAAATTCCTTTGAATTTATCAGAAATCTTGAAATCTGATGACTAGGCACTCCCACCAATTGAATGCTGTGGCTTTGACCACATTTCTGCTTCCCCACTGTTTTATTTATGCTGTGTGCTTAGACTGCTAGTGCCACTGAATCCAGTTTCCTCATACCTTCTTCTCCTTTCTGAGATTTTCCTTCCCCCTCTAGGAAGGAAAAACACAGTATTTCAGAGCAAAATGGCATTTCTGTCCTGACCAGTTAAGTGCTAGATTACGGGCTCTAATAGTATTGGGGGAGTAGTAAGGGTGAACGAAGCTTAAATGATGGATTAAAACTAGGTTGTTACAAGGTGATGCTAATATGGAACAGGGAATGAATTTGCCCAAATGGATGCTCCCTCTTTGAATAACCCAGAACAGTTACCATGAGACCAATTTTCTGTTTTGCCTCTCAAATTGCATCTTCATATCATTCAGCAAGGGAAATGGGCTCCATCCTTTGAAGTCTCACACTCCCTCTCCCCACCTCTGGCTGTCAGTCCTGGTAGATTATTTTCTGCCTTCACTCCTCACTCGAGCAGCAGCAGGCTGTGAGGCAACTGCGAGTTTACCCCCTGCTGCTCAGGTTTATCCCTTGGTTGCATGAAAGGGAAGTTTGAGCAGGAAGGGTTAGTGTAGCATCATTAACCATATGCCTTGTTCCAGGTGAGCCACAGCTCATACCGGGAAAGGGAATTATAGCAGTGGCACATCTGGTCCAGCTGTTCCCACCTGCTGAGAGCATCTCAGTGGCTGCTGTTAGTCAGAGAACATGACAACTTTAGGAATTGATGGCTGGAATCAAACAAAGATGTGGGTCAGGGGGCCATAGAGGCATTGTTGCCCTTCCTTTCTCCCTGTCCCACATGTGGACTTCAGCAGTGCTGAGGCACAAACCGGAATGTGAACTACAGGCTTCCTAAAATTAGAACACTGTAATGTCATAGGGGCTCTCCTGGATATTTGATTTTCTGCTAAGCATCAGACAGTAACACAAGGCATCCTTAGGAGGTGGCCAGGACAGGCAGGAAGACATGTCTGAGTGTGGACATGGATGGGCACTTTGGGAATATGTCTTTTCACTGTGGGATAAACACTATGCAATCAGATATCTGTGATCCTCATGATCAATTAGTAAATGGCCTCCTGGAACTCACCAGTTGATAGGAAAATAAAAACTTCCTGAGAGTCTTGCCAAGGGCAAAAGTAATCCCACAAAGATCTTCATTTCTATTTCAAGGTTCAGTTCTTTGCGGGAAAAAAAATAAATATCTATATATTCCATATTCTTACATTTGTTTTCTGTATGTAGTGTTACTTTTACAAGGCAGATTTTCTAATTTGATACAGAGTACGTACGTTGAAAAAACTGTGTAAGAAATACTGGAGGATTCTTCTCATCGAGCCAGTGCAGTTTGCTTGGTAATCTAAAGGCAGAAAGCCTAAACTACCCAAAAGTATTTGCAAAGCTGAGAGATGCTGTGCTATTCCCAGTCTTCACACAACCTGGGAATGGTGACCTGACTGTAGACAGTCTTGCAGTTCTCAGACTTAAAAAACAAGTGGAACAAACTCCAGCCACCAACCCAGCGAGCCTGGATTAGGCACCAGTGGAAGACAGGGATTTCTGATTGTATCCTGTCTCGCCAAAGACTCACCACTGCCCCTGTACAAACCTACACCGCATTAGGGCAATGCCCCACATCAGCACATTACAAACATTCCTACAAAGATGCGCACACGGTAATCCTACACTGGAATGGCATCCTGGCTGTGAAGCATCCCTGTGTGTAGGTAGAAAAAGCTAGACCTAACATTGTACTGTCAAGGATCCCACTGTACCGTGAACATGTCCTACTTATGTACCTATAAACTACCCACCTGATCACCAGTTGACAAAGAACAGTGACATGAAAAGAAGAGGAGGGGAAATCTCCCCCACCCCCTCTGATAAGTCCCTAGGATTGTTTTGTCTTTTTCTTTCGTTTCACGGTTGCCTCACTTTGTCACCACGTTATGCAGTCAAAGAAATGGAACTGGTCCCTGTTGAACAAAGTGCAATTGATTATGTGAGGTTAAACATGAGGGTGTTTGTCCCTAGTTAATATCTGCTGGATTGGCTCAGAGTGCCTTGGCTGGTTGGTGAAGTCACAGCGCAGAGAGATCCAGAAGCTGCAGCAGGGCCAAGGGAGCATTCGATGCTCTGCAGCAGCGAAAGGCTGGCTTGGCTCTGCTCGGTTGTGGCCCTGTTGGCTCCTCGGAGTTTTGGGTTTTGCTAAGTTTAGGTAATGTCTTGCTCCTGTAGGCTCTGTCTGGAGCGAGCACTGGTGTGAGCAGCAAATGCCTTTGCATTTATATCCTATATATCTGGATACCTGCGGCCGTAAGGGTAGGAAGTCATCCGGGTGTCAGCGCAGAAAACACTGCTGGTATTTTAACACGTAGGTCGTACTGAATCCCTGTCCCGCTGTCCCCGTAAACACCATTGTGCTTTTCATCTGCCACATTTGCAGCAGCAGCAGCAGGGAGATTTCCCCTGAAATGGGACTGCTGACCCAGCAGCCGGGCGGACAATGTGACGGGTGCTCCCAGGCAGCACAAAGCCCCCCTTCCAGAAAGCCGTCGCACAAAGCCGAAATCCCGCGCGAGCCCCAACCTGCTGGGCTCGGCACATCCCTCCCGCCAGAGCGGGGCGAGGCGGCCGGGCTGAGCGGCGGTGCTCGGCACGCTGGAGCGACAACATGCCCTTGCCGAGGCGCCGGTCGTCCTTCCTGGGGCAGCAGCCCTCCTCCTCCACGGCCGAGAGCTCGGGGCCGCCCGGCCGCCGAGTGAGCGTGGGAGGTGCGGGCAGCGTGTCGAGACCCCCTGGCGTCTACGTGGGCACCGTTCCCACCGGCGGCGTCAGCAGCTTGGGCACCCGAGTGTCCCGTAGAGCCCTGGGCATCAGCAGCGTCTTCCTCCAGGGTCTCCGCAGCTCCGCCGCTGCCGTGCCCCTGGCCCCGGGGCTGGATAAGGGCAGGGGTCTCTCCTACGAAAGCCTGAATGGCTGCTTGGTGGAGTACATCGAGAAGGTGCGAGCCCTCGAGCAGGTCAACCAGGAGCTGGAGGAGCACATCAGAGTGTACCTGGACAAGAAGGCGGCCAGCGTGGGCAGCTGGGGAGCGCTGCGGGAGAACTGGGAGGCGATTTACCACCAGGTGAGCGCCGGAGCGCCGTCGGCAGCCCGGGGGGCAGGGGGGAAGCTTCACGAGTCATTAGCAACCCTGAGCGGCGAGCTTTGATGCTGCTGATGAATGCCGCCTGATTTCAAGGCGCGGTGCCCTAGACGGAGGGGTTTAAATCTATCTTCGTGATAATTAGCATTATCATTTCACAGCGTGTTGTGGAAAATGCCTATTAAGCAGGAGAATTGCCTCGGGCATCCTGCGCACGGGAGCGATTGAAATGCACCCCAAGGCGCCGTAGTCTGGGCTGATTAGAGTGGGTGGGGGGGTTTTCCTTATTTATTTATTTTTTTAGTCTGTGGTTATTACACTGAGTATCAAAATTATTAAAAGAAAACTGCTAGGACTGAATTAGGTTATCCCTCAACATGATATCATTACAAGCACGTTGGGGTTTGGGGTTGTTGTGTTTTTTTTTTTTTTTAATTAGCAATTCAAATTTTTACTTTATTCCCTTGTTTGCTTAATCACATTTTCAAAAGCTCTTTTTATTTAAAAGTATTAATGACATGGCTATAAATGAGTGAGACCTTTCCTTCCCTTTGTCATCACTCCACCATCCCTTACTCCCACCTTCTCCGTACGGCACAAACGTTTATTGCGAAGGTTCAAAGTAGTGTGTGTGTATTGACCTCAAGGACAAGAAACAGTTCCTTTTGCTGACCAGTAAGACCAGTAAGACTTTGCACACTGATGTCCTGCTTGCAGCAAACACGGGGCTCTGTCCGCTGAGGTCTCGGTGCCCCACGCGTGTCCTGCCTTCTCTCCTCCCAGCCCGCGGGAGCGGACGGGACTCCGAAGAGCTGGAGTCTGGCATCTTACAGACTTCGTCCCAGCATCACTTGTGCAGGCACAGAAAATGCCATCGGTGGGTCTTCAGAAAGCCTGAAAGCCAACTTTAAGTTGCCCGGGACAATTGCGTGTTTTACCTTGGGCTGGCGAGTTTTACTCTGCATTAGTAGGGCGGGTCTTCCTGCAGAACACCACAGACGTCGTTTGAACTCTGAACGCGGGGGGCATAAGCTCTTGTGCAAAGATCACGTCAGAAACACCCGGTTAAGCACCAACTCTTAAAGTTGCTACCTTTTTGTATTGGTGAATGACATAGTTGCTTCGTGAAGGGACTAGCTGCTGAAGGAAAGGGGTGCCCTGAGTCTGGGGTGCTTACGAAAAGCCACCCCCTCGAACCTATTATTTCACCGAGGCAGATGGGGACTTGGAAGGGGGACAGGGAGTTAATGCTTTGCAGCCGCCATCCCGTGTTTTCCAGACAAGTGTACAAGATATTTTGCAGTTGTAGACCTTACCTGTAAAACCTACCGGGGCTTATGCTTAAGACCAAAAATGTAGAGCTGTAGGGACTTTAGGAAGGACTATTTGACTTTTTCTTTATGTAAAACCCCAACATTGCAGTGCAATTGAACGTGCTCATGTAAAAATTTTTCATCCAAACTGCCTTCCTTATGACCTTTCTTTGTAGTCATCCTTGCACCTTGCCTCTACCTCTCTTTTTTATGGGTAAGAGCGTCTCATGATGAAATATAACTTGAATATTGGGCTCTACCTACAGAAAAATCAGAAAAATAAAGCTATGTAGTAATAGCATTTGTGAACAACATAGAAAATAAGAGAAAAAGATTAGCATAATCCATATTTTTTTAACCATCAAAACACATTAGAGAACACATGAAGTTTTCTGAATTACGTCAGAGGCATCACTAGTGGCTTTTTTCTTTCCCAGATAAGATCCAAGCTGTTATGTACAATTCTGATTAATGGATTCCTTTGCTTTTTTTAAGAAGCATCTAACCAAAACTGAAAGTAGAACCTCATCCAGCCCAAACACCAATTAACTCATTCATCCTGGGGCTAATTGGCAAAATTATGACAGCATCAATATCAAGCCTGTCATATTTATTAAAATAATGTCAAAAACATCTGCTGTGGAAACGGCTGAAATCACACCAAGTCAGAACCCTCCTGCCATGACACATCCCAGTCAGAAGAGCAAAAGGCATTCAGGAGCAAGGTGTAATGGAAATGAGAGATATCTGGCCTGGACATAAGTTTTGTAAATATATTTAGGTTTTCTGTAGATTTCCACATCCACCTTCATTTCTTTAAGAGGCACATGTCCTGTTTTCAGCCTCCTGTAAAATGTGAACTTTTGTTTTGATTCCTGGCCAGCCCCTCCCATTCAGCTGG
The DNA here is from genome assembly GCA_013400415.1 of Scytalopus superciliaris. NCBI lineage: Eukaryota > Metazoa > Chordata > Aves > Passeriformes > Rhinocryptidae > Scytalopus > Scytalopus superciliaris. The sequence goes on along the minus strand of VXBX01009587.1, from coordinate 313,174 downwards.
GGGGATGCCTGGCAGCCATAAAACCCCTTGGTGCCATTCGCATGAAGCAGCTGTGAAAGTTTTGGGCTGGAAAGCCACTTGAGCAGCCACCTGGTTTAACCCAAGTGCTTATGATAGGAACAGTTTTTGAATAAGAAGAAGCAATGGAAGATACACAATTTGGAGGGGGTCTAGACAGGAGCCCCTTCCTCTTGCCTTGCTAGAGAGAAGACAAGGATAAACCCCACAGGACTCTCCTGTCCCCAGATGTGACAGGCCTATGTCCACGGTGGCACAGAAGAGATCCTGGTAGACCCAAGGTCCCATTTCCCTCCTGCCCTTCTTGGGATGTGCTTCAGCATCCCAAGTTTTGGGTAATTGTCTTCCCAGCAATACCTACTGGGTGCCAGCGTATCTCCCAAATGCAGAGCTAAGGGAAAAAATGTGTCAAGGAGTGACTCTGAGGGTATGAGTCCTAAGGGGAAAAAACACTCGTGTTTCCTGGCAATTGTCAGTGCTATGGCTGCAGCAGAGGATCACTGGTGGGAGTTGAATGATGGGAAGCCACTATCCAGCTTACAGCATTAATTATCCGCCTGGGCAGCTGGCTTTGAGCAGAGCAGGTGGACACACACTAATTGGGAGGATTTTCAGAAGAAGAGGGAAATGAGAAATCCTTGCCAAGAGGAATTCATGTGAAAGAAATGCAATTTCATGACAGAAAAAAAAAGATTTTACCCAGCGCATACTCCTCTCCTCCAGGCTTCATCCTGGTCTTCTTGTGGAAAATTCTGTCTCTAATCAAATGTGTCTTTTCTGAAAAATAGGAGGTTCTTTGCAGTGGCAATTCCTTCCCACAGAACAGGGCAGCACCTGGGAAAAGTGGATGCTTGAAACTATCTCAGGGAGTTTACAGAGAGAAGAGGGTAGCTCAGCCTCTGTGACCATTCAGTTACAGCTGCGTGGGAGACACAGAGATTTATTTTGTCTATGAGATGTCACATAGTGCAGCTCAGATCACAGGAGTAAACACAAAAGCAGAAGGAATCAAGGTCCTGGACCAGTTTTATCACAGCTCTGACTGATGATGACATCCTGGGCATGGCTGGGAGCATTTGAAAGACCTCCAGAGGTTTTCTATAGAGCTACTTTTATTTGCACTTGGCCTTACTATCAGCATTTACTCAGTGTTAATATTAAGCCTGGAGAATATACAGGTCTAACAGCCCAAGGAATTGCCACATTTGGACTCCCACCCCGTAATTTATTTCCTGTGGGGTCAGGAGAGCTGCTGAGTGTTGCTTGTAACGCACTCGAACACAACACAGTGCATGATCAGCGTCTGTACATGGGTGAAATAGCACTCTGCTGCTCATCTGAGGGTACAACAAACTCCCACAAAATGTCACAAAGCTTCATCAACTGCTGTACAGAGATGGCAATAAATTAGTTTTAATGATGTTCTCTCAGCCTCCTCCAACAGCGCAAACTTGGTCTGCCTTCTCATGCAGCTGCAAGGGAGGGTGAGAATGTCTTCTCCTGCTCGGACAGCATTACAGTTTTACAGATCATTTCTTCAGGAGCTATCTCCTGCTTTTAGAACTAGGCTTTCTTTGATTCAGTCCTGTGTACTTATAAAGTATCCAGTGTACAAATGAAGTCGAGTTTCCCTGGATGCGGCAGGAATCAGCAAAGGACCCATCAATCTGCTCAGCCTCTCTCCTGATATTACCTTTCTGCAGGCAATGCAACAAATGCTGCTCTTGCTGCCTTTGAGGTTTCCTCCTTCAGGCTCTAAGAAAGGGTTCCACATGGAAAGCATGACCAAAAGCATTAGGAGTTTACTGCTTGGCAGTGGGCTGCATGCTTTTAGCCCGAATTAAAATGTGTTGGAGGCCATGGTTTGATATCAACTATTTCCTTGTGTATGTGTAAGGAAAGACTAGACCAGCATCTTCTGATCTTTCTCCATGGAGGCATCATTTGCTTCATCTGGAGTGAACTTAAAAGCCAGAGAAGTTTCCATTACATGAATAATTAAAGTGCGAGATTCATTATCACAGGCCAGACCTGAGGCCACGAATTCAGCAGCAGTCAGAAAGGATTTAGGCATTTGTAAGAATAGCAAAAGTATACAAAGCTACAGATAAAGCACAGCTAAGAATTTGAAAGGCATAGTAAGTCTTGCAATGCCAAACTTGGCTGGATCTCTGTTAAAAACCAAAAGTTGCCAGTCACCAGGGATAAGGGATAAACTCTCCCCATGAGTGTCTGTATCACATCACACTTTATCAAGTCTGGAGTCTGCACACTCCCTTTGGAGTGTTTTCCTTGATGCCAGTTGTAACCCAGCAAATGGACCAGTATGTTGATGCAGATTTTGGTGAGATTTTTTTTTCCTAAAAATTAACATTGCATTTTCATGTCCATAAAATCACAATGAAATCAAAGAAAACTGTTGGTGCTTTGTAGTTTAGAAGTTCAATACCACAAATATTGTGTTAACTCAAGAGCTGAAAAAAATCATGATCAAAAGGTGTATGTGCATCACAGATTAGAGTGTTGAAGAACAATATGTGACTAAAAGGAGCGGTTCTTAGTAATGATATTTGCATTTTTTAACATTTCCCATTTTGGCTCTATAAATGCCACATGAGCATCAGTGACTTAAGCCTCCCGAAGCCCTGTGAGACGGGACAGCACTGCCTTCTGCTTTACAAGCAGAGAAGGCAACATCTAAGTGCCTGCAGCGTTGCAAGCCCTCTCATTTCTAATGGACACAAAGAAGGGTGGTTCCTAAACTGCTGCTTCATGTGTTTTAGTACGTGTGTCAGCAAAGTGGCTGCGAATCTGTCTCACTAATGCTGCGTGCTTGCATCCAGCTGTTTATTATTAGGAGAATTAAATCAAACAAAAGAGCCACTAGATGGAAGTCTTACATCTCCTCTCCTGGAGCCTAGTAAAGGGCTTTCAAAGCTCATGCAAATCCAAGAAAAATTTTCAGAAAACATGGTTTCTACATAGAAACTACTGTTTCATTATTTATCCTTCAGGTTCACTGTCAGATTTAAAGGGTACACAGGTGATTTCCCGGTGGGCCAAAAGGCTGATGCCTGCTGGTTCCCCCTGCAACTCTCATCCTGAAGACTTACAAACATTAGTTTGGGGGGGTGGTTATGCCATTTTTACTTACATGGCAGAGTTCAGGGCTTTGTGCAGTTTTGGAAAGCCCTGGGCTTTCTCACTAAGCATTTGGCATTAGCCACTTGTCTATGAAGAGGAGAGTCAGGGTATTGACTGAGTCATCAGGAGTACAGTTCCAGGGTTCTGGTAAAGACATCCACTGTGGGGCAGCTAAGAAGTCACCTCAAATGCCTCTATAAACCCACAAAATCACTACTGGAAAGTACTTTTAAAAACCAGTCTGTCTCCATATAGAGGCAGAAATCCAGGCAGCAGCTTTATTCCCTGCTTCTGCTTTCGTTGCAGTCCCAAAGCCATTTTCCACCAGATTCAGCCTCTAAACTTAGCCATTAATGTGTCTCTGAGTGGCACTGTGCAGCTTTCAGGATTTAATGTTACTTTTGCTCACGGGATATTTGCAGTTCCCTCAAAGACATTCATTTTCATCAGACTTTAGGTCAGATGTTGTAACCACATGGGATCCCTGCCGGCAGCAAATGGGTTTGTTTCAACAGGGCAGGGCAAACCACAGGCAGCGTTTCTGCTCCTTGATTTGAGTCAGGAAGAAAAATGAAAGCTTCTGTGAAGATCCACACAGAAAGGAAGGCAAGAAGGCAAAATTACTTCTGTAGGAAAAAACAAAAAGGGAGAAAAGTAAAACAACCAAAGTTTCAGAGTTTATGCTAAAGAAGCACCTCTACCTCTGTGCTGCTGCCCTGTGGAAACTAAATGTCTTTTCTCCATCTTTCAGGAGAAACTCAGGTGTCCTGGTGCAAGGGAACCTGAGGAGAGCAGAGCAGCATGTCCCCAGAGTCCCAGCCCTGCTCAGCTGCTCTGATATGCCACGGATGGACAACCCGGGGTCTGGGGAATTAGGCTAGTGCTGGTACTGTGGGATTGCAAAAAGTCAGGGAGAAGGAAACCAGGGCTTGAACAACAAAGAAGAGATGGTTCTGTGTGCAAGGGAGCACATAGCAGTCTTCTGTACTTGTGTGCTGCCCAGCAGGGCTGGCTGGTGTGTCATCTCTTTGCCCACACCTGTGGGCTTTTGTGACATCTCGGACTCCTGAGCTGGTGCTGCACTCTCTAATTTCCCCATGCTGGAACTGGGACTTTTTTTCCTGAGTGGCTGGATTCATGGGACCTCTTTCCTCTGTCTACATGCTATTTCCATGAAGCAGGTTAAAACTAGATGTCTCTGAGATGGCCTATCTCTATATCATATCAGTTGGAATTGGCCAAGAAACTCCACAGCTGTTAAAGACATACAGGCTGCCCATGCAATGGCATGAAACAAGTTCCCATCCCAGCCTTCCAGCCACAGCAACTTTCCCGTTTTGTTCCTCACAGTAGATGAGAATTAAAACCCCACTTTTTTAAACTCTTGTTCCTCCCCTGAATAAAAATATGTAGAGTGCTTTTAACTTCGTGATCCATTATGAACTTCTCAATGTCCATAATGGACAGTGAAGGAACAGGTTATTCCTCCACATCAGATGCCTTTACATATTTCATATTTGTTTGTCCAAACATTTGTAAGACATTTGGAGCAGTAAGCCTCTCTTCATGAGGGTAGATGTTAATTACCACCTAGAAATGCTTCAGCCTTGCATGCCCCACTCCACCCAACAGCCAGACAAAGAGCAGGTAGGAACATACTAAGGCAACAATCCCACCAGTGGTTCTTGAGATAACTTGTCTGGATGCAGCCTTGATGTTTCCACATAGCATGGTCTGTTTCACCTTAGAGGAGCAGAATGCCTTGGGTGATTTGCAATCTTATTTAGTTGCAAACTTAGTTATCTTAAAGAAAGATTTTTCTGCTTCAAGAATTCTCCTTGCCACCTTAAAAATCTGCTGTTGTTCATGTGGTGATTTAGTTTCAGCTGCAGATTTTCATGGGTGTCTCCTGAAAAAGGCCAAAGAAATATTCAGTTTAGCTTTTCCAGAGCGATGGCATGGATCATGGGATGACTGGAGCCCCTAGATAGTTACTTGCAGAGGTGATCCATCTAAGCCTGGTACTGAATTCAGCATGTCTTTGGTCACCTCCATAGCTCAGTGCGTGTGTGACTCCAGGGCAGAAGTCATTTTATATAACCTTGAATCACAACAAGCTGCTAAGTCACAAGTCTTTCAGGTTTACTTACCCCTCCGGTGCCTTTTGGACATTAGAGATACACCCCAGAGCCATAGCAATGATACCACAGTCTTATTTGCCCAATCTTTCCAATCAGTGTAATAATCTTTGAAGGCTGCCTGCTTCTCAGGTCTCATATCTATCGCAAGAGCCTACAGGATCCCATCAGAGAAGAAAAACGAGGCTCTGGGAGCTGAGGAGGGCTCGCAGGCGGCATGAGCAACAAGTACTCCGTGGCTCACTGAGGAGGACGACCCTGAAGAGGACTGCTGATATGGGAAGTAGAATAGGAACTGCATAAGTGCTGCTTAAACTGTATCTAGAAAGTATAAATGGGACTTAAATGATGAACGTACCTTGCGCACAGCAATGAATTTTGCCCCTTGCAAACGGCTGGTGATCAGAATAAATATTTTTCTACAAGAAGATGAATGCTTATGAGGAATGAACAGTTTGATGACAAATTACAGCCTATTTGCAAAGAATTTATATGTGCAAAACTAACTGATTAAATTAGCTGGAATGAGCCACTTGAACAGCCCTAGGATAAAGGATTATTTTCAGAATCCAAGCTGTACATCTGCTTGAGATGCATGAACAGTGCACATAGCACTTGTGCTGAAGCTCTTCAGTGCTTGAGCTCTGTTGTCTCTTTCTTCTAGGTGGGTGAAGCAGTCCTTGAAAATGCTCGTCTTATGCTGCACACGGAGAACATTCAAGCCTGTGCTGAAGATTTTAAAGACAGGTAGTCTTTAAAGCTGGCCACTTTCTTTGAAACTTTGCCTTGGAGAGCACCTACTTTGTAGGGCAGTAAAGCTTAGAGAGCTTAGAGAACGGGCTTGTTTTTTAAGTTGTATATTCAACCCCCTGATTTGAGAGGAGGTTTGTATCAGTGAAATCATTATGATGCTAACATTATTTTGGAAGATTTTGAAGGTTCACATTAACAAAAATGTGCACAGGCAATATTACTTAAGCTTTTCTTTGATTCACAGGCATTGGTTTCTCACTAAGCAGTCAGTATTCGTTCAAAATTGGGTTGACATTTTATAAGGGCAAACTTCCATGTGCTTGTTAGCTGTAATTTTCAGTACAACACAAGTGATTTTGGAAGTAACAATCATTCTGCTACAGCAGCTGAAAAGCAAAAACTGTGCCACCACAAATGTCAGTGTGGAAACATTAGATAAGAAAACAGAAACAGGCCACATTGATTCTTCTTATCTTTACCGAGAAAAATAAGTAGTAAAAGAAGATTTTAAACACTGGCAAACTACTTTTTTAATGTCTTTCTCTTTGAAAGGCCTAATATTCATGTACATGAGTGCATGTTTTATGTTTACGCTTATTAAAAAAATGTGTTTATCATTCTTAGGTTTGCCTTTGATTTCAGAAAGGTACAACTTCTCAGATATTAATTTTATGTCTTTATGTCCAACAAGCACTTCTTTAAAACGTCAGCTGACTTGGACAAGCAGTCTACATAACAAAAACAATGTCAAATCAATTCACTGCATAGTAAAAGCTCCTGGTTCTCACCGGGATCAGTGCTACTTTCCCAAGCTGTTGAACTCCCAGCAATGAAGGTGGCTCTCAAGGAACAAAGTGTTTATGAGGCTGTTTGCCCTCCTGTCTAACCTCCCTGGCCACCAGGTCCCCAGGTTGGATGGGTACGGCACAAAAATCTCACCCCCAAGATGATTCACAATACAATCCATGGTCTGGAAATGAGCCATTTGTTCAAACAGCAATTCTAGTTGACAAACCAACCACTTAAATTTCCTCTTTATTTTGATACTAATGGGATTTGGTCTGAAGGATGGGCCGGGACCCTGGAACTTGGCCTGTTTTCTTGCACTCTGATTTAATAACAGAGTACTTCAGGCAGTTAAATTCAAGTATAGAGAGACAAGGTGAGAGCAAAGTATACTGTCTGCATTTCTGTGCCTCTGTCTGGGACACATGAGCTAATTACCACAAATGGTGTCAGTCAAAAAAAAAAAAAAAAAAAAAAAAAAAGGCAGGTTTTTCTTGCTGAGCTGTGCTGTGTTAAGGTTTGGCTTTTTTTTTTTTCTCTGCAGGTATGAAAATGAACAGCCATTCAGAAAGGCAGTGGAAGATGAAATTAATTCCCTATATAAAGTGATTGATGATGCTAATTTAACTAAAATGGATCTGGAGAGTCAGATAGAGAGCATGAAGGAAGAACTAACTTTGCTGTCAAAGAATCATGAAGAAGTAAGTCCAGACTCGGGACACTGCAAAGCCAATGTGTGCCTGTTTCATCCGGTTGGTATCATACATCTGGTGCAAAGCAAACATGAAAAATTCCACCTGCCATGTCTGGGTGGGGGGATTTTCCTGAAACCTACTCTGTTTCTTTTCTCTCTGTTAGCTTAAAGCACTAACCCCTGAGGCATGATCAAATTACTTACATTTAAGTTTTAACTCCTTCTTGTTTGATAAATATGACACAAAAAAGACACCATCATTTCTTGTCAGACAACATGTGATGACCATGGAGTTGCACAGTTACATATGTGGACATCTCTACAGTGAGATCTGGTGTCACGAGAAAATGCGTGTGCAGGGAACCAGCTCAGGTCCTGCTGCACTGATGTTGAGCCTTAACCAGGTTCTTGTGAAAATACCCTGCTTGGCTTAGGAAGCTGCTCAGCCCCCAGAACTGAGTCTCTCCTGAGCAGTACAACACTGAAGCAAGTCACAGGGACAGTGGCACAAAGAATCACCATCACAGGTGTTAGCAAAAGCAGGTTTACTATGAGCAAACTTCAGCACAACTTCAGTTTGATGGCAAGGTTCACCCTATTACTTGCTACATAGATGAAGCTCACAAAAGATTAGAATCAATCTAGGATGATTTACATGGAGATTGGGGATGCAAAGGGTAAAAGTGCTAAAGGGTTCAAAAGGGTCAGGAGGTTCAGAGCAGACCACCTTGCTTTCTAAACTCCTGATGGAGATTACATGCAGCTGAGTTCACACTTAACCTCAGACTTGGTCTACAGTTTATAGTTCAAGGGTTTGTCAGCACCTGATCATTGACTAATTTAACATTTACAAAATGATCCAGTAGGATTTCCTATAAGCATGGCAGTAACTTAACTACAGATCTAGGATGGTAATATTCATACTATACTTACTATAGGGCATTTAAATCAATTCACACGCTCACACACACAGACACAAAGAAGTATGTACAAAGGTTCCTGTTAAAAATTTCCCTCACGTTCAGTGAAATCTCATGTCAGATGCTTTTCCATCTCTGAACAGGTGAGGGTTGAGCCCTGAGGAGTAGGGAGGCATCAGCTTAGGCCCCATGATCAGCTTTTGGCAGTGCTCCTCTGAGTATTGCAAACGTGGGAGTTTGCAAGCTCTAAGAGGCCCCACTCAGAGGGAGGTTGCTGGTCACGGCCCATTGCAGCCCAGGGGGGCTCAAAGGCACCACTCAGAGAGCTCACTCAGGACCACTGTTTATAGGGTTGCAGGATGATTAGCTCTAGTAATCTGTCAGTCTCCATCCTGGGCATAATCCAAGATGGTAATTACTGGAATTTTCCTCAAAAGTTCGGTAGTAATAATATTGTTCCATTTGAACTGTGATTCAGACAATGTTCCAAGGCTATCTGAGCATAACTGACTATCTCTTGTCCCCTTCCTTGGTTAGGCAAGGCAAGTTTGTTAGGCACCAGGAGATCCTGGGAACAGACAGAGTTTCTGATAAGCTCAGGGGGAGTTTAACTGCCCAGGAGCCACTGATTGATCAGGCTGAGGCCTTATGAGAATTCCTGAGATCATAGAGTGGCCCCGGGGGGTGAGAGGGATGCACCACCACAGACAGGCAGCTAGAATTACTACCCAGTTTTGCAATACTTTCCCACTTACTCATTACATTCACCAGCACTATTTGCATTAAGTTAGTTTATTCCCTTCAGCAGAGGTTTCAGGAGTGAACACAAATCAGCATCTTTACTGATGGGGGCTTGAATATGGAGCTGTTACTAATGCCACATAGAGGACAGCAAGCAACTATGCTTGTTCCTCAGAAGCAAAATACAGTTTGAATTGTGATGGTTCATGGAAGCAAAGCACTGTGCTACCTTGTATTTCTCATGGCTTGTTCCTCCAACCACAAGATTTCAGCAACTGGCAGGCACAGGGAGACTTGGCTTGCCAAGATGAGGTTGCTTCACCCTCTCCCTGCTTGCATCAGTCTAATCCCAAGGCTGGCATTTTTGCAGAAAATAACCAGTGGCTTAATCTCTAGTGCATGGCAGGAGAAAGGTGGACATTGTTCTAGATAAGAGGGAAAACAGGAAGTTGATAAGAAATAAACAAGATCCCTTTAAACCTCCAAGTATTGCAATGTTTGTTGTGAAACCAGAAAAGCTGGCATGGATGCTGTTCTCTGTCTGTAGCTGTGGCATGATGAGAACACCACCTTTCCAACAGCTCCTCTTGCTCCTCATGTAGCCAACAAGGAGCCCTTGCAGAGCAGAAAGATTGGGAGCACCTGAGCGTTGGGAGCACCTGAGTGTTCACAGAACCACCTCAGCACAGACCTGGTTTTCCCACAGAAGCAGTGCCAGGGGAAGCTGCTTAAGAGAAATCACAGAATAAAGGCTGGAAGCAACTATTGCAATTACTCTAGCTGAGCTCTGGCACAGTGAAGTCCCAAGGACTTTCCTGAACTAATTCAAACCTTCCTTTCCCCCCTACTGCTCCCACTAGGAAATCCATGCCAAGTCCTTTTGAAGCTTTTGTGAACTTGGAGTGGGCACATTTTGAGCTTTAATTCTTGCAGGTTTCTAATTCATGTAATTCTCATCCATTTTTTCCAGTATTGTCACTGTCAGGGGCCAATGCTTACAAATACAATTCCCAGATGCTTTTACACTATTTTTTTTTTTGCTTATGCCTGTAGCACACATAAAAAGGTGGATGTAAAAGGATTGTGATGCCAGACAGTTCAGATGCATGTGCAAATCTCATTTGTTCTTGTGTTCCTGAACACGACGTACAACTGATGTGCCACCTTTAAGCATGCAATTCTAGACATGCTAATTCTCTACTGATCACATGTTTTTGGAGCACTTATATGTAGAAAAGGAACAGAATGCTGTCATAGAGAAGAGCATTCTTCATCTAACAGGCACATGCATAAACCACACGTGGTGTTTTGCACATCTTGTTGTCTCTTCCAGTAGATGCCTGCCTATGCTACTGCATGGTGCAGCAGAGAGGCAAGAGAAGGGTTTCATATCTCATGAGCTCTTAGTTCCTTGACCCAAAGTCCACGCTGCAGCTTTACTGGCAATACAGTTGTGGTGAGTTTGGGTCTCAGGTGAGCATTGTGCATGTGTCAAGCTCTGACTGCTGGAGAAACTTGCCACTCTTGAGAGGGCTGTTTCTGGCAGTGCCTTGGTGCAGGGATTCCATCTCCTTCCACCAAGGGAGAAACCACTTCCAGTACTCCAGATCTGCAGTAAGAGTCCCCATGCAGAAGAAGGCAAATCCACATTTGAAAAAGGAAACCCTCCAGTGCACTAAACCATTAATGTAGAGACACCTTTTGGAACAAAATTTAATTACTCGCTCTGTTTGTGGCACCGAAAGAGCTCTTCCTCGAGCTTCTTTGAAGATACCATTCAATTGTCCAGTTCACTTTCTTTTATGTTTGTTATTTTTGTTCAAGGATGTGAAGGTATTATACAAGCAGCTTGCTGGATCTCAGCTGGAAGAACTTGATGTTCCCATGGGAAGTGGCCTGGATGACATTCTGGAAAAAATCAGAATCCACTGGGAGAGAGACATTGAAAAGAATCGTGCTGAGACAGGTGCCCTTCTCCGTACCAAGGTCAGCACTCTGTAACCCACTCCAACATCACAGGATTTAAAGCAAACACAAAATCTTTCTAATACTCTGCAGTATCTTCGAGGGTTGGGTGTTTGGGTTTTTTTGTTATTACAAAAAAAGACATTAAAAATCTGAAAGATTTTGATCCAAGTCCATGGGAAAATACACTCATAAATACCAGAGTCTTTGTTGGGATGCACAGAGTTAAGCAGTAGTGGAAATGTCCCTGCTTGTATCTCAGGGATCTGTGGGAGCCTTTTGAGAGCTCTGAAATGTTAGCTTAAAAAAAAACTTAATTAGTTGATACCTTCTGTGTAGGTTAAGTCGCAATCATTACCCTTCTTACTAGGGCCATTTCCCCATTGAATAATTTACAGGGATCTATAAATCAAGAGAGACAAAACACATTGCTCTACACTAGAGTCCTTGTGGGTTTCTCCTTGATATTGTTTCCTTTGGCAGCAGTGGGAAAACTAGATATTAACTCAGAAGTGAAAACTGATGATAATAGCCATTCCTTTCAAAAGTCCTCTCTCCTGAGGCTAAAACATCCTTTTAATGCAGGCTTTTTTCTGTGATCACTCGTTTTCTAAAGTAGCTGGCTGAAGTAAGTATTTTTGCACAGCTGAAGCATTTAGTTCAGTGGATAATCCATCTCATTGTGAGTTGGCTCTTACAGCAGAACATGAAAGAGATAATCATAACTACAGCAGTGCTATAGAAATACTGAGCAAGAACATAACCCCCTGTTCCAAGGCAAAGAGCTGCTATGAGAGGTGTAAGGGTTATTGAAATAGCAAGAACAAAAACAGACCCAAGAAATATGTTTGCAGAGATATATGTGAGCTCTGAGTTCATTTTCAAAATAAAGAAGAAAAATCTCGTGACAACAGTTGCTAGGAAATGTACAAGAAGCCAAGCAGAGGAGTTTATCCCAGAGGTCCCATCAAGTTTGTGAGTGCACCAGACTGTCACTAAGCAAAGTTTTCATGTTAGTCGGTGGGAGCCTGATCTTCAGCTCATACAGTCCAAAGGAAGTCAGTGACACAGTAATAAACCACATGAGCCTGGAGAGTGCCTCTGCACAAAGCACAGGGCATCTTCAGTAGATTCCTGAGCTTGTCCCAAAAAATCTGTCCCTGACCCACTGCTAGGCTTCAACAAAATGAGCATCGCTCTGATGGCACCAAATTCTTCAGTGTTCCCACTTTCCTGTCCTGTTTGTTTCGCCTCCTTCTCCTGCTGTGCAAACACACGGTACAACTTCTTTCTCCTTATTTTTTTCATGCCTTCAGTATCTCATCTTTCAGCTCAGAGATATCATTTAGGGGAAAAACTGCCAGCTCATAATAGACTGTTCTATCATGTCTTTGATACCCAGCTCATCCCTACTTGGCCATCTTAGTCTAAGCTCTTATTAGTTTCAGTTGTTCCTTTTTTGTTTTTTTTGGGGGGGGTTGTTTTTGGTGGGGTTTTGGTTTTTTGTTTGGTTTTTTTTGTTTGTTTGTTTGGTTGGGTTTTTTTTAATGAGAGGAAGAAGCAAAATATCACAGATTTCTGGAAAGATCTGGTCCTGCACAGGTTCTGATATGACATTGTAGGGACTTTTGACCCCAAATAAAACCCTCATTAAGCCCAGATTATGCAGTTTTGTATCTCATATCTCATACAGATCTATTCAGATTATTACTATGTATACAGATAACAAGTGTTTAGCTTTTACCAACTAAGCTTGTGGACTTACATCATCTATTGTGACTAAGTTGTACCATTTGGTTATCCACATTGTGAAAAATTTGCCCCTACTTTTTTGTGACATCAGAGGAGGGAGAGCAGTACCCTTCGCTTCTTTGCTCTTCGTTACCAGTTTCTTCGGTGTTTCTCTGTGTCTCACTCTCTACCAGTGTCTCTCTGAGGTTTTCCTTGGTCCCTGGTATTTTAATTTCCTTTTTCTGCACCTACTCCCTGGTGTAGCTGTGACCAAGTCACAAGGTGTGTCAAATGATGTCCTAATACTAACAGGAGGGCAGTATTTTTGTTATTTTCTGACTAATTTCCTTGCCTCATTTGCTTTGTCTTGTGACTAGACTTGCAGTCTTGGCTCGATTTTTCAAGGGTATTTGGGCACATCAATTTAAATTCATACCTAACAGGGTTTCACGTGGGACTTGATGGTAAGTAACCACAAAATTCAAGTCTGTTAGTTTAATCTGTGCACTTTTTTGTCCATGATGCTCAAAACCTTTCCCTGAATTGACACAAGTGATTTAAACCCTTGTAAAACATGCATGCTATTTAATATTTTCCCCTGGAAAATGCTTTGCTTAATGATGCGCTACTCCTTCATGTAGTTTGAGTCCACCCCTGCTCATTGCTAATCTGTATTGTTTTCTGCCATCCATAAATTCCACTTCATGATTCATTCCCAAGGCAGTAAACCTTAATGCATCAAGCTGTTAAGGTTCTGTCTTAATGGAACTAGACCTTAATCCTCCTTTTCATGTACTGTCTCTTGACCAGCTGTTGATCCATGGAAATGTTCTGCTCTGAGCACATGATTACACAGCTTTCTCTGTTGTCCCCTACACCAGATCTCATAAAAGGTTTTGAACAATCTTGTGAATAATGAAATTTGTTTCTTCCTTCTTTGTTACTTTGCTAAAATATTCCCAGAACTTTCAGGAGCTTACCAAAGTAACTTTCCTTCTGTAGATGTCATGATGATCAGACCCTGCATGTTGGTGTTCTATCCTTAATCATCCTTTCATTATCTTGACTCCAAGGAAAGCAGACTAATGAGAGATTCTGTGCTCATGCACAAAGCTTAGCTCAGAACTGTAAAGGTGTGCTTGAAATCCAGATTCCTAGGAAACTCAAGCATTTAAATGATGAAAATTTAGGATGAAGATTTCATCCCCTCCCTTCATTAATCCAGCTGTTTGTGGTCACCAAAATTCGGTATATCCTTTCCCTTATGGGGCATCTCAGGAATAGGAAGAATCCTCAGGAAACACGAATTGCCTGGTGCAGAGGGCACAGATTACTTCTGCACTTCTCTACAGAAGGAGCCCCAAAGCTGAGGCCAAGTGTCATCCCCAGCAGCACCCCACACAGGGACTTTTGGGGCTGGTAATCCTGTAAGGAGGATGAGGAAGCCCTGTGTGTCCCAAAAGCTTTAGAGCACATTTAGTGTGTGCTTACTTGCTGTGTCATCCTCAGTATTCAGGGCCTGATGTGGCCACCTCCATCTACTCCATCTGCCTGTTCCATCATTCACACCACTAATGTCAGGTAGCTGTGACAGCTTAGGGTAACTCCTGGGGGGGTTCAGTGTCACCTGTGGTGAAGGCAAGCTGGATTTATAGGTAGCATTTGGGCCACCAGCAGGGTAAATATGAAGGAGATGCCAGGCTTCAGATAATGGGTGTAGGCTATAAATATAGATGCAAAGACACCTTCCCTCCCATGTGTATCTCTTTGAAGAGAGGCATTTATAGTCCTCATACCATAATAATACACAGACTACACACTCAACACAGTTTAGGAGACACAATTTACTCCAGAGTGGTGGGTCCATGATCACTAGGCTGGGTTCACCAGCACTAGTGAGGTGGAATTATGTCTCTCTGAAGCACAAGCCCCTCCAAAGTATTTCTAGAAAAGACAGGCCCTGTGCAATTTGCTGGAAAGGCCAGGTTTGGTGTTTGGATTGAAATTCAACCTTGCCCAACACAGGTTCCTAAATCTGAAGTTCTGTTTCAGGCTTAACTGGTACTTAAATAACCTTTTGCAGCTGAGACTATTTCATTCACAGTGTCCAAGGTGTGGGATTCACATAATGGTACAAGGAGAATTATAAAAATTATTTCTGGTGCATCGTCCTAGATTTTTAAAAATGTTGTCTTACTTTTAAAGTAAAAGGATGCATAATCAGAAAAGAAGAACAAGGTCAAGATGAATTTTCAGAGTGGAATGGAAGTATTTTGCATAGTTTAATTTTAGCATCAACCACAAGAAATGTAGGTATTTGCTAGGAAGCCCAGAGCTCTGGATTGAAAAGCCTTCATCTCAGCCCTTAGCAAAAAATATAAAAGTTGTACTTTTAACTCAGGTATTTTTTCCTTTGCCTATTCTCAAGGAGCCTGAACCAAACACATACAAAACCCCACCAAGTCAAAAGAGTATGAAATTGCATAATTACATAAACCAATTAACAGAAAATATTTTTCTGACCTCTGTGATATGATGTGCTGACTTACAGAAACTTATGTGAAAAATCGAGGTGTGAATCCTTCTGAAAACCAATAGACTAAGTGAAAACATTAAACTTTTCAAAAAATATTATAGTATAGCTACAAAATGAACATTTATAGCTAAGTTTTCTTTTCATAAGTAATTCTAAGTGTACTAGTATGAATTCTAAACAGCTGTTGTTGACATGGATAAAATACATACACTTATATGCGTAAGCCATTTTACACTAAACGCATAGAAAACAGGATAATTTTGACACTAAGAAGTATGCAGAATTATTCAGCCGAGGGATTTAATATACAGGAATCAAACTTAAGGTCAGAATTGCCACAGACTGTGAAAATATGAGCTGTCAGTTTGGTATGTAAGGAAGCTGGGACATAATTTGAGTAGGCTGTGATGACAGTCGGCATCTTTTACCAGCAACAGGCTGAAACGACGGCTGCCATGCGAACCCAGGAGGAGGAGCTGGTGGAGGGCCTCAGAACCGAGTTCCACGAAACTGCCTGCAAAATACAGAGCTTGCAAGCAGAAACCGAATCTTTGAGAACCTTGGTAAGCAACGCTGGGCTTTCAGTGGGGATATTCTGTGAGAATTCAACACGATTTCTGAGGAGAACAGGCCCGTGTTGGGATGTGGAGTTAAGAATGAATCCCGTTTCCCAGCAGATACTGTTTCCAGAGATGCCAGACATTTCTGGGCTCTTCTTGATTGACATGGTGCACTAAGTGTCCCTCACCTGACAACCAGGCTCCAAGATTCAATCTTCAGTGTCTTCATACTAAATAATCATTTCACTGAGATTGCTGGGTGGGTAGTACTTGGCAACGTGAGGAATATTTGCACCTTTTAAAAGTAGTTCAGCTGTTGTACTGATAATACCTAACATCAGAGTATCTAAAGAGAGGAATTCTCAAAACATTCCATCTCTACTTAAACAGAGTCAATAGAGATATTGGCCAAAAGTGAATAAAAATCAAACCTGAATAGAAATGAAGCACATGAAAACTGACTGACCTATCTTCTGCTGTCCTGCCCTTACAGAAGAGGGGTCTGGAGAACTCTTTATATGACGCCAAGCACTGGCATGACATCGAACTGCAGAACCTAGGCTCTGTCATTTCCAAGCTGGAGGCAGAGATGGGAGAAATCAAAGTTGAAACGGAGCAGCAGCAGCGGGACCGTGAAAATCTGCTGACCAGCAAACAACAGCTGGAGAAAGACATTGCTGCATATCACTGCCTTCTGGATGGAGAGCAAAGCAGGTACTTTTCCTTAAAAGCAGGTTCTCTGTTTCATAAGGCTGGGTGGGAGATGCCGAGGTTTGGAGAAGCTGCAAAAGGGGAAGAACACACCGAATCCCATCAAACAGAGATTCCTAACATGTTGGACACAAGTGGTTTCCAGCACTAATACGGAAGGACATAGTTTGGGAACATGCCATGAGTTTCACTTTTTTGAAGATCTGAGATGTGATACTAAACAGCTACTACAGCATCTGGGAGCTATGTTAGTTGCTGCAAAACAAATGTGTTGGTGTTTCTTGCCTTGGGTGCTTTATGCCATCCCTCCTCCTCCCTCTATATAGTCAAAATATTAAAGCTGTGATCGTGGGGAACCTCCCTTCCTAAGCACATAAGTTCTCCCTGAAGTCCAAGGATGGAATCTGGATCACTGACTATATCTTTTGTAAAGAAATGTAGTTCAGACTCGTAACATTTGTCCTCTAGGAATAACCTTTGCAATGTTAAGCACAGTGAACACCTCTAAAGGAGTAGGCTTGGGTTGTCTGGTTCAGCTTTTCTAAAATCCTTAATCACCATTAAGTCAGGGAACCTCAGAGTCTGATTCACAGATTCTGACTTGCTCTTCTGCTCAGGCCAAGGAGAACTTTTAAAATAATCTGATCCTGCTGAAGCTGATGAGATTTCAGCAGCTGAACTGAGGATAGTGCTTGGTCCAACAATTTTCCTATTTGCAGTAGTGACCAATTTTTATTTGTATCTTTTTTTTTTACTTTCAGCTGATTATGAAACTCCCATTCCCCAGAAGACCATTGCCATTAAAGCAAAAGAAGATGTCACTGCCAATTATATTCGTGAAAGCTAAAAACCCATCAAAGCAGCCTGCTTTATTCAGTTTGATTCAACAATCAAAGTAGGTTGTAGCTTGAACAACTTTATTAGACCCTCCTCATGTAATTGCTTTGCTAACAGATTTCAATTTACTCATGTTGTTAAAATTATAATAAAAATAAAGAATATCAGGTTTTCGTTTGACTTTTTCTTTCCTTCCAGTATTTTTCATGATAGCTGAAGGGGGTTGGATTAAAAACATCGGCCCTCTGCTTTCCAGGTAGTTTCCCTTATTTTTATGGTATCACAATGAAAAATATTTGCCATCTTTCACTTCTGACTTTTATATTTTAAACATTGATAACCTCATTGTAATGCACGTGCAGTATGGCCACAATAAAGTACCAAGATGGAAAGATGGATCCTGCATTTTCAGAGAAACATAATGAACCTTTGCCCCTATCACACAAAATTGTAGGCAGATGGCTGGCTTTCCTTCACAAGTCTCTGCATAGGAATGAAGTTAACCATACGTGTGTTTGTTGGGTTAAGACTTTACAATCCCAGCAGTTACAAAGGGTGACAACACAGTTCATTAAGTGGACTCAAAGACTGTTGAGAAGTGGCATATATTAGAGAACATTAGGGCATACAGCATATATGAGAGGTAGTCTACAGCTACTTTGATGTTTAATTGAAACATTAGCTAAGAAAGTTACTTAGTTTAAAATGACTGATAAAATCAAATACCCTCCAAAGCCACTGAACTCGATCCACCAGTGTTTTCATGTCTTTCCTTGCACATTCCCCCACACATGAAAAATCCTTTCTGATACAGTCACTTGACAAACAATCCCTCATTTAATCTCTGCAAAAAGTCCATCTGGCATGTACCACCTTCAAGATTTTCATCAAAAAATTACTGGATTAAAAGATTACTCAGCAACAACTGGAAAAAGAAAGGCAGATTATGCAGATTGCCTCTTTTTTTTTTTCTCTCACAGAATGTAGGCTCCTCAGAGCAGCAATATTACCTTCTTACACATCGGTGCAGACAGAACTTACTAAGCTGAGACTTCTTCAGGAATAGTGATGATGAGAGAAAATACAAACAGTGGTACAAGAAATGTGATAGCACAAACCCTTGGGTTGTGGCTAACTGGATGGTGTCTAGGAATGATAGTATTTTGACATTAGCAAAACATAACCTCCCCCTCATTCTTGTCATATGAGAGAGCAATTTCCCTATGGTTTGAAAATTAAAAGGGAATTTACAAAGCATAAAAATACACAATCTGGATTCAGATCTCTTTGCTATCTTCTAGTGATGCTTCAGGTATGAAAAGCAACTTCTGGCTGTCCCACTGTGTAACTGTTCTTCATAAATTTCACTGATGGAGATAAACCTGATGAAATTCTGAGTCTACAATTATACTGTGAAGTGAAATACAGATTTACCTTTTTTTAAGTTTCTTATATGCCATGATCCAGCATAGTATTAGGTTAATACTGAGATGTTTATTCATTGGAATGGTAATAGTTTCTTGCAAAGTCTTCAAGGGGAATTGTCATCATGCACGGGGAGTTGTCTCGAAAAGGAGGAAGCATCTAAGCATAAATAATGAATTTCCAGCAGCTTTTCTCTCTATCCCTAGCACAGACCAAGAGCCACAGGAGAGATTATTTTTGTGAACAGTCCATCAGAAGCCCAGTGTAGCACATCTGGCCCTTCTAAATCAAAGTGCTTCCACCTTAAGAGCTCAAGCTCTTGTGAAGAAACCTCTCTGTACTTTTACACAGACTGCTGCCAGCTACCGAGCAGCTCCTCCAGCATGCCTTGCCAGCCTGAATGTTGTCTAAGCATTAACAGTCTTCACCATGTGAGATGGGAGACTGAGAACATGAGAGACTAAAAGCTTTCACAACTGTTTGTACACGCTAAGGTTCATAAACTGATTTAGCTTTATACTTATCCCCTAGTCTAGCAGTTGCTCTATTAAATACATACGAACCAACTGGTTTTCATCAGAAACAGGCCCAGGAAACAGATTTTATTATCTCCTACTGCAGTGTCTCTCACACCTATATTCCTATGAAGGGATTTGTGGCATTTGCTGAGAGTACAGATAATACAATCTAACAAGCCAGCTGCTGCACAAAAAGACACCTCTACTCCCCCTCACATAGTGTGTATTCCCACTACACCATCTTGTGTTAGCACCAACACCTGGCTGATATCTCAGGAGACAAAATCAGCAGAAAATTGGCCCTGCAAAATGCTGGGAAACTTTCCTCCCACTCAGTTCCCTGAATCAGACCACTGCAGGGGCAGAGATGTACCAGTAGCAGCACAGAGATGGAAGGGGAAGTCTAGGCTGTAAAGCATGGCCTTCCCCTTGGTGACAGCTAATCAGTAGGTGAGAAGAGCTGTACTATCAAACCATACATGTACTTTATCCTCCTCCTCAGCCAGGCACAGCTTCTTCTTCTTCTTCTGCACCACAGCTTGAACACATGCTGCTGCATCCTCGGGGGAAGCAGAGGGTGCCAGCCCTGTGCTAGTCCCTGCCTCATTTAAGATTTCACACTGAGCAGCAACATAGCACACAAGCTAGGAACTGGTACTCTAGCCCATCATTCTACTGTTTACATTTCAGTATAAGCATATTATACTGATTCTATGGTCAAAAGATTATTTTAAGGCCATTTTCAAGCTGCCATTTTCTAAAATTCAACACTTCAACAGAACACCATGCACTGCTGTCACCACTACCTGCTTTCAGATGGCAATTACTGGTGGAGAAATGGACATGATAACACTTCTCCCTTCTGGCTGCAGAGGTCTGAAACTACAGCAAACTCTGAGAGCCCCAGAGCTGAGAGGAAGGTTAAGCTCCTGCAGAGAACTGGGGCCCATGCTGTGACGAGGACTCCACCAGAACCCTTCTGCAATCTGCTCTGCACCTAAGGGCACCTTCTCCAATTTCCTTAAGCAGGCACCTGTCTGAGAGTTACAAAATGAATTGTTCCTCTGCTTGTGCTCTGCAAATGTCAAAGCAGTTCACAGTGCTATCACCTTCATGTCACAGAATGCTAATTAGGTACAAAGAAGTAAGGGTAAGATGAAACACTGGGGGACTGGAAATGGAAGTCTGCTCTTAACTCTTGCATCACCCACAACTCACTTTGACTTTCCTCCCTTCTCCACATGAGCAGTGGCTGCTGCATCACTTCCCCTACATGCAGTAGTGTTTCATGCCTCAGGCTTCATAAAATGCACCAAGATGCACAGGGAACTGCATCATGGCAAGATTTGCCATAGCTACAGGGCGGAGAAGAGAGCTGGGCAAGCATCACTGTGTGCCACGACAGGCATGCTGCAGTGTGCACTGCTGATGTGGGAGAGGAAGGAGACAGAGCCCTCCGTGCTCCAGTAAATACCTACCTGAGCAGAGACATTCAGAGTGCCGTGTCTTGCCAAAGGTGGGTCACACAGGTCAGTGATAAACAGTGCAGCAGAAAACGGTGTGCTGAGCTCATGATCCCCTCACAGCAATGAGGCACTCTGGATACACTCCCTGCATTGCAAATGTTACTTCTGCCAGTCCGGGTCTGTGAGCCATTCTTCAGCCAGATTGTCCTCTGTGCAAGAATTGAGGAACGTTGAATTTGAGAAAGGAAAAGAAAAATACTTCTTTTCCCTGCATTTAACTTTCTACAGTGACAATCTTAACTGTAAAAGCTAACACAGTGCATTTGCAGAGAACGGCAAATGCCGTGCGTCAGCACAATTTCACAATTTTACATAAAAATAAAATTAGAAGTGGGAGGCAAATCCAAGCATAACTGCATAACTAACACTTCCTTCAAAGCACCAACTGAGATGTGTCTTTAAATCTGGATCTAAGCCTTCCAAGGTCTAAAACACTGCTGCTATTTTCCACGGTTTCCGCTGAGTCTGTTCCAGATTTAACAGCTGAAATGTTTCTCCGTACTGTGCTCCTGACAGGTATTAAGTGTCTAATCCAGAGCTGGGCATTCCAGCCTTACAGTACTGTGTTTGCAAGAGACAAGTGACGCAGATGCTAAAACCAGCAAAAAGGCATCAGGTTCACATTCATCAGCCTGATAACAGGGTTATCCATAATAATACAATCAGAATATTTTACCAGCTGCTGAAATTCAAAGAAAGATTAGCACAGAATCAGGCACAGCGCTGTTCTTAGTGGCCATTATTAGCTTATCTGCCACAAAAGCTGAGGGACACAAACAGGCTGCTTAGTTGCGAGGCACTATCAGTGCTGAGCCTGCAAGTCACGGCGCGGTGCAGTGCGGAGGCACATCGGCCTCCTGGGCAGCAACAGAGCACAGACACAGGGGAATGCAGAGCTTCCACAAAGGGAACTCTGCCACACCCAACCGTCCCGTGTCACACCTTCCACCAAACCTCCTATCAGCTGAGGGGAGCGCCAAGGAGGCACAGAAAACGAGGCTAAGCTACCAGATTTGCTCCCCGCTCGAGTAATGATTTCCATCACAAATGGAAAGTGTTGGCCGCTCTGCGTTCTCGGCGTTACCAGATGAGCTGTTACTCCTGCAGCTTTTAGTCCTCAAGGCCTCAAGTCCTGCCTCTTCCTGCAGGCTCAAGTCCTGTCAGTACAGGGAAGACACAGGACGGCACATAAAAACAGGACTGTAACACGTCTCCCAAAGGCGAAACATGTGGCTACAGTGATTCAGTTACTCACAGCTACCAAATGTTTCACAAAGTCATCGCGTATTTAACCCCCTTCTGCAACGTGACAGTGGCACCTCCTCTGGTTTTTTTCAAACAACCTGGGAAATACGGATGGAAAACACCAAATAACAGTACTTTCATGGACAGAAATTGAGACCACCACTCTTGAAAGTCTGGAAAAGCTTTTTATTTATATGTTAATATACATACATACACATAATGGTTTCAAAAGGCAGTATCACAAAACACAAAATTATACCACGTAACTCAGGAGTACAAATATGCTTGCTTTTACATAATTGTAATACAAACCAATACTTATTTGACGGGTAATTCTCATTTGAGTTTACACTTTACCAGTAGGAACTTCTACCTCCTTTTGATGGCTGACCAACAAAGTAAGCAAGCAGCGTTTCATGCAATTATTTATGACTCACGACAGTCTGAGGCTGTTTTTCCAAATGTCCTGCCTCAAAACTTTCGGCAGGGCGTTTTGAAGCCACAGTGAACGTTTTAAACACCCGTGGGTTTTTTTCCCAGAGTTAAAGATCACTACAGCACCCAGAAGGAGGGGTGACCATCTGCAGACACCCACTGCGAAGCCAGTCTCCCGGCAGATATCCCCCCCAGGCTTCAGCGTGAGTCAGGAAAGCAGGAAGCTCACGCCAACACATCCGGATATCCTAGACAAGAGTGGTGCTTCAGGGATTACTCATTTAACCACACCAGCCCCACACAGGATGGTTAAGGGTTGGAAGGGCCTCTGGAGACCCTCCAGCCCAACCCCCCCAAGGCAGGGTCAGCTGGAGCGGGGGGGTTTGGAATGTCCACAGAGAGGGTGGCCACGGCCCCTCTGGGCAGCCTGTTCAGTGCTCAGTGGAAAGAAGCTCTCCCTCATGTGAGGTGCAACTTACTGTGTTTTAGTTTATGGCTATTTCTCGAAGTCGTGTCTCTGGGCACCACTGGAAAGAGCCTGGCACCGCTCTCGTGGCACTCACACTTGAGGTATTTACACGCATTAATGAGACCCCCTCCTCTCTCCTCTTCTCCAGACTAAAGAGGCCCAGATCCCCCAGTCTCTCCTCATTCCTTAATAACGTCCGTGTGCTCCCGGTGGGCCCTCTCCAGTAGCTCCTGCCTCTCCCGTGCCCAGGAGCCCGGAGTGCTGGTCACAGCGCTGCGGACGCGATCTCCGTGGGACTGAGCAGGCGTGGCGGGGGCGGGATGGGGCCGGCGGGGACACACGTTGGGACACACCTGGGGACACACGTTGGGACACACCTTTGGACACACCTTGCCCGGCACAGCCCGCCAGCCCCTCACGGA
>VXBX01009587.1:272260-289310 GCA_013400415.1 Scytalopus superciliaris | reverse complement strand
GGCCGTGCAGGGCTGGCGGGGAGCCCGGCCCGGCCCCGCCCGGGGCGGCAGCGCTGCTGATCCCGCTCCTGCTCCTGCTCGGCGTTGGGGGGGGTCCGGCCAGCCCCTCGCCCTGTGGGAGGGGGGAGAGCGGGGCCCCTGCTCGATCTGCGGGTGCTGCGGCCGGAACGGGGAGTTGGCGCCGGCCCTTGGCCACCTGGGGCTGTGCGGCATGGCCTGTGCCACCTTGGCGATAAGGCTCCCCCGAGCTCTGTGCCTCGCTGCCAGGAAGGGTTTCACCGCCAGCAATTTATTTATTTATTTATTTATTTATTTCTCTCGTGCGGTATTACAGATGAGAATGCAGGAGAAGCTTAAGTGCCCGTAGTTGAGTTAGTGCCTCTCTGTTTCTGCCTCCGCCCTTCTCCCCACGGCCCCGACATCAGCACCGCAGTAATGTAACTGAAACCAGAAGCAATTATAAGAGCTCTAAAGCGGTGCTTTTCAGAATTAATTTTAAGAAATACTCTGCTGTTTCCTGGTGGTGTTTAAATTGGGGAGCTTGACACGTTCAGTAGCTTTGTAATATATCTTTTCTGCTGTTGTAGACAGGACAGGTAGAACCTAAATAATTATTTGTACCTTCTGTTTCTGGATTTTTTGTTTGCCTTTTTTTTTTTTTTCCCCCCCTCTTGCTGTAGTTTTCCTTTAGGGACTTCAGCAAGTAGTAATCTGAGATCTCTCCTGTGTTTCACTGCTACAAACCAAATCTTCATCTGTCCCTACGATACTATTGTACACTCCCTGAGTATACAAAGACAGCTTGTGAAAGGGTTTTTGGAAATCGGATACCTTGCATGCTTCATCCTTATATAGGGGATCAGTGATCCAAGGATATTTTCCTGTGCTAGATTGAATACTGAAACCAGCAGCAGTTATAAGAGTATTACAAGATACAGTGCTGTATATTTCAAAACAAATTTTAAGAAATACTCTGCTGTTTCCTGATGTATAATATAACTCTGGGGGCCTGACAAGTGCAGTAGCTTTCTAAGTAGATCAAGGTCAGTGGTAATCTTCCAGCTGCTGTTTTGCTCACTTACTGGTAAAATAATATCTGGCTTTGATTGAGGCTCGTACTTGGATTAGAAATAAAAATCACTGAATGTGAAAGGTACGTTATCTTGGAAACTGTGATGTTTCCATGGAGATGGGGATATAAGAAATGTAAAAGATTTTAGAGCTGTAGACTCATGCTCTTCCAAAAGGCTGAATCTTCAGCAGACGGTGCAGTAACAGGGGTCACTTCCTACTTCTGCCGTTATTTTAAAGCAGGTCAAAGTTTTTCTGCTGGAGATTGACGGTGTAGAAGATCCTCACACAGGGCTCTAAAAGAAGTTTTATTCCCAGTTGTTCAGCGGAAAGGGGACTGTAGACCTTGGTAGACCTTGTTTGCAAGGTTTTCCTATTTAAAGTAGTATAACTGCATTTCATGTAGCATGTAGGAATTAAGTAAACTACTAATTAGGTTATGTGTGTCTTAAAACTGTGACTGAGAACATTGTGAGGACTGCTTATCTGTTCAGGTCCATTTCTGGCCTACCTTAATAACCCCAGAATCTGGTGATGACACAGTAGGACAAAATTAACTCCACTTAGGTGAGTCCCTCTTTCCCGAAGGTGTAATCAAACTCTTCTTTTAAAACACTGTAGTGGTGCTCTTGAAAGATACACATGTTTTTGTGTACTAAGATTGCTGTGGTTTTGAAGCTGACCTTTTTACTGTTGTAAAAACATTTATGAGAAAACACGACTAAACATCGTTGTGAATGTGAAAAAGTCAAATGTAGCAATATTAATCTGTGTCATAAATCCACTGAAAGCTATTCCAAACGTTCTTTGCTGTTTTGCTCATGAAATAGGTGATGGAAAAGCTTCATATGCATTCAAGCTGTCCTAAAAGCTTACTAGTAGTGACAGGGAGAAGGCTTGCCCTTGTATTTCCCTGGTCATGACTGCACAGTCCTGTTCCGCACTTTTTGTCCCTTGACGTCCTAAGGGATGTTTACTGAGGTGATGTGGTTTTCTTTCACTTGAATGACTTCTTTGCTGGGGCATTTCTTGGCTGTTCTAGTGACTTAAAGTCAGCTCCCAGGTGCCTCCTAGGTGACACGTAGTATGTTAGGGGAGGAGGGCGTGCAGTCCTTTCCCTTCTTGGCAGTGTTGGACAGTCTGGTTTCCCCTCAAACTGCACCTTCACCCTCAGTTTTCTTTGCATTATCTTAATTATGTTCTTTTCTACCTTTGTTGTAAAGGAAGGTGACAAATTGCATTCTTCTCTTCTTGCAGGAAGAGGATGATTGGAAGGAGTTTGAGCAAAAGGAAGAAATTGATTATAGTGGTCTTAGAGTGCAGTCCATGCAAATAAGGTAATACTTTTCTCTTTATTTTTTCTCCAGTATAATCTTTACCCACATTTAAAAAGAAAGGATTTTTTTCTTCAGAGCTGCTTCCGTGGAGTCCAGTTAAAGAGAGGTTTCATATGTTTCTGATAGTATGGAAGTTTGCTACTGGGTAGCTTGGGTTTGACTGGTCTCTGCCAGCATTCTCTTTATTTTTGAAGTTTCTGTTCTTACTTTAGGTCTGTATGTTTTGGTTGGGACTCAGATTTTTATTACAAAAGCTTAGCATTCCCCTCCATTGAGATAGCAAAGTAGGAATTTCTCAGAGGAGTGCAGGATAGTAATTCCCACTGAATCATTTGGCAACTGTAAGGGTATCTGACTCAGTCTATTCAGCATCTCCAGTTCAGGAGCAAATTCCTGAACTATTGCATTTTTATTTTAAAAAACCAAAAATATAGTTGGTAAAACTGGTGTCCCATGATAAGATCCCGCAGGACTGCATTGATGAGTCTAATCCATGATTCTTTGTTCACTTTTTCATTAGACTTTTCCTGTTGTCTGGTCCAAAGCAGGTCTACTGAAGTCTGTCCTGGTTAAGAAGAATTTTTCATTGGGTCAGAAAAAGGATTTTTATGACCTCAGTCTTAGACTGAGAATGCCAGATAATCCTCATTGTCCAGGTATTGATGATGTTCAAAATAACGACATCCTAAAATCATCATACCTGTAACCAGTGCAATAGATGTTTTCTTCACTTTTGTGAGCAGGTCTGGCATAATTTTTGAATTATTTACTTCTTTGAATTATATCATTCCCCCTAGCCCTTTCAGTTAATTTAGACTTTTTAGACCATTTGCATGAATTTGGCCCACAAGCTGTCCATGCCATTGAAGTGTCACTGTGGATAATCACGTGTCTGAATAGACAGGTAACTGGTGGACTGCAGCTTCACTGACTGCTGGTGCTGTATGACTGCAGAGCCAGTACTTTGGCTTCCCAGACAGAGGCTGGCATTTGGAATGCTTTTGATGCTGTGGCAGATTTTCAGATATGTGGAAGTTTCTGCTGCAGGATTTTGTAACCACTCGGTAGATTCAAGGGTGGAGTGAAGCAGTAAATGGAGGAAAAAAGTCACTGGAGGTTATAAATTACCCATCTCTGGAGATCTCTTTGCTGCAAGTAAGATACAGAGTATCTGGCGGGAGTGGGATGTTACCTGTGCTTGTGCAGTTGTAGGTAGCTGGTAGGCATGTGCTTCTGGCTGCTGTTTGAGTTTAGGGTAGTGAAGTATTTAGGCCTTTGGACCACCTTACTATGATTGTTAATGTGTCTGGATGAACAGTGAAAGGCCATTTAGTTTTCAGAAACTGCATAGGTGTTTTTTGCTGTTCTCTGATCATTATTTATACAGAAAGCTTCCACACATTATGATTAGTAGGATTTGGTATGTTATAAACTTTTGAATTCACACTTTGCTGCTGTTGGGATCACAGTCTGGATTCTTTTCAACAGCCTCACCCTCCATGTCTGTCCCATTCTACCACACAGCTTTCTGTAGTAGTTTTGAGTAGCAAATTATTTCAGATCTCTGACTATTTCTATACAAAATAAAAGAGTCTAAAAAAGTAGTCAAGCTTTTGCGTAGGATTTATCTTTAAAAACTGATGTATTTTGCTCTCTTGAGGTTTTTTTTGATTGCCTGCCTTAAAAAAAAGAAGTTTGTTTGGAGAATGTAACTGTATGGGTAATATAGAGTGTTTTGCAGGTGATTGTGCCTGTGGGGAAAGTGAGTTTAGGACTTTGTTTCTTTCACCAGTGCTCCACTATTTCTTCTCCTTGACTAGCGCGTTTTATGGAAGCTGGACTTACAGACCTTTCCTGCTTTATCTTCTCATCCCTTCCAAATACATGACTGTCTTAGTAAGAAAGAAGCCTTTAAGCTCAGAATAAGATACCAATTATTTTGATCACTTAGTTCAAGCTGAATTTGTCCTTTTTTGTAAGTTTCCCTTCTCAGTACTTTTTTCCTTCGCGGTTGCCAAGTTATGCAGCAGCGTGCCAAAAATTGTTCAGATGGAATTACTAGTAGTGATAACAGGTCTGGTTTAAGCTGGTGCCTTTAGTATGGCAGCCATGAAATCTTGTCTGTGGGGCTTGTGAAATCTCTGGCAAGTTTTAAACCTCTGTTTCT
Source organism: Scytalopus superciliaris (assembly GCA_013400415.1). Classification (NCBI taxonomy): domain Eukaryota; kingdom Metazoa; phylum Chordata; class Aves; order Passeriformes; family Rhinocryptidae; genus Scytalopus; species Scytalopus superciliaris. Next base: position 284,735 of record VXBX01009587.1, on the reverse strand, counting down.
AAGTTGCTACTCATAATTTCTTTTTTTTTTATAGTGAAAAAGAAGATGATGATAGTGAAAAAAGAGAAGAAACTGGTGACAGCTGGGAGGAGACTGGTGGTGGTGGTGGTGGTGGTGTAGACAGATCATCTGGTCCTTGGAACAAGTCAGCTCCTGCACCAGCACCTGTTGTTGAACCAATTGGTAAATTTAACTTGGAGTTATTTTTTTTTTTCCTATCAGAAGTGCATCAGGTTGAATTAAGGTGCTCAATGGGTAAAGCTCAAGGAACAGTTTCTGTTCAGGCACCCTCAAACATACTAATGGCTTGTTGGACATGCTAGCAAATGAAATTTTCCTGTGAAGGAATCTGATGAACTGAATTGAATTTAAAGACTGTCAGATACTTTAAAACACAAGTGGAAGTATTTTTATTTCCAACTTCAAAAGGGCAGAGGGGGAAGCATTATATCTTTGCAGGAGATCCATGTGTTGTGCAGTCTGCAGAATATCTGTGGGAAGCATTTCTCTTGATCTAAAAATACTGCTTTAACACTTCAGTGGATGTTCAGCCAGTATCTGCTGTCTAACGTGGCAGTTCTTGAGTAGAGTTGCATGATTATTAGCACGCTTTTCAAATCAGTTCTGGGGCACAGAGAACATGACATTGCAAAACTGATTCTTTAACTAGGATAGGACTTTAGTTTTTTCATTAAGTACAGTTTATTAGCATCAGTGGAGATCAACTACTTAGTTATGACCTGAGTTCAGAATATTCTTTTCCACTGAGAAATTAATTGAAAAATAGTGTGCTTTGTTCTTTCTTGTTTGTACAGGCAAGTAGGTAAAATTTATTAGTATTATTTCATTGTAGATTGTTACCTTAAATACAAACTATTTGGATAGTCTCCTCTGCATCTGGAGAGGTGTTTTAAATAAGATTTGGGAACTCTGTAATTATATGTTTAAATCTGTTGTAAATGTGAGCTACCAATAAATTGCAAATAAGAAGCATGAAGTCCTGGAACTGCATGAGGCAGTACACTGGACCCATGTTTTAATTTGACTGCTGAGTACAGATTAAATTAGATGATGGCTGATTTCCTACCTTGTCTAAAATACTTGCTTCCAAAGCTTTAAAAGGTGCAAAAACATACTTCTAAGATGATTTTTGTTTTTTGGCGAGTTTAGTTTGTGTGTTGTGTGTTTGGTTCGGGGATTTTTTTTTTTTCAGCTATGGCTACAAACCTATGCTCTTGTGTAAATCCTGTTGTTGTCCCTAGTTACAGAAACTCCAGAACCAGTTCAGACTGGTGGTGTGTACAGGCCGCCCGGTGCCAGGGAAGGCGGCAGGCCACGGAGAGCACAGCAAGGCCCCCCAGAGATCTATAGTGACACACAGTTCCCATCGCTGCAATCCACCGCCAAGCTTGTAGACAGTCGAAAGTAAGTGCATTCCACTGTTTCCCTAAAAGATGTGCTTTAGTTGCCTTCTCTTAAGTTCTTAGTTTGTTTAGGGATTAAGCCTGAAACTTTCCACAAAGGAAAGAAATAACTAAGGGGTTTTAACTGTATTTTCCGACTCTATTCCTGTGAAGTAATTTTCAAAGGACCTAGCCAAGTAAGATAGCCAAACAAAACTGTCAGATGTGTTATCTTTGATGGCTGAAGGATTTTCCTGAAGCAGAATATTTCTGCTCTTGACAGCATCTGGTTCCCTGAGACACTAAGCCACGGTGAGGCTCTGTGTTACTACCTTCAGCAGACATGCAGGAAGTCTTGAGCACACTGCCTTCACTTTAGAGATGTGAAGGTGGCTTAAGTGGAGGAATGGGATTTGAGACAAGTACAAATCAATACCCTTGCTCTCTGAGCTGTGGCTCACAGTGATGAGCTCCTCCAGTTTTGCTGAAGTGTTTACTATTATGTGGTGCTGAAGACTTGTGTCTCACTCTGTTTTTGAGTCCTGATCTTACCATAATCTCATTTCCAGTGGAAGACATAGCTAGGCCAATACATAATTCACTTGTTGGGGTGTTTTTTTGTAGTTTTTTGTTGTTGTTGTTGGTTGGGGTTTTTTTGTTTTGTTTTTGTTTTTTTGTAGTTTGGTGGGGTTTTTTTTCTCTCCCCTGCTTGCTAAGTTACTGTTTAATACAGCTTAGCAGAAGCTTTGTTTCCTCTGGATTTTTTTTTTTGGTGTGGCTTTGCCTGCTTGGCAAAAGAAACATGCTGTCATTGATGCTTTAGGGTTTGAATGGTGCAAATTGAGCCAAGGTGAAATTCTGAATGAACCTTCTGGAAACTGAACTTTCTAGAACCTGTTTTTTATAAATGCACTTAAATTTACTTTTGAGAATGTTAATATTGAAATTTATAGTGTGAATGGTACTGGGTGATAAGCTTATTTTGGAGATAATATTTTATAAGATTTGCTTAGCAATGTTTGGCTATTTTGTTAAACTCTAGATCTTAGTGTTTGTTTTGTGTTCATAATGTTTTTGTTGGGATGGGGTGGAAATAGACTAGAAGTTCACAATTCACAAGCTAGTGATAAGATATTTACTGATTACATTTATTTTCCCGTAGGGATAAAGAAATGGAGAAGAGCTTTGAAGTAGTAAAATACAAAACTAGAGGTAGGGATGAGGTGTCAAAAAACCAGGCACTTAAACTTCAGCTAGACAACCAGTATGCTGTGCTTGGGGATCAGTAGAGCCGCACACACATTACAATTAAGGAATGCTTTTTTGGTAACCCCTCTACTAAGGTAACTAAACTACAGCTAACGGCTATGATGAACATGCCACCTTATTTCTGCTGGATCTACTGCAGCAAGTGCAGACTACTTTGACGTAAGTGATTGGTTCTCCTGCACTATGGAAGCATAATATGTTGCAACTTCTCCATTGGATATGGGGCAAATTAATGTAAATGATTGAACAAGAGTCATCAGTGTTCTGTAATTGCTCAGAAAGATACCTACAGCCAGTGGTCATTTCAAAATCTTTTTATGTTCAGATACTGAGCCTTCGTAAAGGTTGACTACCTCAGACTTGCTGCACTCATTGTGGACACCATGTGGATCACAACTTCTGGAAGAGAAGGTTACAGCTGTTTTAGTGGCCATCTGAAACTTGAAACCAGCTCTACTGGATTCCTGTCAGAAATCCTGCAGAAGTCAGCCATTTGGTTCCAATTTGCTATAACAAAGATTTAAGTGACCTTAATGACAAACCTATTTGTTCCCCTTCTGAGGAATCCTGTCATGTGTAGCCATAGCCTACTAGAGACTTCTGGAGCGTACCATACCACTCATACTATCCAAGTATAACAGAGCTGTAGTTTGTTTACCTTTTTAGACAGCTGTACGGAAGTAACTGCAAAACAAATTAAAACTCATTCAGTATCAGATTTGAGGAATGATGGGTTTGAATGGTTTGTTTGCATTAGCCATTTTCACAGTTGTCTGTTTAAGCATTTTTTTTTTTCTATTACCCACAGAAAAATGCCTGCCTTGTTTCTGGTATCAATTTGCAGTATATTTAAACAATTATAAGACGTTGTAATGAAATAGGGTTTATTTTGGTTTTCGTCATGAAGTTTGTCTTTCTCACCCTAAAGCACTGAGAGGTTTTATTTGACACAGAGCCATCCAGATTTCAACTACAGCCGTCAGAATTCGTCCTTTTAAATAAGATACGTGGCAGTAGCAACACCAGATAAAAACTGTCTTCTACCAAAAATAATTACTGGTTTGTTGAGGAGTGATGGTTACTTGATAAGCAAAATAACTTAATATGCAGAGGGATAACTAAAGGTGGTAGGCCTGATTTGTTTGGCTACTTCTGTGAAGCATGCAGGCTCTTTGAGGCAGAAACCCTCCTAAGTGTGACTCATAAATAGTGTTTATTCACAGTCAGAAAATTTAATAATAATGGAACGCAGTGACTTTCTCAAGTTACTTAATTCAGTGGAAGTAGGCAAAATGGCACTGATACACTATAGGACATTGCCTGTAACTCCGTTTTGGTGAACCAAACCTGTCAAGTACCAAAAGTGTTCTGCTGTAACTGTTTTTCTCTTCTCTGAATTCTTACACCAGAAGCAAAATGAAGTACAGTAGTGATGTGCTCCAGTGTTGAGGTTTCTCAGAGTAAATGCCAAAAAATAGACTCAACATCCCCAAGAGTTGCCAATGGCAAGAAAAACAAGGGAACAAAACAAAGTTTGCTTATGTGTGTGGAAGTACTGTGTATGTGCAGAAGATGAGGATAGTGCAGGAATCGCCTAGTTGGTTTCCCTTTGACTAACTGCTGACTCGCTTTAAAACTACTTTCTGAGGCCAATGTGGATTTTGCTGTTGACTTCAGTGGGGCTGGGGTTTCACCTGGTTCTTTTGTGCACAGACTAAAACTGGCCTTGCCCTTGCAGAGTTAACTGTCTCTAAAACTTCTGCTAGAAGCTGCTATTAAAGAGAGGGCTCAAGAGACTATTCTTAAAGTTGGAGACTTCATTTGGAAACAAAACCCTGCTGAAAGACTGATACCAATACCTTGGACTCAGAGTTGTGTATCTTCCTTGAAAATCTGTTGTTGCCAGCAAAGCTGTTGTCACAATTTCTGTGGAATTCGTGGTAAATGGACATGTCTCTTGATGGAGTAGAAATGTTAAGTCTTAAAACACTTCTCCTGATGCTCTAAAGAGATTGAGATCACCAATGCACATGAATTGAGTTTTAGTCTCCTGCGTGAAAGGTAGATGAGACTGCCCATTTTACCACCTTGGGGTGGTTTAATACCTCACTGCTGTGGGTGGTATAGAATAGCAGCATAGCTGTGCCCACATGGTTCTAAGCTCTGCCCCCTCTCTGCAACCAGGACATTATCCACCCCTTACTCTGAAGTATCTATGTCATGCTCAGATCTTACACCGAAGTATGTATATGTAACTATGCACAAGCACAGGTATCATTTCACTAGTCAATGGCTGTCCCCCAAGATGTCTGTTGAGTTCATTTAGTCCATGACTGTGGGTTCGGTCTGTCCTAGATGTCTTCCATGTCTGGAGAGCTGGTGTGCTATCAGTTGGTTGCAAGCTGCATTGGGAGCCCACAGCTGGTGTAACTGGAGCAGTCCATACTCATTGTCCAGGGTAGCTATGACGTGGTGGCAGTGTCATTCAGCAAACAGTATTATGGACACAATTACAGACTGTTCTCACCCAAAAATCAAATCCCCTTGAGGTGCATGTTGCGTTTCACCATCCCTGTGTGTTACCCACCCAGTGCACCCAGGCCCTTGGGCAAAAAAATCCCGCAGATGGGTTTGCCTTTGCTTGAGGCAGGACTAATCCAAACTGTCTTCCCTAACACACTTCTCATTTGCACCATGGGGTCTTTATCTCCTTCTGTGGTATGTAAGGGTTCTGATTGGGCAAGGTCAGCTTGATTGGTAGAGCCTTTGGTGTTAACTAACCAAATGGCCTTTAGTAAATGCAGAGCCCAATTTGAAGGTCACACCATCCATTGCTTTCAGTGTGGGTTTTAACAGTCCATTGTCCCATTCAGCTCTCCCAGAGGCTGGTGCATGATAGGGTATATAATATACCTACTCAATACCATGCTCTGTGGCCCAGGTGTCTCTGAGGCTGGTTTAGAATTGAATCCCATTGTCTGGGATGTCCCATTAATTCTGGGGTGCCATGTCACCAACTTACTTTTCAAGGCCCAAGATGGTGTTCTGGGCGGTGGCGTGAGGCATGGGGTGTGTCTCCAGCCATCCAGTGGTTGTTTCTGCCACAGTCAGCACATAGCAGCTTGGTGGGTTTGCCAGGAGTGTGAGGTAATCAATCTGCCAGGCTTGTCCCTACTTATATTTCGACCATTGTCCCCCATACCACAGGGGCTTTACCTGCTTGGCCTTCTTGATTGCAGCACGTGTTTCGCAGTTATGGATAATCTGGGAGGTAGTGTCCATAGTTAAGTCCACCCCTTGATCATGAGTAGGTGGCATCTCTTCCATAATGACCCTCAGGGCTCCACCAACCCAGAAATAATTCACCTTTATGTTGCCAGTCCAGATCTACCTGAGATGTTTCAATTCTGGCAGCTCAGTCCATTTGTCTGTTGTTGCAGTGTTCTTCAGTAGCCCAACTCCTGGGTATGTGTGCATCTACATGATGTACTTTTTCAGCCAACTTCTGTACCTGGGCTGTGATGTCTTGCCCCAGTTCAGCAGCCCAGATGGGTTTCCCTCTGTGCTGCGAGTTGGTCTCTTTCCATCAGTCCAGCCACCACCACAGAGCATCTGCTGCCATCCATGTGTCAGTGTAGAGGTAGTGTTGGCCATTTCTCTTGGTCAGTAACATCTAAAGCTCTGCCATCTGACTTGATCCACTATGTCAATGACTTCTGCCACTTGCTGTGTAGGACTCCATACAGCTGCTTTCCATTTTCAGTGTGTCCCTACAATATGGCAGGAACCATCAGTGAAGAGGGCATGTCCCCTTTCATTTCCAGGTAGATGATTGTATGGTGAGGCTTCCTCAGTGTGTGTCACATTCTCCTCCTCTTCTTATGATAGTCTGAAATCTTCACCTTTGGGTGAGTTTGTGATGATTTCCAGGCTCCCTGCATGATTGGGGTTTCCTGTTCAAGCTCGCTGTGTGATCAGTGTGATCCACTTGCTCCATGTAGCATCAGTGGTATGATGTGTGAAAGAGCCTTCCCTTTTGCATGTGTGTCACTGGTAGTCAGGGTGCCAGGAAGAGCTGTGCCGGTCATTTCTAAAGCAGCTCAAACCCCTTCCTAAGCTGCCAATATCTCTTTTTCAGCTGAAGTGTAGCAGGCCTTGGATCCTTTGTATCCCCAGGGGTCATCCTCGAGTCTCTCCAGGTACTTTTTGCCAGAGACTCCAGGAAGGAGCATTCTCCCCAGGTTTGTTACATCCTGTACCTGACTGGCCCAAGGACTACTTCATGAACTTCTGTTTGATCTGTTCAAAAGCTTGTTGTTGTTCAGGACCCCACTTGGAATCATTCTTCTTCTGCATCACAAGGTAGAGAGGGCTCACTGATTGTACTCGGGACATATATTCTCCAAAAACCCACAGTACCTAGGAAAGCCTGTATTTCCTTCTTGCTGGTCAGTGGGGACATACAGCTGCTATTTTGTTGACCACATCCATTGGAGTCTGATGATGTCCATCTTGCTGTTTTACTCCTAAAAACAATTTTCTGGGCAGGTTCCTTGACCTCACTTTGTTTTATGGCAAAACTGACTTTCAGGAGGATTTGGATGATCTCCCCTTTCTCAAAGACTTCCTCTGCCATGTTGCCACATATGATGATGTCATCAATGAACTTCAAGTGTTCTGGAGCTTCCCCTTTTTTTGGTGCAGTCTGGATCCATCCATGGCAAGTAGTGGTGCTGTGTTTTCACCCCTGGTGCAGTTGGTCTCAGGTGAAGGCAAAATGTGGCCTGCACTCTGCTGCAAAAGGAATGGAGAAAAAACATCAGCAATATCAATGTTGCCTTGGACTCCAGTTTGTACTGAAGTTCCAGCATGTCCAGCACAGCAGCTCTTGGTAGTGTGACTTCATTCAGGCCGTGATAGTCTACTGCCAGTCTCCACTGGACTTTAGCATATAGGACTATTAAAGGGTGAGCTGGCTCTCCATGAATCATCTTATGGATGAGGGTGTTCCAACCTGCTTAGGTGCAGAGGTGAAGTGTGCCTCTTATCAGTAAATGCGGGAAGGAATTTAAGTTCAAATATACCTAAAAGCAACATTAAGACAAAAATTACATCAAATGTTGGTATCTGAAACAATAATTTCAAGTTTATTAACTGTAAAAGAGGCAGAGAGAGAAAGAAAGAAAAATACAGAAAAGTGAGAAAAGCTAAGAATATAATTATTAGAAGCACAGGAAAGTGTTACCACCACCACAAACTAAGTGCTCGATCTTGTTCTTGGTGATAGGGGGAAGTCTCTGTCAGGTCGTTCTGGCCTTTTGTCTCTGCAGTCTCTGGAGTTCTCACAGCGTGTGTCAGTCCTGCAGCGCATCCCGGGTGCAGCTGGGCTGGCCGTGGTGTGCAGAGTGTGTGCCAGGCCGTGAGTGTGTGTGTGTGTGTGGGCAGGGTCTCCCGCCTTAGCGCTGGAATGTGGGGAAATCCCTGCAGCTGCTCTGGAGTCCTACAGCTGCCTTGTAAGTGTGGGGTCAGAGTGTCCCTGTGGCTCATGTGGGGAGCAGAGTTCCCGAGTTCCCGCCTTTGATCTTCCATGCGGCTTGCCCAATCCCAAGGCGTGTCTTCAGTCTCTCCTCCTGGGCCCAGCTTAGGCACTTATGTGGGGTCAGAGGTGGTGATGCCTTACGGCAGGTGGTAACAACATAGCAACGACATGTTAAACATGTGCATGGCAGGCAGATGCTGCTGGAACAGTCAAAACAATTCGCTTCTCACAGCTCAAACAAAGACAGACAGAAGGCAATGACGAAGCATGTTCTGCTTCTGTCAGTTTTTTGTAGGGGGTCACGGAGTCTCAGTTCATGTGGCATTGCTGACAATGCACTGTTGTGATGGCGATTGGTACCTGTTGATCTCCAGCCCTCAGCAGTCCCACAGCACAAGGGTGCTCTGAGAGGCCAGGCAAGCTATTCAGCTGTCTAATTTCCTCTGTCTCTACAGCAGTTATCCCAAAAGCCCAACGATGGCCATTTGGGTCCTTGAAATACCTTCTCCTGAGGTAATCTATGCCAAAGATGCACAGAGCCTCTGGGCCAGTCAAAATGGGGTGGTTTTGCCATTCATTCCCAGTCAGGCTCACTTCAGCTTCCAGTAGAGTCAGCTCTTAGGATCCCCCTGTCACCCCAGCAATTGAAACAGATTCTGCCCCTGCCTATCTTGATGGCATCAGGGTACATTGTGCACCAGTGTGAGCTAAAGCCTTACATTCTCGTGGATCTGATGTGCCAGGCAATCAGATCCACATAGTCCAATAGATCCAGCTGTCCCTTTCCCCTGCCTGGCTGGAGGCAGGGCCCCTCTAGTCCTGGTCATGGTACTCGTTGCTCACTTCTTGTAAACATGATGTGGAGGTCCTTTCAAGAGCATCAGATGTAACGTCATCCCTTCTATTCTGTCTGAGGTTGTTCTTCCTCTTGACTCATGAACCTGTGCTACTAGGACAGGGCTGGGTTTTCCATCCCACTTCTCGTATCTTCTCTGTGGTCATGCAGGTAAAACCACAGGTTATCTTAAGTGTGTACCCTCTCTCAAGCAGGGGGGTGCCTGGCTCCTGATAGCAGAGACTCTCTGTCTGTACTAGCAGGGCATGGGACATTTCCTCTTTAAATTGGTGGTAGTCCTTTTTAAATTGCTGGAAGTCCTATGGATGAGATGGCCTATATCAGGGAGGAGATACTTTCTTCCTATAGCTGGAGTTTGGTAACCAAATAGTCCACTCTTTGTTCTCCTGCCTTCCATGACATCACCGCCAGTGAGTTGGCACATGACGATGGCATGCTCCCTAGAACTTTCCCCACGTGGTTTGGGTGTGCTGGATATCATCTGGATTTATAGGGAATGGCTCATTATTTGAATCCTTATAGCCTGCCTCCAGCACAGCTAATTCTCAGGTACTGGATACCTTGCTCCATGGTGTTCCACTTGTGTCTTGGTGCACTGAAAGGTCATTCTTGCAAAGATACCTCTCCCTTATGCTTGACAGGAGTTGCCTCCAGAGGCTGAGGGTTTCTGGTCTTTTCCCAATGTCCTGGTCAATGCCTGCATCCCAGGAGAGGGATTCTAGTTTGTTTGGCTTTGTTACCATCTAGTGTCACACTGTTGGCCATGATATCCCAGTATCAGAGCAGCCAGGGTACCAGGGGCTGTAATCTTTTTGCCTGTCTCAGCTCACCCAGGGACAGGGGTTGAGTGACGATCTCTGGCCCTGCCTCTTCCTCTGGTTATAAGGGTCCAGCTTCCTTTTCATCACTCATTACACAGAGTGATTTGGTCTTGGGTTTCTTCTGTACAGAGGTGACTGCTGCCAGCACCGGTTGTTTCTCTGGCTCAGCTGCAGTTTGAGTAGCAACAGTGCCTGTTGGTCTGCTTTCCTCTTCTCCTCCTCCTCCTCCTCCTGCTGAGGGTGCTGTCTAGTAATGAGCAGTGTCTGATAAACAGTAGCCAGGGCCCAGCACATTGCAGAACTTTGTGCCTCTCTGGAACTGACACACTGTTTTTCTTTCAAATACTCTGCCACTTTATCAGGGTCCTGTAGTTGTTCAGGGGTGCACTCCCAAACCATTGGAGCAGAATACTCCTTCAAAAGCTGGCCTATCCTCTCCCACATTCCATGCTACTTATAACAATCCACCCCTGCAACAGGTCCCTGAGCCTCCCTAGAAATCTCTGTCCTGACTCCAAACACAGTGTAGACTGCACTGACTCGAAGTGTGTTGTAAACCATGTTGAGGAAACATAGCAAACATAGCAACAAGAACATGCTTTCCTTAATATCCAAAGGGAATTCAAAATTCTCAAAAGCGGTTGCAGCAGGCCAGAAGCAGAAGGGTGTGAAAGGCTGGGGGAAATGATCCTCCCTGTTCCCCTTGCAGGCTGGATATGATTACTAATGAATCCCCAGAGGCAGCAGCCAAGGCCAGGACAGGCAAACAGCACTGAGTGACACCCCCATGACCCCCATTGCCCTTGATGCTGTAATGCCATAGACTGATATCACACGGGACATCAACTGAGCAATCCTGATCCCTCTCCCTACTTTGAAAAAGAACATTGTGAGGAACACACAGTTCATACACTGAGGTATGTGCAAGGTTAGGTACCACACCCACACGAACAGATTGAGCAACATGGTAACCAGGGAGTTTCATACCTAACACACAAATGCTTAGATCAAAATTGTTTCCAACCTGATTTCGGCAGATCTGTTGTTACCTCAGCTCTCTCATGCCCTACGTTGGGTGCTGGTTAAATGTGCTGGCTTAACACCAGCTGGGAATTAAACTCCAGTTAAACCACTCCTCTTCTTTCTTATCTCCTAAGTCCTCAGCTGAAGATTTTGCTTCATGCCCAATGACTTTGAGTTTAATGTACTCTCCCCCCGCCTTCCATCCCTCTGGTGAGAGAGGAACAAAGGCAGAGACCGTGGGTTGAGAACAATTTGCTGAAAGCAAACAGCAATGGAATAAGAAGCACGCAGTAATAACATTAGTAACAGAAGCGTGCAAAAGAGAAGGTGCTTTGCACATAAAAGGTGTTCACCATCTCGACTGAGTTCCATGTGGCTGCTGAGACAAAGACAGGATGGTGGACATTCCTGTGGCTTGGCAGTGATGTGGTTGTTCTTGTGAGAAGGACAAGGTTGTGAGTGCTCTCCTTTAGCCAGTGCCTCGTGGCCCCCCGAGACAGACAGGATGGCTGCACTGCCTGCACCTAGCATTCCCCATCCCCGAGACATCGGAAACCAGTGACGGACAACCCCCCCAAAAAGCTGGATTGATCGTGTTGCACCACCCGCTTTTCTGGACCGCTGGGCTCGGCTGTGGTCGGCAGTGTTTGGTTCAGCTCAGCTGGGCTGGGCTGGGCTGGGCTCGCTGCCACTCTGCTCCCGCACCGCACCACTCGGCTCACCGCTCCTTTGTTTCTGGAGCTGCATCCCAGCTGTGCTCGCCAAGGAATGGGAAGGGACGGACGGCGGAAGGACAAAGCCTGCAGCGCTACTGCAGCTGGTGACTTCCCCAAGGAAGAGGGACCAAAATGCCAGCACTTCTGGGGTGTGCCCACCTTCCCTGCCCCCAGCCACGCCCCCAGCAGCGATGTGGGTGGGATAGAATAGCGCCCTGGCCATGCCCACACAGCTCTAAGCTCCACCCCCTCACTGCAGCCAGAACACACCTCGCTTTGAGGTCTGTGGGCATGAATTCTGGCAGTGCAAGGAAACCCTGTAAAAGTTTCAAATAAAATAAAATGGAAATGTACACGGATTCTGAGTCTAACGAGTCTTTTCGCTTTAGTTTGAGCTCATGGCCATACGATAGCTGAGGAAACGCAGAGCATTTGGATCTCTTAATGGACAGGCCAAGCAGTGGGCAGTCAGCCTTATGATCAGGTGGGCTCTATTTCAGAGCTTACAGCAGTGCATATTAATATGACTTTTATTTATATGTAGTTTAGTTTGCTGCTTGTCATTGTGTCTTCTTACTCCGCCACCATATAGGACTGGTGGGACATTGTGAATTGAGTATGAATGAAACTGATTCACTTTTCACTTTGAAGTACCTCTGCTAAATTAAAGAACGGGGGGAAAAGACCCAACAGCCTCTGGATTGTTGCTGTCACCAGAGTCCATCAGGTACCGGTAACTAAAGGTGTTATTTGGGGGATTTCTCTCAAGCATATCATTCCATTCTTTCTGGAGGCATAAAGAAAAAAAATATCAGAAATGCAGCAGATTTCCATAGTACAGAATGTTA
>VXBX01009587.1:236992-271852 GCA_013400415.1 Scytalopus superciliaris | reverse complement strand
CCCAGAGGCAGCAGCCAAGGCCAGGACAGGCAAACAGCACTGAGTGACACCCCCATGACCCCCATTGCCCTTGATGCTGTAATGCCATAGACTGATATCACACGGGACATCAACTGAGCAATCCTGATCCCTCTCCCTACTTTGAAAAAGAACATTGTGAGGAACACACAGTTCATACACTGAGGTATGTGCAAGGTTAGGTACCACACCCACACGAACAGATTGAGCAACATGGTAACCAGGGAGTTTCATACCTAACACACAAATGCTTAGATCAAAATTGTTTCCAACCTGATTTCGGCAGATCTGTTGTTACCTCAGCTCTCTCATGCCCTACGTTGGGTGCTGGTTAAATGTGCTGGCTTAACACCAGCTGGGAATTANTGGTTAAATGTGCTGGCTTAACACCAGCTGGGAATTAAACTCCAGTTAAACCACTCCTCTTCTTTCTTATCTCCTAAGTCCTCAGCTGAAGATTTTGCTTCATGCCCAATGACTTTGAGTTTAATGTACTCTCCCCCCGCCTTCCATCCCTCTGGTGAGAGAGGAACAAAGGCAGAGACCGTGGGTTGAGAACAATTTGCTGAAAGCAAACAGCAATGGAATAAGAAGCACGCAGTAATAACATTAGTAACAGAAGCGTGCAAAAGAGAAGGTGCTTTGCACATAAAAGGTGTTCACCATCTCGACTGAGTTCCATGTGGCTGCTGAGACAAAGACAGGATGGTGGACATTCCTGTGGCTTGGCAGTGATGTGGTTGTTCTTGTGAGAAGGACAAGGTTGTGAGTGCTCTCCTTTAGCCAGTGCCTCGTGGCCCCCCGAGACAGACAGGATGGCTGCACTGCCTGCACCTAGCATTCCCCATCCCCGAGACATCGGAAACCAGTGACGGACAACCCCCCCAAAAAGCTGGATTGATCGTGTTGCACCACCCGCTTTTCTGGACCGCTGGGCTCGGCTGTGGTCGGCAGTGTTTGGTTCAGCTCAGCTGGGCTGGGCTGGGCTGGGCTCGCTGCCACTCTGCTCCCGCACCGCACCACTCGGCTCACCGCTCCTTTGTTTCTGGAGCTGCATCCCAGCTGTGCTCGCCAAGGAATGGGAAGGGACGGACGGCGGAAGGACAAAGCCTGCAGCGCTACTGCAGCTGGTGACTTCCCCAAGGAAGAGGGACCAAAATGCCAGCACTTCTGGGGTGTGCCCACCTTCCCTGCCCCCAGCCACGCCCCCAGCAGCGATGTGGGTGGGATAGAATAGCGCCCTGGCCATGCCCACACAGCTCTAAGCTCCACCCCCTCACTGCAGCCAGAACACACCTCGCTTTGAGGTCTGTGGGCATGAATTCTGGCAGTGCAAGGAAACCCTGTAAAAGTTTCAAATAAAATAAAATGGAAATGTACACGGATTCTGAGTCTAACGAGTCTTTTCGCTTTAGTTTGAGCTCATGGCCATACGATAGCTGAGGAAACGCAGAGCATTTGGATCTCTTAATGGACAGGCCAAGCAGTGGGCAGTCAGCCTTATGATCAGGTGGGCTCTATTTCAGAGCTTACAGCAGTGCATATTAATATGACTTTTATTTATATGTAGTTTAGTTTGCTGCTTGTCATTGTGTCTTCTTACTCCGCCACCATATAGGACTGGTGGGACATTGTGAATTGAGTATGAATGAAACTGATTCACTTTTCACTTTGAAGTACCTCTGCTAAATTAAAGAACGGGGGGAAAAGACCCAACAGCCTCTGGATTGTTGCTGTCACCAGAGTCCATCAGGTACCGGTAACTAAAGGTGTTATTTGGGGGATTTCTCTCAAGCATATCATTCCATTCTTTCTGGAGGCATAAAGAAAAAAAATATCAGAAATGCAGCAGATTTCCATAGTACAGAATGTTAAACTGCTTTAAAGTGTTCCTTGGGTTAAATATCGCTGCCAACAACTATCAAAATGCCAGTTGTCAGTATCTTCCTTGTACCAAGTAATTGTTCTGCATGCCTGAAATTTTGAAAGTCAGTCTTCTGTGGGAGCTCGGGGTATGCTTTTTCAGGCTCCGAAGTCCAGCTTTATCTGGTTTGTTGCTTCATTCATTTGAGGCATGCTAAGAATGCCCTTTTCATTCCTCTAAAATGCTTGTTGAAGGCTGATTCCATAAATGAAGGGTTGTCAGTTGTAGAAATGAGATCATGATACCAGAATGCAGTTGTGTGCTACTTCAGGAGCTCCCTAGCCTGTAACATGCTTTTATGGTGGGTTACTTGTTAATTTACTGTTTAAAGGTCCCATTTTACTTTCTCTGGCTTGCAATGAAAATACAACCATAAAGTTACCAACTTTCTGGTAGAACATTTAAATGTGCAGTTCTTACTGGGCAAGGAACAATTTGGATTTGCGGTTCTCAATGATACAGTCTGTATTTAAGGATGTTAAAATGCCAAAACCGAGATAATTTTAATAAAGTTTGACTTCCCAAATGCCTGCTGTAGAAATCTGGCATCTGTATTTCCTTGAGCTGATGATAAATGTAGGAGAGGATTAGTTCTGCCCCACGCCACCTCTCCCAGTATAGCTGTGCCGTATTTATCCTTACTCACAAATGAAGAAGAATTGGCAAGTAAATGTGACTGCCTCCTGTTGCTGAGGTTTTGTGTTGGTATCTTGCTTTGCCAGTCATGGCCACAGTAACTCCCTTACAAACAGATGAATTTGTAAGGGTACAAACTGTGTTAGAGGCCTGACACCACGGGGGCCGGGGGCTTTGGCATGTGCCTGCATTCATCAGCTCTTGGCAACACTTCCACTACACCATGGAGAGGCACCTGTGCTGTCCAGGTCAGGTAAACACAACCTAAATTTGATTGGGCTGCACATCTTGGAGTTCCCTTATCGGAGCTTTTGCAATAGTTGTAGCTTTTTGTCTTTCTGATTTTTGCCTGGCTGAGCAGCTTTAAACTTGCCTGTGGTTTTCTGTCGAATACCCTAGCTAAAATGGAGCAGGTGATTAGACTAACAGGGCTGCATATGCTTTAAAGTTCACTTATTTACAAGGTAGTAGTATTATTCTTTCTAGTATTGACATGGCCAGAGAAATGGACACCTCATTTCATATGATCAATTTGTATCTGATGCCCAAGAAACTAAATTTTACCAAAACCACCTTGAGTACTTTGACATTTTTATTAACAGCCACAATTCAGGTTTTTTTGTCTGCCTGTAACTTAGTTCCCAAATTGTCTCTCCCCGTTTCCAGCTTTTAATACCACAAATTGGTTTTAATGGTAAATAGGGGCTTTTATTTGGGAGTATAAGAAAATAATAACATGCGTATTTAAGCTTCAGATATATGAATTAGATGGGTACAAAAGGGAGGAAATCTGACCTATATTTGCAGATAAACTCTTCGGCAAAAGTTTAAAAGATAGCTTATCTGTATTGAGGTTAATATGAGAGCCTGCAGGCTCTAGCAGATGGAGGAAGAAATGACAGCAGAAAACAACTGAGGAGTCTGTCATAATTATCATGTATCTGAAATTCGGCTTCTGAGGCACCAGGTGTAGTTCCACCATTTCACTTCAAAGAGAAATAGAGCAGGAAGAAAGATTAAAAAATTAATAAATTAGGGAGAGTGGAAATCATGCAAATAAAACACAGGTGGAATAAGTAGAGAGAGATTAGGAAGGCTGTTTTCTAAATGATAGTATAAAGGGGTAGGGAGGTGGAGTGTAAGGTGTTGGATAGGAGAAGGCATTGATTTCACAAGTGACAGATCCATCTGACTTTAAATCAGCAAAAGTGTTTAAAGTTCAGAACTTGGGGAAGGCATCCTGTTTTATTTCTTCCTTTCAAAGACAAGAACTGGGAAAACCTGTCCAGAGAGAAGGTAGAATTTTGCATTGGTACAAAGCTGTCTGATCTGTTGCCTAAAGAGAGAACTGAGAAAGGACAAATTCCAAGACAGTCCAACAATCTTATTAGGAAATAACTTGTTGTGTATTTAAGAAAATTAATTTTCATTTCTGCATGATAAAAAGCTGAGATATTGTTTCAAATAGCATCTTCCAAGTGGTATGTATGTCATGGGTTTATGTTCAGTTGCTTAGAATATGTGTTGATACAGAAAGGTTAATGAAGCTCAGTGTTCAGTGAAGCTCTTCTTAGCCAGAATACATATTAATACATATTAAAAATGTATCACAGTTTTAATGAGTCCCCAGAAAACGTAGCAGGTCTGGAAGGCTGGAATGGAAAGTATCATCCAAAATAAGTGTGTGCACAGGCTGGTTTGGGAGCAAGAGCATGGGAAGCATGGGACCAAGACAGTGGGATTTGGCCTTGGTTTTCTGCTGAGCTGCTGTGTCCAAGTAATTTCATTTCACTTTGCCTCAGTTTCCCCAGCTGTACCAAAAAATCCCAACAACCTACCTCACAGGGGTGTTGTGAGGCCAAAGCTGTTTGTCAAGGGCTGGGGCTGGTGGAAGGTTCTACAGAAGACTAAAAATCTTTATTAAAAGATCTTTATATTACCTTTCATTATAGTATTTTAATACTTCTTCAGCAAAGGCTTATTTCTACAGAATGTAATATACATCCTATTTAAGTCTTATGTAATTAGACTTATTTTAATATGTATGGGTGAGGAAAAAGTCCAGGCTGAGCACTCTTATCTGGTATTTCATCTCTCCAATTATCTGTGCAACACAAACGGTATATTAATATGACGCTCTTTGTTTTTATGTGGAACATATTAAAATCAATATTGCTATACTTTGTAAAGCCCATGACTGAAATAAAATCCTGCTCACAGTTGATAGCCATCTCTTACAACGTGGCTGTTTTGAAGTTTGTTCAAATCATGTGAACCATAAATGTTCACCCCTGATACTAAGTGGTAGTTTGTCATAGAAATGTAGTTTTCTTCCCCTTTCCATATCCTGCTCTATATTCTTTCCCTTATTTAAGTTGAAGTGGCCTGCAGGTACAATGGAAATACGGGAGAGAGAATGAACTTCAAAACTTGTAAAATCTGGTATTAAGGCTGAAAGTGGAACAAAAAGGGAATGAACCAAAGGGAAATAGTTGCCCGTGGAGAGGTTTCTGTGAAGGAGATAAAGGAAAGAAATGTTCAGAAAAGAGAGCTGAGAGGGGTAGACAGAAGGACAGGTAAAAGAGGAAGGAATAGAGACACAGGAGAGGTGGTTACCCTATTTACTATTATCTCCTGTTTTATCAGCTAACTGCAGCTGAAAGAACATGAAGAAATAACCTATGAACATGCCCTTGTCTGCGTTGCTGGTGATTTCAAGGTTCATTGCTCAGCTTTTTCAGTGGGCCCTCAAACAGAAGCAGAGGACACGATGGTGGCCCGCACACAAATTAGAGCTCTGGTGGGTCCTGCACAGAGACAGGCCCAGCAGCTACCCTCTACTGGTATTTTTATCATTGCAGCACCTCTAAGACACTTGCTAGTGTGCATCAGCTGTGACAATTTTTTGTCAGAAATTATTAAATTGCAACAAACTGTTGCTTCAGAGAAAATGCTTAACTGAATAATAAGTACTGAAGAATAACACGGGAGCTTTTTTGAATGCTTAAGGTGATGATGAGTGATTCTCAGGTCAACATACTGGCAGCTGGCTTGAAATGATTTAGAGGTGTATATCTTGTTATATGGTGGGAAGGAGAATTACTTTTAAGATGTTTATCATCCATTCCCCTCTTAAATAAACTACCTTGGTCTTACTGCCTTTCCATCTACAAAGAACTGCTTCTACCCTTCTTTTACCCCTTTCCTCCCTGTATTTTTCTAACTTCACTTTTTTTAAGGTGCTGATGAAACAGCAAATATTCATTGAGGACCTCTAAGAAATAGATGCTGTAATATTTTTCCATATTGTTCTGTCTTTAATACAGCCTAACATCTTACTCGCTTTCTTGACTGCAACTACACATTGAGCAGATGTCTTCATCAAGCTGTCCATGGTGATGCCTAGATCGCCCCCCTGAAAGATCACAACTAACTCAGAGTCCACCAGACCATGTACAAGTGGTTTAAAACCTTTCCAATATTCATTGCCTCGGGTTTATTTTCTGTTGACATTCACTTGCCCCTGAACTGCCAAGTTTACAGAGTTAGAGTATCCTGGCAATCACCATAAATATAGTAACTTCTATGGGGATTGGCTTTTGCCTCTGATATATTGAAGTCTTCAGTTTTGTGTACATAATTCAGTCTTCTCACCAGTGATTAGCATGGCGAGCTTTTACTAATTTTAACTCAATCTGACCTTTTCTGTTCCTTTTCTTGTCTCCTGTCTTCTGTTGAATTTTCTTTCTAGCTTAGTTACAGCAAAGTCATTGAGTTGTAACAGTGCTTTGTTTCAAATAACTTGCCTACAGAAAACTGTTAAGATGTTGTCATAAGCTTCCTTTTTTAAATTAAAACAAATTACTTATTCTGTATCTATTCAGAGTGTGTACAACCATAACAAAATGATTCAAACCATAAAAACAGGCTGATACAAGAGAATAAATGTGTTGAGAAGGAGAATAAAACACATGTGAGTCTGGTCTCCCAGAGCTTAACTTCACTGGTTTCAGCAGAGTCATTTCTGTCACATGGGGCTGATTTCATTAAACCTTGATTTGAGAGTCTAGGTTGAACAGCCACAATCAAGTGTAAGTGAACAAGGCCCATAGCAAACTTGGTTTTAATTTCTGGGTTATTCTCCTTTCTTTGTGGCCGAGATGGAGCAGATGTCTTACTTGGGCTCTGACCAGCAACCAGCTGGGCTCAGCCATGCTTAGTCTAACATCCCTGCTGTAGTATTCAACTGGACATTGAAACTAGATTACAATATTTGAGATGAAGCAACACTGGAGGGCAAGCTTAGTCTTTGTGGTTTGTTTCATCTCTTCATCTTGTGCTTTAAAGAGCATGCAGCTGTAAATAACAACGTTAAGTCTCTAAGCAGTGACTGCATTTATCAGTCACGTTACATTTATAGATACAAAGGTGCCCTAAGGGCAGACTCGAGCCTATTTGGATATAGAGCCTGCCACTGAGAGCTGCATTGCCTCAACAGAGAGCACCATATCCTAGAGAACAGCTGTTTTCCAGTACTAATGGTGATTCCTAGTTGAGAAGAGTGTACCTTGGATTTTGCATCCAAATAACTGTGTCTGTTGGGTGTTCTATTGCAGTAATTATTGGTATTCTGTCAAAAACCAGTTGTGGCTGCTGGGGATTTATTAAATTGGCAAATGGGAGTTCAGGATTTGGGGGAAAAATAGAGCCAATGAATGGGATAGTTGTTAGAATGTAGTACTTCATACCCTCTCCCCCACTTCTGCCAGACTGGTCTCTGTTGCTACACCCACCAAAGTCCTGTCTTGCCACTGTAATTCTGTACTGTGTTACTTACTAACTGTCCAGTAACCTTCAGGACTGACAAAATCTTCGACCGTGCACTGTGTCTTTAATCTGGGAATTAGGTAAAAGGCAAACTGGCATGACAGTGTTTTCTAGGGAATTGGCTCTGCTCATTTTTTTCCTGCACCTCAAAACCCAGCAAAAATCTGATTTGACCTCTCTTTACCTTAGAGTATTCCCTCCTGTTCATCCACATTATTACCATGCCAAGGATTTCTTAGTCAGGTGCCTGAATTATTCACCACTTATTTAGAAAGCAGCAGGCAAGAACTCCTGAGTCTCAATCCTGCTCCATTTCTTCTGTCAGGGCTGTAGTATCACAAACACTGCAAAACTGCCTAGCAAGTTCATGCAATCTCCTTGAAGAATTGAAACCTGGAGCCTCAGAGGCTACATGGGAGCCCAATTCCCCCTGAATACAGCACAATGAAGGCAGGTGGTGCTGCTCACAGTACAGCACAGTTCAGCTCTGGAAAGGAGTAGTGTTGCATGACTGGTAACGTGCTAGCTTAAACAGAGCTGTCTTACCTGGACAGCAAGGTCTAGCCTAAAGCATCTTTTTTTTAATGAAAAGATGACTAAGGGAAGAATAGTAAAAAGACATCTCTATCAGTGAAAGAAAAAAAAAATTAAAAAACCAAAAGAACTGAATTTGCTTTCAACAATGTACCAGTATGTCTCACCACCAGACTTAAGGTGAAGAAATGGAGATAAAGCCATTTGAATGCTTATTGTAGTACAAAAGAATGATACTGCCTGGCTGGGAAAATGGTTTGGCTGGGAGCCCATGGAGCACAGTAGAAACTTTCAGCAGAGTACAGTATGATCTGTATCTGAGAATCCCTGTGTGGCCCCCACAGTTAACACAGGAACCTAATGGTGCCTGTATATTTATATAATTAAGTTTATAGTCATAAATTAAGTTCAAAACCTGAACTATATATATATATATATTTTGTCAGTAGACTTTTTTACCCTGGTTTACCTATCATGGCTTCTGCATATGACAACTTCCAACTGTGCAGTGCACACACCTGTTGTTGTCCTTTTGTCCCATGTTAAGAGTAACGGTATCAAACTCTGTAAAGCACTTTCGTGATGTTTCCTGTGAAGAAAGCTGAAGAAAATAAATTTATCTTAACAGCACCAACTGAATTTATACCTCCTGAGTTTGTCTTGCTTTTATTGGGTTATCTCTGTGTGACACACAGACAGCAGCGTGCTGGATTTGAGGCTCAGCACAGAAGAGGGGCTGGCTCTGGCTGGAACAGCTGCTTCCTGCCAGTTCACCCAGCACCTCCTCCCTGCATGTCAGTGCACACTGGGGAACAGGTAATGCTCAGATCCCAGGTTACTGGTTCCACTGGGGGTTGATATGTGCCTGATTTCAGCTGCTCCCATTCTGCCCTGCCCCCAGGATTCACAGCAGCTGAAGGAACTGTGTTTCTCCAAGACTTCTTTAAAGCTTAGCTAAGTGGGTCAGGGAGTGATTTTTTTTTTTTTATCTGTAAAGTGAGAATAGCAGCACCACCCTTACACAGCAGCTTTGGGGACTGGGAAAAAAATGTCACAGGAACCTTAGGTCTTGCCTGGTAATATTCACACCTATTTAAAATGCCTGCGATGCAAAGCAGCATTTCAGAGGTAGAACAGAGCGAAATATGTGAAAATCAGTTAATTTAAAGTTAATTAAAAATGTGATAGAAGGCATTAACAGCAGCATTATTTTCACTATGTGGACTTGGAATAAGTCAAGAGATGTTTGATGTCCACAACTAGCAAAAACCATCAAGCTGTTATGAGGAAAAAGCAAATCAGGTGATAAAAGACTGTAGTCACTGCAACAAAGCATGGCAGTCTTGCCACTGCCAAGCTCCCCCTGGTAAAGACACAGATTTCACTTTTTAAAAACAGTCAAATCCCTCCCACTCATTTGCAATCCTTCCTGACAATTCTTTCAGGTCATCCCTACCGCAGGTTGCAGAGCTGACTGACAAAACATCCACTGCACTGGAGTAGGAAGCAGAAATACAAAATACAGCCTTGAACATAAAAACCATCTGCCTTCCTATGGTCTCTCACCTGAAGACTGACGGTTCAGTATATTTGTCCCTTCCCCCAGCAACAAAGGAGTTAGTTCTCCCCAGCTGAGTGATTCTCCAGGTTGCACAGGGCTAAGATGCTTGTCCCTTGGATCTGCAACAGACACTGATGCAAAGACTACCTAGAAAACAGTATTCAGCAGTTAGAAAACAAAAATAGATGACACCCCCTGCCTTCAAAACAAAAAAGAGGTGAATTAAATGGACTTCGGCTGTTACATGTGTTTTCCCAGGCAAGTGAACTGGTCCTGTGCCTCTGGATGCTGTGCTGTTCTGTTCCAAGAGGCTGCAGCAATCCCAGCTGCTTCAATACAGCTCTTCAGATTCCATAAGCACAGGCTAACACAGTGCACTCACATACACTGAGTTCAGTGAACAGAGACCCGACCCACAGTTACTGAAAGGTCATATATTGTGGTTATCTGACTAAGAGTATTTCCAGCTGCCGGAAATGAAAGTCTTTGGCTCTGGTTTCTGTCACAGACTCAAACAGGGAGCATGGTCAGACAAACTTCACCTCCTGGATAACAGAGTTGGCTCTATGTTTGTTGAGCAGATTCATTAGCACTCGGGACATCAGCACCTCTCATCTACAGAAATAATTTATTACACCCTCTGTAAGTACAGATATTTACAGGCCAGTTCTTTTTGTCTGGTTTCCCTTTCCCCTCCAGCAGAAAATACCAGAAGTGGAAAAACGGATGTATTAATGTAAAATCTATTACTGTGTGAGAAATGCAAGAAAGCTCTCAGCAACTGGTATTTTCCCCACAATGCACAGATAAAAGATGAGATAAGCATCTTACAAAGTATTTTTTAACTATTATTATACAACGGTGTTCCCAAACAAAATCATTAGTGGGATAGTTTGGACATTTTGGAGACAAAGATTTTTTTTAGATGAGTTCTTGCCACATTTTTAGATGCTTCTGGTAACCAAAGCAATTCTTCCTATGAGTATTACCACAAAATTATTTTAATCTCAGGAGAAATTAGAAGTGAAACTCAAAGCTTTTAATTTTTCTGGCAAGAATGAAGAAATATAAATATGCATTTAAAAATATACAGAGTAAAACCAGAGAATTTGCTCAGTGTATTCTGGATCTCTTGACTCTGCTCATTTCTTCTGGTGCTTTTCTTTTCTGGGACAATCCAGTTACAAGATCTGTGTGATTCCGAAGGTAAGACTCGGCTTCTGGCAGGCAGTAAGAGTCCATAGGGGGAGGTGGATCCTTCAACAGAGGGGAGAAAACCGAAAGAGTGGGTTAGTTCAAGAACCCTCTAAGAAGATAGAAACAGCTCATTAGCTGCCTAAAACTGAACATAACATAAGGAACATTGAAAACCTACATTTTGGATACGTTTTGTGAGCGGTTCCATACCACTGACAGCACCAGAACAAGTCATGTTACAGCACTTAAATCTGAGGCCCCAGACCAAAGCCCTCACATAGGCACTTTGTGGTCACAATGCCTGGCAGGAGGCACGTGGCCTGTCCCACTGCCCGTGGGGCTGTGCAGAGCACCCTCAGGAATGCACACCTGGATGAGGTAGTCAGCGATGTACTCTGGTTTCAGGCAGTTCACTCCCTGGGCTGCTGCCTCTGCTACGTCGACCCTGCTGTCTTCTGGCTTCAGCTTACTGAAGTCAGCAAAGAGGTGAGTTGCTTCTTTAAAGAGAGACACAGAATGACCAGAAAACACCTACAGACAAAACGTGACAGATACAGGAGTTTACTTTGTGTTTCCTCCCCAAGACAAATGCAGCTTGTGACCTTTAATTTCACTCATCAAATTAACTTGAAACCAATGGGAAATAAAATGCCATTTACAGCTACATTCTGTACCATCACACACCTTCCCAGAAGGGTGATCCTTCCCATCAGAGCAGGGCACAGAAATCCTATCTGCAATTCCCACCAGCACTACTGACTTGTGTGACCTCAGACAAGCTGCTCTGCCTGACCACTTGCAAAGTGAAGCTGACACAGCTTTTTCCTCCCACCCTTTGACCATGTCTCAGCTACCCTGTGTAAGCAATTTTGTTCATTAAGAGCTTTTACTCACGTGAAAAATGCCCAGCAGTTTAACAGAAAGAAAAAAAAAAAAGACGAAACAGTTCAACTTATGTATATTTCATTATATTTTTCAAACAAACAACTACATACTTTTGCTCCTCCTGACTGAAGAAGACGCTTGAATCCTGCTTCCTTGGTTTGATCAACATTCAGGATCACTTTCCACCCACTGAAAGCTCCCTAGATAAAAGACAATTTAGTCAAAAGTTTGCTGGTACTGCAAAAGTACAAAGACTTAATGGATTGTTAGTTTGCCCCTTTTGAGAATATCCATCAGATAAAGGATTTGGAATTACCTAGTTTTGACTTTAAGTGTAAATGTCAGAAAAAATTCCACAGAACATGCAGCTATTGGACCGCAGTCAGGCAGCTTGCCACCAAACCCTCTCACAGCCTGCACAGCAAGATGAGCAAACCAATCTATGAAAACACCCTTGGCAATGTTTTCCAGAACACCTGACACTCACTTACAGAAACTTATCTTAAAAAAGAAGTTAGCTGGAAGCAACATTTACCCCTGTTCCCCCACCATGCACTTAGACACTTTAACAGCACCCAGGGCCAACTGGTTGCCTCCTACAAATGCTGGCTGTGGTTTCCAAGTAGGCCAGAAGTATTGAGGACTTGCTACAACTGTTCATTTTAAAAAGGTTACTATAAAACACATGCAAGGCAAGATTTGCCCTGACAAAACTGAAACACCACCTCTTCCAATGAATACTCAAGTGCAATGCGTGATTTGAGAGGTGAGTTAATTTGGGGAGCTCAAGTCCCACTTCCAAAAATCTCACTGAAAGACTATGGAACTTGCACCACAAAAATCACAGAGGTGCTTTAGGAAGGATACCAGTACCAGTTGTGGTTTCCCCATAAAGCTGAGTGAGGTTGGCTCCCCACTTGGAGCTTTGAAGCACAAACATCATCTTCCTGGCTGAGGAATATATATATATATTTATACATAACCAGCCACATTCTAGCTTTGCAAAACATGCACAATGGTTCAGGAGGAGACTAAGACTTTTAACATACCAGTACAGAAAGTTTCTTTTAAAAAACAGAATTACTTAAGTAGAATATAACCAGACAAGGCATGTTGTTCTTGATAACAAGTCAGGTTACCTCCTGTGCCAGTTAAGTTTCCAAGTTTTTTGGTGACAATCCCTGTCCTGTCCACCCACACTGTACAACTTGCATTACAGGACTGTCTGTATACCTCAGCAATACCCGTTTCTTGCCTCCCTTTATGAATTTTTTTCCTCCACCTCATGGCTGCCAGTGCTAGTTTCTTCTGGTTTACATTGATTGCAGGCAAAACATTAAGTATGGAATTACTTCCCCACTCATAATCTTCTTCCTGGAACAACCATAAGCTTGAATTACAAAGCAGTCCTGCCAACTTTACCAGCAGAAAAATAAGATTTTAAAAAGCCACACCAAACTGAAAAAAAACCCAAACCAACAACAAAACAAAACCATCAAAAAAACCCCAGAATAAATCTCATCTCACTCTGGCTTTATATATGGATTATATCTAGCCAAAACAGGTCTCAGTAAAATTAAGAGATATGGCTCTTAATTGCACATATGTATCTAAATCAAGTCATGTTTTCTGCAACATCAAGTCATGTACACAACCAGATTCCCACTGCAGTTTTCAACAATGGAATTAAACAGCAGGGCTAAGCAACTCACCACACTGCACACCACTGACTTTATATTTCTGCGGTGTCTTCTAAAAGAATGAAAGCTGGCTTTGCTATATGAAGATATGAGCAGTCTACAGGCATTATTTTAAAGTCAGCGTGGTCAAGGTAAAAGAACTGCTCGACCCAACGTAAAAATAAGTTAGGGAGGTGAGAAGTCAAAAGAGCTAGTGTTCAAAAATATTTATGCATGTGGTCATAGAGTCAGATTATTTAAAAACTAATGTATGTTAATTTATTGAAAGGATCAAGATTTAATTCCTGGTGTAACAAACTCCATGTAAATTTAGCTGATACCGGTGAGAATTCACCAAGAAGTACTCAAAAGACTAAATTTTCAAAAGCAACTATAAAAAGTATAGGTATTTTAATTTCTATCAGGAGTTTGGTCCAGAACTAATTTTCAGACATAAATTTCCCTGGCTTTAGAGTCTCTAAAATTCCCAAGGCTAATTGGTTTTCAGAGGTTGTCTTTTCCTACTAGTGCAAAACTGAACTAAATGCAAAAAGGCAAACCACAGTAAAGTCTCCATAAGAGGGTCACATGCCTGAACAAAGCAGCCAGCTCCTCTACATGCCTCCAGGTAGGAACGATGAAGGACCCACTTCCCAGCTGCCATTGAAGCCAGGAATTTTTCATTCCGAAGAGGATGTCCCACAACAATGTGTGTGCAGCTTGGATCGAAGTACTGTTTCTCAAGTACTGTTCCACCTTCAAATGAGGAAATTTGAATTCAGATAAAACTATACTCAACTCGAATTTACACTGAAAGCATTGTCATTGAGATGACATGGGCAGAAGCTGGCAAGGAAGGAGAAGCAGCCAGGAAGGAGTGGCTCTGTAAAGTGCCACTGCAACACAGACAAGAGTGAGAGACACCAGAGGACAGCAGATCCTGGGCACTCCCAACAGTAAAGAATGAGGCTGTTGTAGAGACAGCTAAAAGAAAACTGCCAGAAGACAAAACCGTTGCTGTTTTATGGCAAAGCTGATGGCTTGGATAATAATACTATATTCAAAGAATCACTCACAAGCACAGAAAGCCATATATTTGAGATCCCAAATCTGATGAGTCACTAACAGAAGCCCTTTCTTATCCCCCATGAGCCACAGCTGAGCAGACACATATAGACACATACTATTCTTTGCATTTCACAAATATCTGGTACCTAATTCCTCAATCAGATGGCAGTAATCAAATCTTTCTTGGGGATTAAGAGAAGACAGCTGAAATTTACGTTGTTTTTCTGGTTCTTCGTCAGCCTTCTCATCTTCTGTAACAGCCTAGAAATACAGGAACAGATTTTGAAAACATGACAGAATGATTAGGTTGACAGCTGACTAGGTCTCTGCCAAACATTCTGGGTTATTTTTGTATTAAGTTTGCTTTTAACTGGGAAAAGCAGAACCAAATCTGTCAATCACTTGACAAAAAGCTTGGATCTTATCAAATAATCCTTAGGCTCCTGCTCGAACATCTTGGTTCTCCCTTTCTTCAGGGCACAGCTGAACCAATCTGTCACAAAAATTAATCCTCCATTCATATCCACTGAATGCCAGGTTGAACACATGAGGAAATCAGCACTGATCTATCACACTGCCTCATTCATTCAGACTTTCTATAAGGTCTGAATTCTATATTCTTTGAGGGCCTTTCCACCAACATGGCACATTATGCCTCTGAAGACACAGAGCTGCTCCAAGTTTGAGCATTAAATGATACACTGCAGGCAAAACACTAACCTCATTGTCCTTTCCCTTTCCAAGTTCACAGTAAAACAGAATTTTAAACCAGGTTTTTGGCAGAAAAATAATATTCCATTTGTGCCTCAACATAAAATTCCACATACCACCAAGGAAACAAGGGCCTAACCTTTTCTCCATCATCCTAACATGACTGGAGGAGTTCCAAGTAATACACATGGGAACTCCTCACTCCAAAGCCTACCTTCGTGTTCCAGCATGAACTAACAGGCCAAAAAGCTTTACTTGTGTGAACAAAAAAGGTTTATCTATTTGAGCAAACAATTTGTTCAAAATCTTGAAGACAGGGGGAAAAAGAAATAGAACTACACAAAAATAAACCACTGCAAGATCTAAAATGCATATATTCACGTATATTTACTATCAAGTTCAATGTTTTTTAAAGTGCCACTACATCTCTCAGAACACAAATCATTATAAGTATTTTTCCACATGACAAACCTTTTCTTTGGGCTCTGGTGCCACAGGAGGGTTAGCCAGTGGGAAAGCAATGCTGGGGGCCTGTGGAGTGGGAATCAAGTTATCTTTAATTGGTGTTTCAGGACGTCTATGTACAGGATTCTTTAGATCTTCAATCATCTTTCCATCCCCAGCCTCAGGAAGAGCTGTGAAAGTCAAGCATTGTTGCATGACTTGTCTGTGGCAGAATATAATTACGGATAAAGTAAAAAATAAAAATAAATAGAACCCCCACAACTGCTGCTACAACATTTACAGTTATATGTCACCACTGCCTTTCACAGAGATGCTCTTCCTTATGCCACAAACCACCAGTTGCAATATTGCAGACTCATGTCCCTGGATGCCTTGCTTTGAAAAGACCTGAAATCCTCAAATGACCTCATTTCTCTGGCTAAACTGCACTGACTTGGTGGAACAAAAAGAAAAAACAACCCCCCCAAAAAACCCCAAATAAATCAAACCCAAAAAAACCAAGCCAAACCAGAAAAACCCAAATAAAAACAAAACCCAAACCCCCCAACAACAATAACAAAAAAATTCAATCAAATGCATTTAGCTAATTTTCTTCAACCTTCTCTAGGACAAGGGTCAGTTTTCAGGAAGACTATTGCCCTAAGCAGAAATTCTACAAGTAGGTTGAGGGATGGAGTTGGTGGCAGCAGGGAGGCAATGAGGAGAGTGAAATAAAGAATTCTGCTCTCTGAACAGAAAAAAAGCAAAAACAGATGAAAAAACATCTGGTTTTGGCAGAAAAAGCATGCTGCTTCCTTAGTCTTAGCAGCAGACATAAGACTCCAAGATGAGGGAATATAGATAAAGCATTTTCACTGAATCCTGACCCAAGCATGTCCACCAGCAACTTGACACATCTTGTTTTTTGGGTCTATGAGTTTATCTTCCTATGGCCTCATTCTTCACCTCTGAATATTTCCACTACAATGAAAAAGATTTTGCTACTGGTATTCCCATTTGAATTCCACTATACCTATCTGAAGTATTATCTGGAAACCAGCTGTTGTTCAAAAAAACCCCAAAAACCAAAACAAAACAACCAAACCAACCGAGCAAAAACCCCCCAAGAAACCAACAAAAAAACCCCAAAACAAACAAAATCATAACCGACAAAACCCTCCCCATTCCATGAAGTCTTCCAAGTTGGTTGTTTGTTTTTTTTTTGGAACCATGGCAGTCTATTTTTAGACAGGCACTGCCTTGGCATTTGACCACAAATGGATAGGCAAGCTTCTCTCTAAAAAACAGCAACACATAATGGAGCTCAAGGATGTAAAACTGTGTAAGTCTCAGAGACCAAATGAATGCTGTCACAAAGAACAAGGATATTGCATTTCTGATGTTACCTATACCAGCCATCTCTGCATCAGGTACAGATCCTTTGAGGGCAGACTCATCCACGTTCTTACTGGCATTACTCTGACCTTGCTCAGTGTACTGGGAAGGACTGTTAGGCCACTGAAAGTTGCTGACAAGTCTTGCTCTCTCCTCCCTCGCAGTAGGATCATCCCAGATGATTTGCTCACTCTGAGATGGTTCTGTGTTTACATCTGTGAGTGCCTGACGGGACTGCCTAAGGAAAAAAGCACAGGTACCTTAAATATTCATTTTACAGAAGACTACCATTCTAGAAGGCAATGTGTTAATGATCACATCAACTCTAGCATCCAAGTGATCTCATTATTAGAAAGCATGGCTGGGAAAGGGGAAGATTTCAGTATAAAAGCTATTCTGGCACCCTGGCTTTGTGAACCCAAGTGTCAGCTTGGCTGAAAAAAGGCACACAAAATAACAGTAGATGTTTTTATTATGTGTATATTAATAAGCTATTGCAAAATCAGCGTGCCTTACTCTTTACTGAGCCCGTTTATTTGCAGATAAACACCAAGATAAATGAACAATGTTGCAAGGCTTCCATTACTTTCTTACTGTACCTCAGCATTGATAGAGTTCAAATCTTATCCTCTGTTTAGAGAGAAAAGAAAAATAAAAGAGAAGAACCATTCACAGAGGTGCTTTGCAGGAATAGATACTACTTGTACATGACCTACATGCTGAAATATTGCAGCATTGCTTTCCTCAAAATCTATAAGAACACTAATTAATGTGAACAAAAAAAAAGTAAACCTGTTGGCGTAATGCATCTCAAAACTAAAACCCAATCATCCTATTCTGTGAGTTTTTGAAAAACAAAAGGTACCCACTATGGATTAAGACAACATTTTAACTTTACCGAGCACATCCAGCTAAAGAGTCTGAATTGCAAGAGAAGCAACATCAGTAGAAACAGACAACACATTTGAAAACCCTGGAGACACATTCATGTTTCAATGAATGTCCAAACAAGCACAGGGAGGACAAAATAAGATACTTTGAAACACAAATCAATACCTTAGAGCTTCCAAGACCCTGCTGCGGCCATTTCGCACAGACCGTGTGCTATCAGGAGTGGCTGGAGAACCATCAAAGCTGCTCCTTGAGAGGGATCCTCTTTGCCCTTGTGGTTTCACTAGTGACGTGGCAGACATGATCTCTTGCAGCTGCCTTTGGAAATTCTCTCTCATTTCTAGTGCCTGGGTTAAAACTTGAGAAGGAACAAAAGTCATAATATCATGACTGTTACATTGCAACAAGTGAAATACAAATGACTGTTCACTGTTTCAGTGAAAACTAAAATTCCAGTCCACCTCCCCTTGCACTGGGACAAAGACTATTTATTAAGGAGGGAAAAGATACTTGGGAAAAAGTATACAGGAAAACTATATATGTCCCAAGTCACCTATTCTTAGGCACAAGAAGAAATCTCCATTTGGTTCACTTCTTAATTTGCTCACAGGATCTAACTTAGATCCACAGTTCTCTCACAACACATCTATTTACATAAGATATACTCCAAAACAGCAATATGTCACGTTAAAGGTGAATTTCAGTGTTTTAAAAACAAAAGCCCAGCAATTAAGTACTTTGCAATGGATAATCATGATTTCCTTGAGGGCTGTCAGTCTTTAAAATAGAGAGGAAACCCCTTTCCTCGCATCCAGCAACAATAGCTGGACTTGACCCATATATAACTATGATACCTAAAGCTTACAGATCTTAACATTCAGCACCTGAAGCTGTAAAAGACTCATATTGATAGCTTGGTGTTCCAAAACCATTTTGAAAACAGGGATTTATATTTACCTCCTTTGGATTCACTGGTTGCCATTTGTTCTTCCCCTGCAGCGACTGTTTCCTTTATTTGGTCAGCAATTGCATCATCTTCATCCACTGGAATAATCTAAAGCCAAGAAGACAAGTAGATTTCTCATAAACCAAAATTTTTTGCTTTTTAACCATGTTAATAAATTCTTGCATAAATTTTGAAGAGTATTAATCTTGCCTTAGAGTAAATTCTAACCTTTCTGCTACTGCAATGACAGTAGAACAGTGAACAGTATCATCAGTGACAACTCCTATTCCTCAGTCTAAAATGTCTGCTATGGCAAGTTCACACTTTGGATCTCATTACCTACAAGAGGAGGCAAAGCCTGAACCTGCATCACCTCAGATTTGGAAAGCAAATCCTGAAATGTCTGTGTATCCCTCCATCAGCCTACAAGAGGAATACTACAAATGCAAAAAACCCCACACCTGCAATAGCTACTGTTAGCTACTAGTTAAACCTGATTTAGGACACTGCTGAATAAGCATCAGTGCTTTTTAATAGTATGTTAATGTAACTATTAACTGAAGCAAATCACACCATAGAACATGAGTTCCTATAACACATCATACCTCGTTCTCCTCTGCTGGGTTTCCTGTTGATGGAAGTTTACTGGAGGAGGAGAGCCTGACATCTTGCACTGCACTGATGTCCAGGCTCATTTTGGGATTGTAAGTGTGAGGAAAGAGAGATTCAGGAAGCCGTTTATATGCTTGGGCGCTCTGTAATGACATCATTTAACAAGAGGAAGATGAGGAACTGATTGAAATTAAAAGAAATTTCACATCTAAACACAGGAAAAGTACAATAAAAACACTGCCAAAATAAGTACTTCACACAAGGGGAGAAAGGTGGCTGATGTTCTGGAAACACAGCAGAAGTGTTCAGTGGAAGGGAAGTTATCTTCTCCCCATAGAGAACAAGGTAAAAGTACATCAGTGAAAACAGGACACTCAATTTATTCATTCATGGCAGGATTGAAAACATCAGTCCCTATACATGTTCAGTATAAATGCATACAGAAAACCCACTGCCATGTAACTGGTTTTAAGGCTCCATTTCCCTTCACTTTTAAAAAGAGAACAAAACAAGCTTCATACCTCTAAAAGCCAGTGTTCTGAAACAATATGTATACCCCGTTCTTTAACAGATTTGTACTCCTTATTGCTGTCATTCTGTCCTCCTTTGTAGATGAAGTGTGTTACTGTTTCATCAAAGCCCCATCTAGAAATGAAAACAAAATACAACTTGAAGATAGAATTTCTATGAAAAAGCATCAGAAATCCAGTTCAGAAATTGTCCTGTTCCTTGTTCAAATTAAAATATTGTTTTGCCTATTTTATTATGCCTCAATAAACAGACAGGTTTCTTTGCCAAAAAAGACAGCATTCAGTTTCATGACAGAACAACTTCTGTGCCTTATGAAAGCATTACTGAAGAAAATAAAACTAAATTGGATAAACATATGGAAAAGAACATGTTTTGCTTTAGCTTTTGTTTTTGTTCAAGTAAGTGGAGTTTTAAATCAGTTTCAGAAAAGAACGTGTGACCCAGGAGCAGAGTTTTTTTTTGATTCTCATACTGAGCTGCAAGTGAAATACTGATTCTTGAAGCTGAAAATAAACAAAATGAGGAATTCTAAACTGATAAAAACTACCATTTGCTATCTAATGCAAGTATCTTCAGCATTTCTAACCTACTACCAAACGTAAGGCAACTTCCTTCACACCATGAATAATAACATTTACTATTTAAGTCAGTAGCAAAGCACCTAAATCAGATTTAGTGGAAGCAGAATTCTGTCTCAAATCACAAACATTAGTTTTCAGTTTCTCTTCATGACAACCTGTTTTTCCTAAGCTGACCTAGCCATGCTTACAATCCAGAAAATAATTTATTTTGAGCCAGGGAGAAACAAACACAAATGCACATCAGACTGAGAATGGAAAACATAAAGCAAATGTTATACCACCCAAAAGCTAAACTTCTTCACATATGACAAAGAAAAATTAAAAAACTGCAATTCAGCAAGACTTTCTGAGACAGGCTTATCAAGAACCCAGAGACTGGGATGTGGCAGGGAAGGATGGCCTTGTTTGACATCAGAAGACGATGACTTTACTGTTTGAGATCTAATTAAGAAATCTAATGCTTAGTTACAGCAAAAGGCGTATTAGAATGTGACGACTCATATTTATTACAAATCTACATCAGTGCAGAAATGTAGAAGCCATTTGTATTGGTTGATACCTGTAGTCTGCTCCAAGAGAAGCTGCTACTGCATTCAGTTCCCTTTGCCTCTTACCAAGTTTTTTACTAACACATATCACAACATCAGCTAGAGGCTTGGGCTCTTCTTCCTGGTCAAGCAGCAGGGACAAAAACAGGAGAGTCACTGTTGGAAGGTTGCTGTATCAACAACAAGAATACTACATGCTACACTAAATATTACAGAAAGATACACAATAACAACAAAGGTAAGAAAAAACACACTTCCTCTGTTTTTGCTGCTCCCAAACTCCATGGTCAAAACCCAGCACTATTATCATACCACACATTAAGAATCCCAAGACAAAAGATTCACTTTCAGCCAATCTCCAAAGAACATATTTCTGCTCCTTTCATCACAGACTGAACCCTTTCTGAACCCTGAAATTAGGGAATTACCAAACTTGATGCCATTGAAGTATTTCACTGTACTGGAGTGAGAAAAGTAAGAATAAGGAGCTACAAAACAAGAAGTGACAGCCTTCCCTTTCTGAAGGTCATTAGCTTTCTTGCCCCTCCTCTACAATCAGTGGTACTAACATGGCAAGCAATATATAAAGGCTTCCTTTCCTCCTACATCTTTTTGTTTTCTGTCACCAGGGTTGGATTAGACTGAAGAGGTAAGATGACTACAAGAAAGAATAACATAGTATGTCTTCATAACTGATCACATCTTGTGCTTCCCAGTAAGCACAGGAGCAGCACCTCACAGAGGAAGGCAGGAAAAGAAGACACGTGCATTAAAAAAGAACTCCTAACTTTAGTCCAAGAGAAAATACCAGCTGGAGCCTGGGAATTTCTTAAGTGATGAAATCATCTCATTCCAATACTACAAAGTCTAAATTGGTACATATTTATATGCCACGTCACTTAGCAACTGGTTAATATTCAAGACAGTATTACAGACAGTAGAAAAAGGGTTTAAAATTCTTTGCCTTCCATGAGGAGATTCTTCTATCTTGCCTTCCTTTAGCTGTCATTGAAGAATGCACAATCGTATGGATTTGTACTGAGATAGGTGACAAATAACAATTCACAAACTCCTTTGTAACTTAAATCACAAAAAGCTATGGCTTCTTCTTAACAGAAGCTATGCTCCAGAAATCAAACCCCAAGATTTCCTACCACTTCTGGCTGTGCAGCAGTTAACTGAGGGCTGGCAGTAAGAGCTGCTGTGTGCCTTGTGCTGTTTGCCAGTGCCAGTTTCAAGTTTCTGCCAATGACTTCAGAGAGAGGCGTGCTTGGTTTCCTGGTTTTTTGATCAGGACCTTTTGGAGTTTCCAAAGCTGCCAGAGCATCCTACAAAAAAAAAATTAAAAAAAAAGAAGATACTGACTGGCTTTCATGAACATCTTACAAAATGCTCACTTGAGTGCAAGTTTCACAAATAACACTCTGTAGTAAGACTCCCAAACCAGGACAGTGTACTACAGCAGCAGCTACTGAGTGCAACTGTAGTACCACTGCACAAGAGCAGTGCAAGACAACCCCACTCTTAGAATCTGCATAAGCAAAACAAGAAGAAAATGGTTTATTAATCTCTCTTTTCACTGCCATCACTGAAACCTGCCCTCAGTGGAAAAGCCAGTGGCCAAACCTAGGTATTCCCAATTCCAACTAATTACTTTAATTTACTAATACCTCACCCCACAAGAGTTGCATATGAGTATGTGATTTTACCTGCACCCTTAAAATACCATTTTATACTGCCCTTTCTTAAAAAAAAATAAATTGGTCTAGAATATCTTGCTTTTGAAAATGATCAGAGTGGTGAACTATTAGTATTTTAAAAAGCAGAATACCAATTCAATCACAGATTCACTCATTCACAGAACGGTTTGGGTTGAAAGGGACCTTACAGTTTATCATAATCTCATTCCAACTCCCACTACCATGAGCAGGGACACCTTTCACTAGACCAGGTTGCCCAGAGTCCCATCCAACCTGGCGTTGAACACTGCCAGCCATGGAGCACCCATGACTTCTCTGGACAACCTGTTCCAGTGCCTCACCACTCTCACAGCAAAGAGTTTCTTCCTAATATCTAACCTGAACTTACACTCTATTAGTTTGAAGCCATTACCCATTACTACATGCCCTTGTAAAAAAATCCCTCTTTCTTTCTTTCTTTGTAGGCCCTCTTTAAGTACAAAAAGGTTGCTAAAAGGTCTTCCTGGAGCCTTTTCTTCATGAAGCAGAACAAGTTAAAGAGAACACAGGCAAACCACAACAGAACAGTCAACTCACAAACAACCCCCAAAAAAAACCTAACAACTTTGCAGGAATTCGATGCTTTGATCTTGAAAATGGAAAACAAATCTGAAGCCTTCCAAAGCACGCCTGAGACATTCAAGAGCTTGTTCAGCACAGATATTCCCTCAGTGTCAGGGGTTTCTTTGTGCTCAAAATGAGACACTGAACCCAAAACTCCAATGTACTTTTCAATCTGCAGTAGCAGCTTCGTGATTGCTCTAAAGCTGTTACATTAAAACAAATCATTAAAGTAGCATTTCATCACAAAATAAGCACACGCTTGTTTCCAAATATTTAGAGCAAATTATAAGCTGCCTCAGTACCTTTCTCAGTCTTTAGATGCAGAGAACACAGATTGTGTACTGTCTGAGGTGTAGGACACACAAGCATATGATGCATTAAGCACAAAGGAGCTTTGTTAAGGACATTATAGCACCTAGTAGTCAATAAACTTTGTCTAGAGGTCATTAACTAAAACTATACAAATAAATGGAGCCAGTTTTCCTGGCTTTATTCAAAAGAGAAAGCCTGTATGTGAACAGCATAAAAATGGGCAAGCACAGGTTTCTGTGCTGCTTTGAGGTTTATGCATATCTTTAACAGTACTGGCTCTATAAACTAAAAAATTTGCAGACAATCACCTGTACATCAAAAGAAGGCTTGAACAACTTGTCCTTGGAAAGAAATTTTGACGGCGTGTCAAGATGTAAAGACGGTTCTTTCTGTAGTGGTCCCCCTTGTGCCACAGGGGTTGTCTTCCCAATATGATGAGAGATGACAGCTTGGAAAGCTTTACTCTGGAACCTGTT
Source organism: Scytalopus superciliaris (assembly GCA_013400415.1). Classification (NCBI taxonomy): domain Eukaryota; kingdom Metazoa; phylum Chordata; class Aves; order Passeriformes; family Rhinocryptidae; genus Scytalopus; species Scytalopus superciliaris. Next base: position 247,773 of record VXBX01009587.1, on the reverse strand, counting down.
GATATCAAGCGGGGTCACAGCTGGTTTTTTTCCAGCTTCAAAAAGACAAGCAGGCTGTTCTGAATCAGGATGTTGAACAGTTCCTGGGGTCTTGCTAAGCTGAGTAATGGAGCCCTCAGTATCTTTAAAAGAAACAAAGAAAACGCAAGCAAACTAGTTTTACTTTTGAACACAAACCTCACATACACATTCCATTAAACAAACAAAAGTTCACCTGACTTTTCTTTCCCTAAAAGAAAAACTCATATTCCTCCCAAAAAATGTTCTAAACTGGCAGTTACATTGTAAAAGTCAGCATCTTCAGTCTCTCTTTCAGTTAACTACTTAGTTTCTATTCCATAGGTATGAGCTTGACCCTAAGTGCCTGAAAAGGAGTGAGCAATCCCTGACCCACTAACACTTTTGCAGTCCCACACATACCTGTATAGCTCACATATGTCATACAACTATCAAAATACTGATCCAAGAAATGATGTAATACACATCAAACCCTTCCCTTTCAACATTAAAGGTAACTCCTCCTTGGCTCCTTACTTCCCATGCAACTTAAGATTTCCTTTGTGTTTATAACTCTGAATCACACCTCTTTAGGTCACCATGTATACACCTACTCCCTTATGCCTTTGAATTAACAGGACAAAGATTTAGCTAGGAATAAGCTGCTATAACTTGTCCATCATAAATACTTCTAGATAAGCATGACTCATCATCTTTATACCTAAAAAACGTTTAGCACAAGAATTGCTTTTACATTTTACTGCCAGTTTCCTGTGTCCCCCCACCCCTCCTCCCCACTTTGTTTCTTAAAAATGTAACACACAGGTAAGACATGCCTATGCCACCGACATACCTTCTGTCTCTGACTTAGTGACCCATATAATTAATTCATGAGGGGACTTTTAAAACAGGTCTGCTAACATTCAGTATTAAATCATTGTAATCTGCATCTTAATATGGAAGAAATACCACCAAAAAAAAGGTGTGAAATAACTGGAAAAGGAGGAGAAGATGGCGTAGGCATGAAGGACTGAGCAGAGAGGCTTCACATCACTGCAGACTAACAAGTATGAAGTTTCAGCTGAATCTATCATCAATTCCCATGCAAGCTACAGAGCAGCCAGTGTGCCAAAAAGGACAAAGCTGAGACACTTGAATCCCAATTGATAGCCACAAGATTCCACTTGCTCCACCAGACTTGCAGCAAACACACAGTATCATTTCTGCAATCGTGACTCAATGGCAGGAAAAAAATATAGAAAAAATACGGTTGCTCTGAGCAAACTGGGCTAGGGGAACATGTCCCTGTCCATGGCAGGGGGTTGGAACTAGGTGATCTTGAACATCCTTTCCAACCCCAACCATTCTGTAATTCCATGCTAATACCTGGAAAAATATCCTTTAGCTCCAATACTCTGAAGGTGCTAGGAAAAAAATAATTCATCGTACCTGCCTTCCTTATTGTGAACAAACAGTACACAGACACAGTCACAATCCTAACTTGCTAATAACCAACCTTCAGCCTCTGCATTTTCAACTAAGAACTTGGTTTCATCTGCTCTCTTCCCTGTCCTTGCAGACTGCAAAAGCCAAGCTACAGTGACTGCTGGCAGATTCCACTTCTTTGCAGCTTCATACTTGGAACCGTTGGGTTCTCTCACCACAAGGTGGGTACTGGCAAACATTCCCTTTTTTGCGTTGGCTTTCCGCACAAAGAATTCTTGCACCCTACAATTAGATGAATAAAATGTTCATTTAGTCATAAACAAAATTAATCTATAGCATTCATACTATTATAAAATGCATTCAAGCAACAAAAAAAGAACTAGTAGAATAAGATATCTAAGGCCACCCACTGAACTTCACAGCCTAACCTACAAGCAGGAAAAAGAAAAAAAAGAAAAAAGTTAAACAGTAATGTTTTACTTCTATCTTCTATATGGAAAACAACATTCCTCTTACTCCAGCAGTCCTCACATATCCCACTTTCAAATCATATACTGGGCCTAACATTCTTCTACAAGGTTAATGGAACTGGCTCAATTCCCTTATGGAGTTCACAAGTATCGTTTCCAAATCAATCACACTTTTCTTTATACTGCAGTTTTTCTCTTATCATCAAGGACACAATCTTCCAGAAAGATGGCAGGACTGAGAACTCATCAACAAAGAATTTAGTTCAAACAGCCTACAGATCAGAACAAATGATACTCCAAGCTACACAATTTTGCCATGTCATGACTAAACATATTTTTCTTAAATGTTTTTCAAAGATCCTGATGAAGTGGGAGCAAATAACTAACCTTGCCAGCTGCTAAGTAATGGTGCACTATCACTGGTTATGAGGCTGAGCTGAATAGTATTGAAGAAGAGGAAAAATGCTGACAGGAGACATACCTGGCTCCTAGCAGTCCTGCCAGATAAACAAGGGAGTCTCTCTCTGCACCAGTGAACTGGCTAAAAGAAAGAACACAATCTTCCAGAGGGGTAGCTCCATCCATTACCAGGACTGGTGTAAAAAGTGGATTGGACTGGAGATCTAAAAGGAGCTGCTGTTCCACACATGTTATCTTAAAGAAGGTGAAAAGAGACAAAAATGTAAATCAAGCCAAAAAGCAACAAAGCCAACAGTATTTCAGCAACTGTACATGAGCATTTATGGCCTCAACAACAAGCAATCCTGCTTCCATCATTACGCCTGAGACAAATTGCTTCCCACTGAATTAGAAAAATGCTTTTTTAAACCACTTCAATTTTGTCAAGTTTAACATACTGAGGCATTATTCAGAACTTTTAAGTTACTTAAGTTCCAACCCTGGATGTTCCCTTGAAGTAGTTCCAGGTGTCATCTGAGGGTCTGTATAGATTTACTTCACAGAAAGTTACCTAGTACTGAAAAATACCAACAGTAGGCAGCCTCCATCACGCGCCCACTCTCGACAAATACGGTTAGTATTTTTTGACTTTGGAGCTATAAAGGTGACTTACTCTTCTGCCACAAATAAAAGAAGTTATAAAAAGCATGAAACAAGCAAAGATATAAAATGAAGTCATTATTAGTCAACTAGGTCCTTCTACAGTTTATCATTTAGACAGGATACTGTCAGACCTCATGATGACCTTTGAGTCATGACAACGAAGTCCTATTTAAGTCCTAGGGAAAATAAGTGAAACAGACAAAAGACACCCTAGAGATGCAGAGGCTTTAAAGCATGCTTTCAGTTAGTACATTTCAAACGAAACTAGGCTAATCTCCCAGTATCTTATTTATATTTAAGCCACCAATAACTGCATTCTGACAAGGCAAATTTTTAATACAGATACCTATTTACTTGTGGAATTGAAAAAGTGCAACTCCCTTACCAGCCACGTGTTTGTGACCACATCACCAACAGTTGCCTTCACTGTGCACCCCAATAAAGGTACCACAGCATAGTCTGCAATGGTTCTGCTTTGCACTGGCAGAACTTTCCCAGCATTCTCCTTTATAATATCTGCAAGGCAGGACTCGTCCTCTTCACCAAAACCCAAAAGGAGAAATGTCTTTCTGACAAATACACCTCCCTCAGCCAGTGCACAAGACTCTCCCAAAGAACCATTACAGACAGAAGATTGATTCTCTCCTTGATCAGTTGAGTTAGTAACATCATTGAAGGTTCTGGACGTTACTTTTTCAACTTCATCTGAAAGGTTAAAGAAAAATAAACAAAAAAACAATCAAGCATAATAGTTGCTTGACAAGAACATCAAAGACAACCCAAAACAGTTTCATGAAGAAATGACAGTATTCTGCTGTTTTCAGCCAGGTTTTAGTTAAAAACTGTTCTATATAGGCCTATTTAAATTTGATTCCTGAAACAATGTAGAAGTTAACGTACTAGATGTGTTATCTTTTTAATAAGCAAATCCTGCAAACTCAAATTCTAATTAAACTTAATTACATTAAATTCTAGTTAAACTTTCTACAGTGTTCTGAGCCTGTAACATACCTAATGTAGAATCATTATTTACATATTGAGAGAGGAAGTCATCTTCAGCAGCTTTCTGGTGCCTTAGAACATTCACAGCTTCTTTCTTCAAGAGACTGTTTTTTCTGGGAAGAATTGACTTCATTTCAGGCTGCTCCAAAATTGGATTCTCTAACAGCTGATAGTTTAGAGGGATATAGGGCTCCACTGGACATAGATAACCTTTACTATATGACTCCAGCAACCATTTTGCTGTCACTATATGAGGCCTATAAAATAAAGTGTTACAGAAACAAGTTACAGGAGGTTTCAGACCTGTGATTCTTCTTTCCCACTCCACAAAAACTAGTATATACACACACGTAAGTCTGTAACTCAAATACCAAGCAAGCTTTGGGTACTTTACAAACCTCAAGAGTTTTTTCAATTCTTTCAGTCTGAGAATGGAGCATTTCATAGTTATTTTCTATAATGTAAATTACACCTGCCACTGCTGGTTTGCCAAATTCTTCTTCCTCGGTATGTTAACAAATTCATATTAACACCCCTTTTCACCCTTAAGAACATTTGCTTTTCTATTCACCAAGGAGACTCATGGCTACTCAAAGATACAGTACTGTAGAGCACGTAAGGATGTACTTACGAATATTAGCTGTAAGTCTTCTCATTTAAATCAAGAACTGCTTAGTATTTTCAATGAACACGTGATTTTAAAGAATCATAGAATGGTTTGGGTTGGAAGGGACCCTAAAGATCATCTTGTTCCAAACCCCCTGCCATGGGCAGGAACACCGGGTTGCTCAGAGCCCCATCCAACTTGGCCTTGGACACTTCCAGGGATGGGGCACCCACAACCTCCATGGGCAATCTGTTCCAGTGCCTCACCATCCTCACAGTGAAGAATTTCTTCCTAAGATCTAATCTAAACTTACACTCTTTTAGTTTGAAGCCATTCCCCTTAGTCCTGTCACCCTTGTAAAGACTCCCTTTCCATCTTTCTCTGCAGGGTCCCTTCAGGTACTGAAAGGCCACAATTAGGTCACCCCAAAGCCTTCTCTTTTCCAGGCTGAACAAACATAACTCCCTCAGCCTTTCCTCACAGGAGGAGCTCCAGCCCTCTAATCAACTTGGTGGCCTTCTCTGTACTTGCTCCAGCAGGCTGATGTCCTTTCTGTGCTTGGGACCCCAGAGGTGGTGGGAGAAAGAAAACAAGGTGTAAGGAGACAGTAAGCAATACAGTTATAACAACCTGTGAGCCGTCTTGTCCAAAAAGTGCTTCAGCTCATTATTATCTTCCCCAAAAATGACATGAGTAACATCTTCATTAAGTTGATTAAATCGAACACCACCACCAAAATTAATAAGTCTTCTCATCTTGTCCAACTTCCTGCCACTGAAGCCACATAGATAGATCTACAAAGAGAACAGAGCAACAAGTAACGCTTTAAAAATGTTAAAAAGTAGAATATTTTGGTATAATTTATTTCAACTGCTGCAGAACACAGAAAGTAGCAGTGCAGCTTCTAAGAAGCAGCAAAAAAAGTTAACCATTTATAATTGGATTAATTTATCTTTGAAAATTACTCTAGCAAAGCTTCAATGTTTACTAATAGAGTGAACCCCTAAAATTATACAACAAAACAACACCCCAAAATAAACCTCCACCCCAATTCTTGAATCCATTCACTATAGTGTTTACATATTGATGTCTAAGAATACAGAAAACACAGAATTTTATATTTATACTACATATTTAATACAATTCTACACACACATATGTAGACACACACACACACACGCTACAGACTGTGGACATAACATAGACCTGGTATTTGTTGCTGACCACAGAAACAACTTACTCAAGCAGCAAGTGCCAGGGCTTCAACATAGTTCCTTTCACATTGCTAAGACTGAACACTGCAAAGCATACATTGCTAAACATACCCGACACCCATCCAGCAAATCTTCAGGGGCTTGAAAAGAACTTATGTCCAAGTTTTCCAGCTCATCAGGAAGAGGATCCAGTCTGCTGCTCATAGCAGAACTGCATGTAGTTTCATTAACACCACTCAAATTGATATTGGAAATGTGGCTGACGTCCGAGAGGGTATGATCTTTAAATCAAATTAAAATCAAAAAAGAGGCATTAGATTTGGCTCAGCTCTCTCCACTGCTTCACTAAACAAAATACAAAACTGCCAGGCATGATTTCATTGTGCTACAAGGAAATGTAAAGTCTGAAGAAAGAAAAATACTAGGTAAGTAGAACCTTGGTTAAACGAAGGGGTTTATTTACAAGCAGATTGATTATGGTCTTACTAGCAAGAGTGTTTATACACCTTCTGTTTGTTCCCAAACAGATGCCAGCTATGACACAGCAGCCAATGAGACTGGTTTTCAAGGCTTTTAATTCAGTTTTGTGGACACCTACTAGAAATACTCTTACAAATAAACGGGACCCTCTGTAGTACAGAAATCAACAAGAAACTCAGTGATTTAAGAGAGGAAGGAATCAGTAGCAGGTGGACACACACATTAAAGCTGACTGTGTCTTTCATGTTACTGATGTGTGCTTACAAAATACTTTTAACTTTCCTTCTGTTAGTAGCACGGAGGAAGCAAAGACAAGTATATGAAGAAAAAATATAAAAATAATAATAACTTCAAAATCAGCATTTGTCCACTCCACAAGACTACTCTAAGATTAAAGTAATTATAAACAATGGTTTTAAACCTTAAATGTAGGAACAGTCATGCTTTTTGAAGCAGACAATCATTCAAATTTTATTTTTTTAATAATCATTGACATGTTTCAAGTCTACACATGTTGGAATATTCAATGTTCATAAAAGCAATCTGTGGGGTTTTGAACTTAAGCAGAATCTAGAACCCAAACAGTCAAATCAGCATTGCAAAAGCAAGCACCTTGCTAATCTCAAAACAGTTCCTCCTCCTTAACATAAATGTTTCCTACCTTACTTCTAACATGTTTTAAAACATCTTACTTACTATCAGGCCTGCCGGCATCATTTGTAGGTGTTGATGTACTGGGTGCATTACCCAGTTTTGATCCAGCCTCTATTTTATACATTGTCTCATCCTGACAGAAACCTTTCTTGATGCTGTCAGAAAACCACTGCACGGACACGCAGTGCACGTTCCACTTCTTGGCACATTCATACTTCTGACCTTTCAAATGTAAACAAAGTTTATAAAGAAAATAACAATCACTAAAAGGCTAAAGTTTCAAACAGCGATCACTGAAAGATGGCTGGATAATAAGAAAATTTAGAAATTCAAATAACTTATTTAAATGTGCAAGTTGTGTTATTCTGGACTCTGTTGGTAAGCTGCTTATTCTCCAATTGGAGTAAAAAATCTCATGGATGGCTCACGGGTACAGTATGACAGGGCACTAAAGAAACAGAAAGTAAAAAAGGCTCTAAAGCTTTTAAGCATGCAAGAAAAAAAAAAAAGAAAAAAAAAAGATTGAAAAGTCCTGGGATGATTCACTGTAGGGAAAGAGAGAGAAATTAGGAAAAGAAGAAAACCCTTCCATTCTTCTCACAATAAAACTAGAATCCTTTCATCTTCCAAGAGAAAGAAAAGGAGCTTTCGTTTTATCTTTGTAAGGAGTTCTGAAGGCACAAAGAAGAATCAGTTAAAAAACATCAGGCCACAATCCAATTTCAATCACAATAAACTAAGTCTTATCCAGTTCTCCCCAAAAAAATGAGTTGTTCTTTTCTTTACCCCCTCTAGGATTCACCCTTTTTTCTTCCCTTAAATACCATCTGTGTCTATGGGATTTTTTTCCCCTCTTTTCTGCTCTTTCTCATGCCTTTAGAGCAAAGGAAGGGTGCCCTGTGTTTTTCCTTCCAACAACAGTGATTGCCAAACAGAAGCAGTAAGAGCAACACCGGAGACAGTTCAAACCCTTATGCTTACACTGCTCGAATGCAAGAATCGAAAAAGTCAGCTCTACCTTTTGGCTCCTGAACTATGAGGTGAGTGCATTCGTTCATCTTGAGCTGCCCAGTGTACTGCCCCCCGTGTTCCGCTGTGAGGCGCTGCACTTCCCTCCTGTCCGAGCTGCTCAGGCCGGTCACGCAGATCGTGCAGCCAAGGAACACGGGGCAGGCATGGTCTTCCGTGTTAACATCCGTGTACCTCGTCATGCTAAAGCAAAGGAAGAGAGAAAAAGGAGGTATGTATGTTTTCTCCCATGTAAAATCAACTAGAAAAAGAAAGCAGCCTGTGTTAGGGTAAGAATTACCAGTCCCCAAACAAAAGCAGTTCTGTTTTGTCGTACCTCTGCTGAGACTTGTCCCACAATGTCTTAACCCAAGAGGGAAGCAAGATAGGCTTCTTCAGAGAAGCAGCCACCAAGTACTTCTTGCTGCCAACTTCTCCAGCTATAAGATGAGTTACTGACATGTTGAGGTCTCTGTACACACATCCACCCATCATCTGCACATATTTGTGAACTTCTTCCTGGATGAACAAAAAGAATTACAGAAAACGATCAAGAAAAAAGAACCCACATGACAGTCATGTTCACATCCAAACAAACATGGATTTCAGTTGTCCAAGGTTTCCCCTAAAAAACCATTCAAAAATGCAAAATGGATATATATGGAAGCCATAAAAGCATAATGAAAATTTCCATTCTGTTTTCACTTACGATAAGCTGAACATAATATAGACCCATTACAACCACATTGAGCAAAACTTTATTGGTTGGCATTTTAGGTAGTGATAGAAAGAGCTACCAGAGTAAACAAAAAGTAAACTTCTATAATAAACTATTTAAACTATAGCTGACTGGATATTAAACATTTATCATGTAGTCTGAGTAGCCAGAAATGTTGTCTGTAGCATTATAGTCGCAGACAAACTAATTAGGTAAGTGATCCACCTAATCAGTGAATAAAAATCCCCGAAACATATATTAATTCTCACATTAATACACATCAAATATGAGTATATATCCATACTCATGTGATACACATATGTGCATGCATAGACACACCACTGCATACATGTTTATATATTACACATACTTGCAAGATTCCCTCTTTCTTCATACAAGTTTCTACATAAACTACACATAATCCACAAGCTACAGAAGATTACATAGATCTGGACACAGGCACAGTTAGACATACACAGTGTGACTGCTGCCTTAGCAATGAGCCTTCTGAAGCAAACAATCACCTAAAGAATCCATTTTTTGGAAGGCATTACCCTAACATCTTTCTCCAGGCTGGTACAGGACACTGTCACATCAGCCATGGTCATGTTGTACACGGGATACTCGGCTCTCGGGACGCATCGCTGGGACTGCATGCAGTACAGGACCACCTGTGGTCCAACAATCCTGCAACCAAGCTGCAAGGAAATACCAGAAAAAGCACAGACAAAATCAGCAGAGGGTACACTGGTATCAGGAAGGTTTCCCTTGTCCCTGAATCCCGAGGAAGGCAGGGCCCTTGGTCTGCCATCCCCCTCCTCTAGTGCCTCCAAGTAGGTGACAGTTTTATTTTTATTTTCAGCTGTGGATTTTCTGTACAATCCTTGTAAATTTTCTGGCCTCAGTAAAAGCAGCAGAGAATTCCAGTTAACCTATCCTTGTCTGCTGGACAATTCCTCGCAGGTCAAACCAAAATCATGTTAATCAGGAGCTAAAAAAAAAAAAGAGTAAGAACTAGCTTAGGGACTTCAGCAGAATCAGAACTGACCATACTATTATCTCTCCATGTGTTTAAAACAGTGATTATGCTTTGCTAGTCACCTTCTCCCCTAAAGAATACAGCAAAAAGGATGCAGTGAAGTTCACACTGCTTCACTGAGTGCAAGAGAGAATATACAGGATAGTAGTATGGACATGAGTGCTTCCAGAAAGAAAAGAACATAACTAGGAGTAAGTTGCTGGGAGTAATACCTTTTTGAGATGACTGAAACCCACGCCTTTGAAAGGATCACAAATGTAAAGTGATTTATCATTTTCTTTTATCTTCAGCACTGCTTCTTCTTCAAGGATCTGGAGATGCTCTTCTGACTGGAATTCTTTTATAGACTGCAGGTAAACGATGCACACAACAACGTTTATTGAACTAAAACAAAAAACAGCCAACCCTGTGCAAACTACACAAGTGCCATCTCCTTAAAACAGCTCACAAGGAAGCCACCATGCAAAACACCTCGTGGCTGTCCCTCCTGTTCCCTCCAGTCTCCACAACACCGACTTCAACATTATTCCTGCAAACTTTCAGGGCCCGACCCTGCCACACAGAGCCTTTGGCACCCACTCAGGCATCCAAGCTGGAAAACAATGCACAATGCCCTCCCTAAGTTCGCTTAGTGTTTAGATGAGTGACCACCTTGTGGGCTACACGTCCCTTCACTGAATGCCAACAGGTTTTGAAATGGTAGCTATTCCTTCAAACAACTTACTCAACAAAACTGTTCAACGAACTTTACTAAGCGCCAAGCACCTGTGTGATGGAAACAGCTTTATTTCCAGGTGCGTTATTTATTTCCAGGGAGCAAACTCACTGTACAGCACAGCCAGCCACAGAAACCACACGGCAACCCACCAAGCCCCACTCACCTCAAGGGCTTTGGAAAAATACTCCGAGCTGCCGGAAGACTTCACGAACTTCACGAAAAACGGCTCCTTACTACTTCTCATCCTTCAACCAAGAGGCAACACCCCGTGTGAGCGCCCTGGCACCCCCTCTCGCCCCCGTGCCCATCCCCGCCCCACACGGCCGGGCCGCGCCGCCGGCTGGCGGGGCCGAGGGGCGGGGCGCG